>CM077665.1:507881784-508359135 GCA_039707655.1 Elymus sibiricus
GACTACATAGAGGGGGGGGGGGGGGGGGGGGTGCGCAGAGGCTTCTATGAGAATTTCTTGAAAATTTTCGAAACATTTTTGATAGACCATACATTGAACCATAGGGTAGAATCTGTTTTTGAGGGTTCTGCTCAATATGTTGAACACGACCACATGGTGAAACTCATGTGGGAGGTTCAAAATGATGAAATGGAGCCTATGAAGTTTTTGGGGGATTTTTGAAAGAAAAGAAATGTTTTTAACCAATTAAATGCCAATTCTGGACTTTTTAACAAGGGAAATGTTTAAATAACTTCCAAATAATATTTTTGAAAGGAATCTTGCTATTACATATAATATACCTAGCAAATAATTTTTAATGAATTATAGTGTAGGAAAAATAAATATTTTTAGTTCAAATATCATTTTTGGAGTTTTAGAAAAGAAGGTTGATTTGATTTTTGTTAAAAGTACTTTTGGGCTCCACCCACATGGTATGATCATTGATTAAAAAAATAAGACACAGAGTTGGAATAGGATGACTATAGAAATATTTCTATGAATTTAACACACAAAGAAAAACCAATAATAAAATAACAAATGCAAAGGAGGCTAAACAATCACAAAAATAAATAATCGATGGTCTACTTTTCTTCTTCTTTATTAAAAGTGTGTAATGGAGAGTATGGCCCAACAGTTCAGTACACTAAAATACGTATGTCATTCCTGCCCCTATCCTGCACGGCCGGTTTTTCATTTCTTTGTACTAAGCTTTTACATTTTAACTATTTTTTCTCAAAATACAATCTTAACGAGTATATTTTTCCATTATAGAGTTGAGAACACAATAATGTTACTAAATATTAATACAATATTATTTGTTCTACTAATTTAATGTGTATTATTAAAAAGAATATACTGACAGTGTGCTAAATTAAATCATACTTTCTGGAAAAAATATGTTGTGATAGTTTTCTTTTTTCCTGTGACAAATAAAACAAAATACAAAAAATGCATGGTTTCTGGAATGGATGTTTTACACTAGCATAACTTGCATATTGTATATGTATGTCTTGGTCTCCTTAAATATCTCGTAAAGATCTTTAAAGGGCATGATTTAAGAAATATGTTAATAGTGGTATATAATATTGTTATTTTGTTTTTGAGCGGATACGTTAGTGCTACTTTTTTGTGTTGACGTCGGTGACATCTTCTCCTAGCCACGCCCTTGACGACGAGTATGTTTTGCTGATCGATTATGCCGCCACGAGTGAGAACAACATGAGATTGCCAGCGTCCTAGATTGTGATTTTTGTGGTGCTAACGACCTTCCTTCCTCGCCAATCTCTGTCGCATGTGCGATGACGACCTTCGCTGTCTAGAGTCTTTGTTGGCGATTGGCTCTTGGTGCGGCTCAACTGTCTGCTTATGCGCGATGAATCCAAGGGGGCGAGGGGGGCTACACCCCCCCCCCCCCAACAACGATCTGATTTTCCCACTAACAGTGCTAGGCAGGCAGCCGAAACAACGACTGTATGACTAATTTAGCCCCCACGTAAAGCCCAGGTAAACTCAAAGCCCATCTATACATGGCCGTGTCCTTTTCTTTGCCTTGCCGAGTCACCGGAGACGCCTAGATCAGTTTTCATCTAGCCCTATGCATCTAGCTTTCAATCTAAGACCAGAAATTCCTTTTTTTTTTACCGGAACGGCAGGAGCTCTGCCTTTTCATTATATTAGAGGGGAAAACTATACAATACTACACTAGGCGGTAGCCGGAGAGAAAACGAGATTACAACAAAGAAGAAAAGAGCTGAAGCCAGAAGCATCCATCATCACAACATATGCGACTACTCCCCTACGTCCTTAAGGAGGATGATCTCATCTCTTGCACAAAGCAACACAGTGGAAGTGGAGTTCCTCATGGTCTGTAAGACTCTGTTGTTTCTCTCAATCTAAAGGTACCACGCAATGTACATATCCGCCGTACATCCATCTGTATCATTGCCTTTCTTCTTCAGGCTTCTCACTTTGTTCCACCAGGCAAAGATGAAAGCTGCTCCCAAGGCCTCCTGAGCAGTGGAAGGGAAGGAGTTACTGGCCTTGAACCAAACCTCCTTCGCAAAAGGACATTGAAGAAACATATGCATGGCAGTCTCCAAAATTTGATCACATCCCGAGCAAACATCATTGTGATCCCAATTACGAGCAAGCAGTCTGTCAACGATCCATAATCTGTTTTGAAGAAGGGTCCAAATAAAGAATTTGATCTTTCCCTCCGCCTTGATGTTCTAAACTTTCTGAAGATGCGGCCGTGGAATGCGAGTTAGGAATTGAAAATGATAGGCCGACTTTGCATAGTACACTCCATTGGTTGTGAATTTCCAACAAATAGAATCAGGGTGTGGCTGTAAAGATGTTCCTTGCAAGAGGCACCAAAGGTTAATGAAAGAGTCTAATAATCTCAAAGTGTTTATATTTCTCAATCCTCTCATCCACATGCCATTGGACAAAGCTTCACATACAGATCACAACCCCTTAGACCTTGCCAACTTTAACAAATCAGGGGCCATTTCTTTGGGAGCCAGCCCATGCATCCATTATTTGTGGCTCCAGAAATTTGTGTTTCTACCATGCATCGCCCAAAGAAATGGTAGTGCAGGTCTCAAAGAGGTTTAGATCAGCCTTCACGCAAAGGCACTGGGATCACCTTCCAGGGTCTGTCTACACCATCCCATTCATACCAAGGCCAGTGGAGGCGAAGAGCTCGGCATATATATCTTTGATGCCCATGCCACTAACACTTCTGGGGGCGCATATCCTTCTCCAATTAACAAGACACTTACCACCGTTGGCTTCCTCATCAGCATTCCAAAGGAAATTGCGCCTTAACTTGTCAAACTTCTTGGTGAACCATCCATTTGGTGCAAAAACAATGAGGAAAAAGGTGATTGTCGCCGTGAGAACAGAGTTGATCAGATCAAGGCGGCCAGTCCGGTTCAGAAGTTTCCCTTTCCAAATACTTAATCTCCAAATACCCTTGTCAAGTAGTGGTTTCAGATCTATCCTTCTTAGTTTGTTGAAAGAAACAGGAAGCACGAGATATTTGCAAGGAAACGATCCAACCGAGCCACCAAAATTTGCAACACAACCCTGCACCATATCTTGTTGGCAACGAATAGGATAGATGACACACTTAGCCGGGTTGATTTTGAAGCCTGAGATAGACCCGAACACCTCCGAAATATTTAGGATAGTATCAAGCTGAGGGCGATTCCGAAAAGCAAAGATGGCAGCATCATCTGCGTATAAACCAGTCCCCATTCTTACGACATTCCTAGGAATGGGCTCTAGGATGCCCCGGCTAGTGGCACATTCGAAAATCCTCAGCAGGGGGTTGATACGTCTCCAACGTATCTATAATTTTTGCTTGTTCCATGCTATTATATTATCATTCTTGGATGTTTTACAGTCATTTTATAACAACTTTATATCATTTTTTGGGACTAACCTATTGACATAGTGCCAAAGTGCCAGTTGTTGTTTTTGCTTGTTCTTATTTCGCAGAATATCAGTACCAAACGGAGTCCAATCGCGACGAAACTTTTTGGAGATTTTTGTTGGACCAGAAGACACCCAGTGGGCCAAAAAAAGTCAGGAAGGTGGGCTGTGGAGAGCACAACCCACCAGGACGCGCCAGGGGGCCCCCGTCACGCCTTGATGGGTTGTGCCCTCCACGGGGCCCCTCTCCACCACCTCTGATGCCTATAAATTATCAAATATTCGAAAAACCCTAGGGGAGTCGACGAAACACAATTCCAGCCGCCGCAAGTTCCAGAACCTCGAGATCCAATCTAAACACCATCACGGAGGGGTTCATCTTCCTCATAGGTGCCTCTCCGATGATGCGTGAGTAGTCCACCATAGACCTACGGGTCCGTAGGCAGTAGCTAGATGGCTTTGTTGGGTAACGCAGCAGAAAACAAAAATTTCCGACCTACGCACCAGCCCAGGACCAGTATGGAGACTGCATACAAGGTTTGATCATTTTCGTTACCGACTCGTAGCGCAGCGGAAGTAGAGTCGATGACGATCGGCGGTGCAGATCCCTGCAGCTAGGATTTACAACCTCCCAACCGCGAGGATGTATACCCTCATCCGCCCCACGGACAGCCCTCCGGGAGGCGGTCGGACAGTCCCCCGGACGGTGTCACGGACAGCCCTTCGGGAGGACCATCGAAACTCGGACAGTCACTCGGACAGCCCTTCGGGAGGACCTTCAAAACTCGGACAGTCACTCGGACAGCCCTTCGGGAGGCACTCTCGAACTAAGACCGAAACTACGATCTCTCTACAGAGTTGCACACATACGGTGTCATCTATCCGGCAGGGCTTCGCCGTCCAGAACTAGTTCCCACCGGAACCCAGACAACCTTTCGGCTCTACGAAACTATTTCGCTGGGAGGGAGAGAGAAGCCAGATAACATCAGATGGCATGTGTATGTGAGAAAGAGTGAGTGTGGAGAGTGCATCTCCACCTCTATATATAGGAAAACCCAAGGGGTAGGGAGACACTTGAAATACCCATAATGCCCTTCACAAGGGCACAAAGGTAAAAGCAAGTGGGCAGCCCTTATCCTTCCATGTCATCCCTAGATCTTTTGTGAAGATATTTGTGAAAGGCCAACTTCCAACCATAACCATAAATGCATTTTCACTATTCACGAAACCAATTTTTCGTGACCGATAAATCCGAAAATATTTCTATGGGTCCTAGAATAATTCCAGTACCCACCAAAACAATTCTCGACACAGTCTGAAACATTTTCAGATTAGTAATTTTCATCTGCGAGAAGCATCTGAAGCGGTTCCGGCAGCTCCGGAACATTTCCGGTTTTCATCCCGGAAAATTCCAGAAAGTTTCCAGAACGATTCTGGCACCCTCCAAGAATTATCAGGCATGTGCCGAAACCAATTTGACTTTATGGTACACTCCGAAACAACTTTTCGGTTTTACCGAAACTCTTCCGGTGCTCTCTCTCCGGAACTCTTCCGTTGTCTCCGAAACTTTTTCGGTGAATTTCTCTCAGACTCCCTGTCTAGTATTCAACAGATAGATGACCCTTAAGCGTGTGACCCTATAGGTTCGGTGAAGTATAGACATGACCCGGAACCCCTTCCGATCAATGATCAACATCGGAGCCGTGGACACCCATATTGACCCCTATACCCACACGAATGAATATTCGAGTGAACCTCCAGTTGCCGTGTGCTATCCCTGTTGCTTCGCGATATGTTACAAATACCCGAGGTGAGACATGTTGGCATCCCCGTGGATCAACAACTTGTCCACTATGCCAGTTACCTCGTTATCGGTATTGTTCTCTTTTCTCGTTCCCGTGTTCCGGCATCCCCGTGATCAAATCACAAAGTGTCTGGCCAGACGATGATGGATACCGTAACACCGAGAGGGCCCAGAGATATCTCTCCATCGTCGGTGGAGCAAATCCCAATCTTGAGCTATCAAGTTACTTGACATACTTTTCCATGAACCCGTAAGCCGCCGTAATAGCCACCCATTTACGGATGACGTTTAACAAACCCCAAAGTTCATGAAGCAAGCAAGAATAAACTCGATACTCTCATGGTCTAAGGAATCATGCAAACGTTAACCATCTCTGTGTTATAAACCATTAACTAGTGACGAATGAATCTCATAGCATAACATCAATTCGGGTCGATTCAACACAAATGTTCTTCTAACATTGTGCCCTCAAAGTTGCTGGCATAGACATGCCCATGATCAGGAATACAGAACCATCATGCAACACTTGAGCTAGTCTTAGAGGCCAGACTAGGAATACATTTTACCGTTTATTATTCCACACGTGCATATGAGTCTTCCTCCGAGCCTCGTGGTTATTGTAGACTCGAGAACCATAGCAGTTATAGCATGGAACATAAACCTAATTATGAATAGGGAGATAATCAATAACATTTATTATTGCCTCTAGGGCATATCTCCTACAGACTCCCACTTGCACTAGAGTCAATAATCTAGTCAATGCTAATGCACTTTACACCTATGACATACTGGTGTAAAATATGCTTCGCATGTGGTATAGCCTGATGTCCAACGGATCTGACGACTTCAGCTCCGTGTGTAACTTTGCATATCCTCGCGTTTTCACGCTTTCACAAAATTCATATTTTGTGTGGACTTGGCTTTGCATATGTGTGAATCATTGGTCGAAACCTGATTCCTCAGACTGAGCTATGGAGCAACTATCTGCAATAGTGTCCCATAGACCAAAGCCATCTTGGAACCTTACTAAGTTCATGAATGAACTATATGATTCAACAACTTCTTTGTCGCTTCTAAAGCGTCAACATACTTAGCCTTTGTTATAGAATTCGCCACAGTAACCTGTTAAGAACAATTCCAACTTACCGTGCCACCATATTGTGTGTTACACAAAACCCTCAAATTAAATCGAAAATTGCATGGAGAAATGGTGAAGACAGTATCGATGTAACCTTTTACAATGAACTCTTCATGATCTCTGCTTGCGAGAAAACATGTCATCAGTGCTACTTTAGTACTCAATGACCCTTTTTCACTGTTGTCCCATGATCAGTGCTTTTGATCACTTTGGTATCTATACTCGCAACAACTTTGGAGTATTGGACATATCTGGTTGTTTTACATACAATGGAATACATGATTAATCCAAACACAAGAGTGTGTGGAATCTCCATCATGTATTTTACTCATCAGTGTTTTGGGACACCGAGTCTTGCAAAAACTCCTTCCATGTGACTTCGGCAAGAATCACTCCTTGGCGTTTTAAATGCTAAAAAGTTTTAGCATCTTGTCAATATGTATTCATTGCTTAGCCCCATTAGGTAAATCTATCTCCATAGATCATCATGCCTAATATTGAGGCTATTTAGCCTAAGCACTTCATCGAAAAACTATTTTCAAATGAAGTCCTAATTCGTGTCAAGAAATTTATTTCCAATTAACAATGTGTCAAGTACACACGGTTTTTAGAAATACTATTATGCTCCCACTTACTTTCTTGAATCACAAGCATCTTCGATACCCATTTGATGAAGTCAAACCCCTTTGACCATTCCATCAAAAACGAAGATTCCAACTCCACTTTGCTCTCTTCTGTCCATCGCTGGAACTCTGAAGTTTGCATACTTACTAGCATCCTCTGGATCGACAAATTACTTTGGACTGTATCACATACAAGTCCTAGGTTTCATTTCCATCAGATGGAAATCCTTTCATCATCCATGTTTCATATCTCACGATTGAAATATGTATTAATTGCTAGTTCAACCCGAACCGACTTTAAGCATCGCTACGGTGAGACAATCTCATCGTAGTCAACTCCTTGAACTTGTTATTGCAACAAGTCGAGCTTTATGGATAAACATTTTATCCGTATCAGTTTTTAGTTCCATAAATATTCGTTAGACTCTAAGTCTTCCGAAAGGTGTATCAAGATTTTAATCTCGAATCACTTATATGGAAACTATCTCGGATTGTATTGGCATTTAGCCAATTCTGGAGTCAGGGCCCATCAACGCTTCTTTGTGTATTGTAGGTATACTGTTGTCTAACAACAATATCTCGTTTGCGCACCTGATAGGTTTGCACGAGCTTTGCCTACGTGGTTCAGCTGAAAGTTCGACCGAAGTCCATACATTTTATTGTAGAGACTTCCGTATCAGTCGTAGTAGGAAACTCCGGAATCACTTCCAAGGTTTCTTTCCTTTGATCTGATGACGAAGATACTGGTTATCTCGTCGAGTTGCACTGTCCTCCCACTCACCTTTTGTAAGAACTATTCTCTTTAAAAGCATACCGTTTTGTGGCAAAATCCTTTGCCTCGGTATAGTGGTGGGGGAATACCCAATGACTTGGGATAACCTACAAAGTAGCACTTGTCTGATTTGGAATAGGTTTGGTTTGTAACCTTTTACACAAGCCCCATATTCCAAATGTTAAGAAAAGATATAACATGGTTGGGCGTACCATACCATGGCGTCATTTCAACAGACCTGATGGAGCTCTTTTCAGTGTAAAAGCCACAGTCTCTAAAGCATCACTCTATAAAAGGGATAATGGCAAATTTATTTATGTCATCTTTGATCTTACCATGTCATAAATGGTTCGATTACATCTTCACGGACTTTCCACTCGCAGTGGTGTTCCGGGAGGTGCAAGTTATGAAACCCCTTTCACAACTCATCAGACATTTGCTAAACTTGTAACTCAAATATTCCTTTCTGCAATCGAATTGTAGAAACATAATTTTCTTGTTACAATAACTTCTACTTCATTTTGAAAACCTTATGAATGAATTCAAAAGATCCAGACTTACGTCTCAACAAGCAAATATCCATATATCTACTTGAGTCATTTCTGAAGATAGATAAATCCACTACTTGCAACAACATTTATTGGACTACACACATCATAATGTATGATCACCAATATGTTCTTTGCTCGTTCCTTATGGCCTGTGAACGGTATTTCAGTCACTTCACTTTTCAGAGGAAAGTTGCAAGTGTCAGATGATTCAAAATCAAACGACTTCAAAATCCATCATGATGGAATTTTCCATGCGGGTTTCTCCAATGTGACCAAATGCAGTGCCACACTTGTGTGGTATTCTTTTAGTCTTGCGACATTTAGCGTCAGTATTATGGATGTATCATATTTCCATCAATATTCATAACATACATCCCATCTTTGATGGAAGCATGGCCCTTCATGTTATTCATAATACTGAACAACAATTGTTGTTTCTATGAACAACTCTTTTGCAACAAACATTTTGCAATGGGCTAGAGTGTATGAAACTCTAAAATGAATTATGAAAGTAAACCCAGAGGTAATGTATTATTATCAATATTCATAACATACGTCTCATTCATAATGAAAGTATGCCCTTATGTTATTCATAACAGCGAACATCAAAAGTTTTCTTATGAACAACCTTCTTGCAAGATACCTTATGCAAAGGGCTAGAGTGTGAAACTCTAAAATGAATTATGAAAGTAAATACATAGGGAATACACCGATGGAAGGCATAGTAACATTTACTATGTTCCCCGAGTGTATCTAAACCTCATTCCTGGCTAGTCTTTCGGGCCATAGTAGTTCTTACATCGAGTTGCAACAGAATGCAATCGAGCGGGTATCTTTGTGATTAACTCACAATACCCAAGAATTAGTGATTAACATGTTTAACCATAATTCCCAAGAACTATATCTTTGACCAGCCTTCTATACATCAAAAACCTGTATGACATTCATACATGAGCTGGATATTCCAGTCTTCTTTCCTTTTGCCTTTATACTTCTAACAGTTTTAACTTTTAGTATTTCTCCTACTCTCAGAAGAAGCACCCAACTTAAGAGTGGCGTTAGCCCCGGACTTCCTAGGCGTGAAAGTTTCACTAACACCCTTCGGACACTTCCTTTCTCTTTAAGTTGTTGTTTTATTCACCATCATCATATGACAGGCGTTCTTCTGGATCCCTCTCTTATCAGTCTAATGCATAGTAAACACCTTTACTAATATTTTGCAAACAAACATTGCTTTGGATATCTCATATCTTTTAGCCTTTGTCTGTCTCTGAAAATTAATTTTCAGTTCCATGAATATCATATAACTATCGCAAACTTTCGAAGTTCGGGTCTCATGGAAGCAAACATATTGCACTTTGACCATAACGGAATTCTAGCTTTTGGATCGAAGGACGAGAGTCACATCATCCATAGCATCAGCGGGAGAATACCAAAAGCATGCGATAGGACAAAGTCCTTCTCGGCACACTAGAGGACAATCCTCACATTACGTTACCAACCGTAAAGTTTTAACCAGATATTTAACAGCTATTCAATTTTAACAGGGAAGGTGGAAACGCGAGCCATTATTCTACAACTATTATGCAAATCACACTTAGACAGAGTTCATAA
The DNA here is from genome assembly GCA_039707655.1 of Elymus sibiricus. Classification (NCBI taxonomy): domain Eukaryota; kingdom Viridiplantae; phylum Streptophyta; class Magnoliopsida; order Poales; family Poaceae; genus Elymus; species Elymus sibiricus. The sequence continues at coordinate 507,891,767 of CM077665.1, forward strand.
TTAATTGCACTGAGAATTAAACAAGTTAATTCTATAGTGCGCTCCCACTCAAATCAATATCTCTCATAATTGATTGTGAGTGATACAAGATCCACATTTCAATTCAACGCCATTGATGTGAACATCACTGATGACGAGAATTTCAATTGGTGGGCAAACATGCCGATCACATCTCTATGTGACTCCTGTTCATCTTTCGATGGGCGTGTTCCGAGCTCAGGACGATCAAGCCAGAACGTCAAGACAACCAAGTGATCTTGCTGCGAGGTCTGACCTCACCCGCCTCACACTTCTCTAATATTTCGTACCCATGTGGACATGGCGCACCCCGAAAAGTTAGGTGCCGTGATGGTGCTACACTTGGGAGAACACTAACTACTTGATATTTTTGTGAGATCACCCTAATAAAAAGTGACTACCGCGCAATCAAGAAGGGTGCATCATAAGGGATAAACATCTCAGACAATTCATAATAGCATGATATGGTATAGCCCTTTCTGACGGAGAAGTCTTTTATTTCTTCGTCTTTGGCATTCGCGTCGGTGTTCACCTTCGCGAAGATTGCCACCACCTTGTCGATGCACCAGATAATATTGCTATCTCTATAGCTAATAAAATAAGTGCATTACATAAGGTTGACACGCAGGTCATTAAAGTGCAATCATATGGCTCCAGCCATCATGCCGAATCATGACACGCAGGTCATGTTAATCAAATTACATCATATAGTCATCTCATACATAATCGAATTAATATGAGACTTGCTATACCACATCATATGCACATGCAAACCATCCTGCAAAACCAAGTTAGACGCCTCTAATCGGTTCATGCAAAAACTTGTTTTACGTGGCTTCTAAGGTTTCGAAACAAACCGAAGCTACCAACGTCCATCATCAAGCATGATAATCCAAGTTGCTAGATTAACATTGCGGGGTGTATGAAACACGAGATAATAAAATCTCGAGCCCCATACTGAACTTCGTCATACGCGTGACCCCCATGCAGATCATATCTGCATTGCCCTTTCGTTTGCGAAACATCCATCTTTCTCAACTATGGTGGAACCCAAAGAACTGTTAGCACTTCGTTGATCTGTCAATCAGCATACTTAGGAGCAGCATGAAAGGATCGCGGATTGCCAGAACTTTGTGAGATTCCACCATGCCGTCAAGATCAGGACTACGCAAATTCCAGGGAAGCAACAAGAACATCGGGTAACAGATATCATCTGCTACCCGCACAAATAATTTTCAGCAATAAATCTCATCTACTACCTAATTATATTGTGCAACACCCATACATCTCTATGTATTCTAGATCGCAACCTGCATCTACGCATAGCATGGCTCTGATACCATTGTTGGGTAACGCAGCAGAAAACAAAAATTTCCGACCTACGCACCAGCCCAGGACCACTATGGAGACTGCATACAAGGTTTGATCATTTTCGTTACCGACTCGTAGCGCAGCGGAAGTAGGGTCGATGACGATCGGCGGTGCAGATCCCCGCAGCTAGGATTTACAACCTCCCAACCGCGAGGATGTATACCCTCATCCGCCCCACGGACAGCCCTCCGGGAGGCGGTCGGACAGTCCCCCGGACGGTGTCACGGACAGCCCTTCGGGAGGACCATCGAAACTCGGACAGTCACTCGGACAGCCCTTCGGGAGGACCTTCAAAATTCGGACAGTCACTCTGACAGCCCTTCGGGAGGCACTCTCGAACTAAGACCAAAACTACGATCTCTCTACAGAGTTGCACACATACGGTGTCATCTATCCGGCAGGGCTTCGCCGTCAAAACTAGTTCCCACCGGAACCCAGACAGCGTTTCGGCTCTATGAAACTATTTCGCTGGGAGGGAGAGAGAAGCTAGATAACATCAGATGGCATGTGTATGTGAGAAAGAGTGAGTGTGGAGAGTGCATCTCCACCTCTATATATAGGAAAACCCAAGGGGTAGGGAGACACTTGAAATACCCATAATGCCCTTCACAAGGGCACAAAGGTAAAAGCAAGTGGGCAGCCCTTATCCTTCCATGTCATCCCTAGATCTTTTGTGAAGATATTTGTGGAAGGCCAACTTCCAACCATAACCATAAATGCATTTTCACTATTCACGAAACCAATTTTTCGTGACCGATAAATCCAAAAATATTTCGATGGGTCCTAGAATAATTCCAGTACCCACCAAAACAATTCTCGACACGGTCTGAAACATTTTCAGTTTAGTAATTTTCATCTGCGAAAAGCATCTGAAGCGGTTCCGGCAGCTCCGGAACATTTCCGGTTTTCATCCCGGAAAATTCCAGAAAGTTTCCAGAACGATTCTGGCACCCTCCAAGAATTATCAGGCATGTGCCGAAACCAATTTGACTTTATGGTACACTCCGAAACAACTTTTCGGTTTTACCGAAACTCTTCTGGTGCTCTCTCTCCGGAACTCTTCCATTGTCTCCGAAACTTTTTCGGTGAATTTCTCTCAGACTCCCTGTCTAGTATTCAACAGATAGATGACCCTTAAGCGTGTGACCCTATAGGTTCGGTGAAGTATAGACATGACCCGGAACCCCTTCCGATCAATGATCAACATCGGAGCCGTGGACACCCATATTGACCCCTATACCCACACGAATGAATATTCGAGTGAACCTCCAGTTACCGTGTGCTATCCCTGTTGCTTCACGATATGTTACAAATACCCGAGGTGAGACATGTTGGCATCCCCGTGGATCAACAACTTGTCCACTATGCCAGTTACCTCGTTACCGATATTGTTCTCTTTTCTCGTTCCCGTGTTCCGGCATCCCCGTGATCAAATCACAAAGTGTCTGGCCAGACGATGATGGATACCGTAACACCGAGAGGGCCTAGGGATATCTCTCCATCGTCGGAGGAGCAAATCCCAATCTTGAGCTATCAAGTTACTTGACATACTTTTCCATGAACCCGTAAGCCGCCGTAATAGCCACCCATTTACGGATGACGTTTAACAAACCCCAAAGTTCATGAAGCAAGCAAGAAAAAACTCGATACTCTCATGGTCTAAGGAATCATGCAAATGTTAACCATCTTTGTGTTATAAACCATTAACTAGTGACGAATGAATCTCATAGCATAACATCAATTCGGGTCGATTCAACACAAATGTTCTTCTAACATTGTGCCCTCAAAGTTGCTGGCATAGACATGCCCATGATCAGGAAAACAGAACCATCATGCAACACTTGAGCTAGTCTTAGAGGCCAGACTAGGAATACATTTTACCATTTATTATTCCACACGTGCATATGAGTCTTCCTCCGAGCCTCGTGGTTATTGTAGACTCGAGAACCATAGCAGTTATAGCATGGAACATAAACCTAATTATGAACAGGGAGATAATCAATAACATTTATTATTGCCTCTAGGGCATATCTCCTACAGGCTTCCTCTCTCTCACTCTCTCTCTCTCTCTCTCTCTCTCTTATGATTCTCAATACAATGGTCTCCTAGAGATCTATTTGATGTAAACTTTTGCGGTGTGTTTGTTGGGATCCGATGAATTTTGAGTTCATGATTAGTTTCTATCCATGAATATTATTTGAGTCTTCTTTGATCTCTTATATGCATGATTACTTATAGCCTCGTATTTCTTCTTCGAATCTTTGGTTTAGTTAGGCCGACTAGATCGCATTTTCTTGCCATGGGAAGAGGTGCTTTGTGATGGGTTCGATCTTGAGGTGTCCTTTCCCAGTGACAGAAGGGGCAGCAAGGCACGCATGTATCGTTGCCATTAAGGATCACAAGATGGGGTCTATTCCTACATGAATAGATCTTGTCTACATCATGTCATCGTTCTTATTGCATTACTCCGTTTTTCCATGAACTTAATACACTAGATGCATGCTGGATAGCGGTCGATGTGTGGAGTAATAGTGGTAGATGCAGGCAAGAGTCGGTCTACTTATCTTGGACATGATGCCTATATAATGATCATCGCCTTGGATATCGTCATTATTATTTGATCTTCTATCAATTGTCCAACAGTAATTTGTTCACCCACCGTGTGCTATACTCATGAGAGAAGCCATTAGTCAATCCTACGGCCCCGGGTCTACTTTTCCAACATATTGCTTTCCGATCTATCTTTTTGCACTTTTGTTTTCAGATCTACAAAACCAAAAACCCAAAAAAATATTGCTGCACTTTTTATTTGCCCTTTTTATTTTGTGCTCTTGAGAGATCTATCTCTCCTATCCATCACTACCTAATCTATCTTTTTACCGTAGAGAGATTGACAACCTCTCTTTCGCGTCGGATTGCAAGTATTTGTTATTTGTGTGCAGGTGCTGCTTATTGGGTGGTGGTGATCCTCCTACTGGTTCGATAACCTTGGTTTCATAACTGAGGGAAATACTTACCGTCGATGTGCTGCATCATCCCTTCCTCTTTGGGGAAATACCGACACAGTCTCAAGCCACATCAAAGGAATTTCTGGCGCCGTTGCCGGAGAGGAAGCGGTCTCTTCTACGTGCCTATCTCAGGCGCCGAGGAGACTCCATCATCATCTACCAGGTTCCTAATCACAAATCTCATGTCCTTGCAATTACATTATTTGCCATTTGCCTCTCGTTTTCCTCTCCCCCACTTCACCAATTTGCCGTTTTATTCGCCCTCTTATTCGTTGGCCTTTATCTCGCCGGATCTCTTCCTTGCTTGCAATCTTGTTTGCGTAGTCATGATGCCTCAACGAAAGTACTATGATGTTCCTTACCCCAATATTTTGCTTGAAATTGAGAAAAGTACTAAGGAATATATGACTACACAATTTGAGCATAATAAGTATTTTACCGATGAGCTTAGGGAACACTCTACCGTGCTAGATGCCATAACGAAACAACTCGATGATATCAATAGAGAAGTTTGTAATCTTCAATCTAAATATGCTCATGCTGAAAATTTGCTTGGTAAAATCTCCGATGCACAAGCTACTTTGATAAATCAAATGGCCGCCAAACCAACCTCTCTCGAGGATAAAAAGATGAAGATCTTAAAGTGATTGGTGTTTCTACTATTGATTCCTTGTTTGGTAATATTAAAATTGATGATAAAGGGACTGAAGTAGAGTCAACTTTAGCTAGAAGGCGTCCCAATAATTTGGAGGGTTAAAATCTTGATGAAATTTTTGATAAAAGTGGGTTTGAAGAGGTTAAAACTTTAACTAGTGATGTGCCCACTATTTTGGATTGCAAAGACTTTAATTATGATAGTTGCTCTTTGATTGAATGTATTTCTTTGCTGCAATCCATGTTGAATTCACCCCATGCTTATGAGCAAAATAAAGCTTTTACTAAACATATCGTTGATGCCATGATGAAATCTTTTGAAGAAAAGTTGGAGTTGGAAATTTCTATTCCTAGAAAATTACATGATGAGTGGGAACCCACCATTAAGGTCAAGATTAAAAATTATGAGTGCTTTGCTTTGTGTGATTTGGGTGCTAGTGTTTCCACGATTCCAAAATCTTTATGTGATGTGCTTGGTCTTACCAATATTGAAGAATGCTCTCTTACTTTGCACTTGGCGGATTCTACTATTAAAAAGCCTTTGGGAAGAATTAATGATGTTCTTATTCTTGCAAATAGGAATTATGTGCCCATTGATTTTATTGTGCTTGATATTGATTGCAATCCATCTTGTCCCATTATACTTGGTAGACCGTTTTTATGAACTATAGGTGTCGTGATTGATATGAAAGAAGGCAATATTCGTTTTCAATTTCCACTAAGAAAGGGTATGGAACACTTCCCCAGAACAAGAATTAAGACACCATATGAATCAATCATGAGGGCATCCTTTGGATCCAAAACCAAGGATGACAATACTTGAATCTATGCGTTATGCCTAGCTAGGGGCGTAAAACGATAGCGCTTGTTGGGAGGCAACCCAATGAATAAATAAATTTTTGCTTTTTCCTTTCTGTTTTTGAGCGTTGACACAATTATGCCTCTGTTATGATTGTGTTTTTATGGTTTATTTAGTGTTTGTGCCAAGTAGAGCCTTTAGGATGATTCATGAGATGAGTAGAAGCGATGCTGAATCTGAAACCGAAACTTTGCGTCCAGTATTTGAATTTTCATTTTTTTTCCTGCAACGTGACCTTGAGCTGAAATTTTAACACGGTGTTGCTATACAAATTCTTTACGTTGTCCTAAGTTTTCAGAATTTTTAGAGTTACAGAAGTATGGTTAGAGTACAGAAGTATGTTTAAGACAGATTCTATTTTCATTGCATTGTGTGCTTGTTTTGATGAATCTATGGGTTATATTGAATGGTATGATCCATGGTAAAGTTAAAATACAGTAGGTATAATGCAATAACAAAATATGAATGGGTTTGCAACAGCACCTAAAGTAGTGATTTGCTTTATTATACTAACGGATCTCACGAAGATTTTGTTGAGTTTTGTGTGATTGAAGTTTTCAAGTTTTGGGTGAGATCACGATGGATGAAGGAACAAGGAGTGACAAGAGCCTAATATTGGGGATGCTACCGCACCCCCAAGATATATCCAAAGAGTAACAAGCAACTAAGCTTGGGGATGCCCCCGAGTGGCATCCCCTCTTTCTTCTAACGACCATCGGTATTTTACTTGGAGCTATATTTTTATTCTTTACATATCATGAGTTTTGCTTCGAGCGTCTTGTATCTTTGCTTGCTTTGCTTGTTTGTTTTTCCTTTGTATCCTTGATGTACACACCTATTTGGGAGAGCCAAAATTATGCTATGATTTGTTAGAATTGCTTTATGTGCTTCACTTAAACTTTTTGAGCTATAGAATTGCTCTAGTGCTCCACTTATATCTTGTTGAGCACGGTGTGCTTGGAAATTTTTGTAGAAATACTCTCATGCTTCACTTAGATTAATTTGAGAGTTAGTAAATTTTAAAGAAATCCTCTCATGCTTCACTTATACCTTTTTGAGAGAAGAAATCTTTATGCTCATGTGCTTCACTTAGATTTGTTTGAGCTTGTCAAAAAAACAATGGCAATATATAAAACTAGTCCCAAAGTGATAGATATCCAAGGGGGATATAATAAAAACTTTCATGAAGATCATTGGGAAAATTAAACTTGATTCCTTGTAATAGTTTTGAAACATGATGATAGTAATATGTGAGTCATGTTAGTGAGTAATTATGCTTGAGTAGGAATATTGGTGTTAAGGTTTGTGATTCCCTATGCAAGTACGAAAGTCAATAGTTATGCAATGAAATTACATCCTACTTGTGGTGCATTATTCGGTGTTAGTTATGCTCAATGCTCACTTATGTGAATTTTCGTTTCTTGGTTTGGTTGCTTCTCAATCTATTTGCTAGCCTCCATTTGTATTAAGTAGAAATACTACTTGTGCATCCAAAAACCTTAAACCAAGTTCTGCCTTATGAGTCCACCATACCTACCTATATGCGGTATTTCCATGCCGTTCCAAGAAAATTTGCATGTGCCATCTCTAAATTTTTAAAATAAATTTTCTCTTTTGTGTGCCCGTACCGCTCATGAAACGGTGGGGAGTGTCCAATATTTTTCCATGCTAGATGTGTTATTCTCAAGATGAGTGTTTATTGACTTGTCATTGCACGAAAGTGCGGCGGTAATAGGGATGCCCATTCCCGAAATGAAAAAGAAAAATATATTTATTTTATGTTGTCAAATAATAAATTCCTTGGAAAGTGTTGGTATGGAAGGCAACCGTGGATACGACCCGCCATGGAAAGTGAAAGTTTGGTGGAAAAAGGAATAAACTTTATTTTCTGTTTGGAAACCGCCTATGATATATCTAGCATGGAAAGTATTGCGAGCTACTTTGTCGTTTTTGTTGACAGGAAAGGTATGCCACCCAAAATATTTTTCTCTCTCAATTTAAAACTTTGAACTCTGGCACCTCTACAAATCCCTACTTCCCTCTGCGAAGGGCCTATCTATTTACTTTATGCAATTTTTATTTTTACTTTGAGTCTCCATCTTCTCTTATAAAGGACCAACTAGGAGGCACTATGATCGTACTTGAGCATTGGGCATAGCTAACATTTGAGTGTGTTTCATGAATGGATCAATGATTGAGCATGATGGGCTAGGGATAACTTTATTTAGTGTTGATATTTTGAAAGACATGGTTGCTTGTTGACATGCTTGAGTATTGAAGTCATTATGTTAAAACTAGACTATTGCTTTGAATCATTTACAAGTCCAAATGTCCATGCTATACAAAAGAAAAGAATATGATGAACATGTTAGGCAACATTCCACATCAAAAATTCTGTTTATACCATTTACCTACTCGAGCACGAGTAGTAATTAAGCTTGGGGATGCTGATACGTCTCCAACGTATCTATAATTTTTTCTTGTTCCATGCTGTTATATTATCATTCTTGGATGTTTTACAATCATTTTATAACAACTTTATATCATTTTTTGAGACTAACCTATTGACATAGTGCCAAAGTGCCAGTTGATGTTTTTGCTTGTTTTTTTACTTCGCAGAATATCAGTACCAAACGGAGTCCAATCGCGACGAAACGTTTTGGAGATTTTTTCTGGACCAGAAGACACCCAGTGGGCCAAAAAAGAGCCAGGAAGGTGGGCTGTGGAGAGCACAACCCACTAGGGTGCGCCAGGGGGCCCCCGGTGCGCCCTGATGGGTTGTGCCCTCCACGGGGCCCCTCTCCACCACCTCTGATGCCTATAAATTCTCAAATATTCGGAAAACCCTAGGGGAGTCGACGAAACACAATTCCAGCTGCCGCAAGTTCAAGAACCTCGAGATCCAATCTAAACACCATCGCGGAGGGGTTCATCTTCCTCATAGGTGCCTCTCCGATGATGCGTGAGTAGTCCACCATAGACCTACGGGTCCGTAGGCAGTAGCTAGATGGCTTCCTCTCTCTCTTTCTCTTATGATTCTCAATACAATGGTCTCTTGGAGATCTATTTGATGTAAACTTTTATGGTGTGTTTGTTGGGATTCGATGAATTTTGAGTTCATGATCAGTTTCTATCCATGAATATTATTTGAGTCTTCTTTGATCTCTTATATGCATGATTACTTATAGCCTCGTATTTCTTCTTCGAATCTTTGGTTTAGTTAGGCCGACTAGATCGGTTTTTCTTGCCATGGGAAGAGGTGCTTTGTGATGGGTTCGATCTTGCGGTGTCCTTTCCCAGTGACAGAATGGGCAGCAAGGCACGCATGTATCGTTGCCATTAAGGATAACAAGATGGGGTCTATTCCTACATGAATAGATCTTGTCTACATCATGTTATCGTTCTTATTGCATTACTCCGTTTTTCCATGAACTTAATACACTAGATGCATGCTGGATAGCGGTCGATGTGTGGAGTAATAGTGGTAGATGCAGGCAGGAGTCGGTCTACTTATCTTGGACGTGATGCCTATATAATGATCATCGCCTTGGATATCGTCATGATTATTTGATCTTCTATCAATTGCCCAACAGTAATTTGTTCACCCACCGTGTGCTATACTCATGAGAGAAGCCACTAGTGAATCCTACGGGCCCTGGGTCTACTTTTCCAACATATTGCTTTCCAATCTATCTTTTTGCATCTTTGTTTTCAGATCTACAAAACCAAAAACCCAAAAATACATTGCTGCACTTTTTATTTGCCCTTTTTATTTTGTGCTCTTGAGAGATCTATCTCTCCTATCCATTACTACCTAATCTATCTTTTTACCGTAGAGAGATTGACAACCTCTCTTTCGCGTCGGGTTGCAAGTATTTGTTATTTGTGTGCAGGTGCTGCTTATTGGGTGGTGGTGATCCTCCTACTGGTTCGATAACCTTGGTTTCATAACTGAGGGAAATACTTACCGTCGCTGTGCTGCATCATCCCTTCCTCTTTGGGGAAATACCAATGCAGTCTCAAGCCACGTCAGGGGTCCATGGCTAGAATGAAGAGCATCGAGGAGAGATGATCCTTTGACGCAACCCCTTTTTGTGAGCAAAAGGAGGTCTAGGGAAGCCATTAAGAAGCAACCGAGAGGAGGACGAAGCTAGTTATAACAAACTTATTATGTTACGCGATATCTGCCCAAAACCATAGGCCTCCATTACATCAAGAAGATAGGGCCATCCAACACAGTCAAACGCCTTAGAGAAATCAAGCTTCAAGACAACCAGAGGCAAATTTCTCTTGTGTGCATCTCTGATAGTGTTTTGGACATAAACAAAATTGTCTTGGATAGATGTTCCACGGATGAAAGCACTTTGAGTGCAAGAGATAAGCTGCTGCCATTCCGGGCCCAACCTATTTGCCAATAACTTGTAAACAATATTGACAAAGCTGTGCAAGAACTCACATGTATGAAATCATTGGCCGACACCGCCGCCTCGATCTTGAGGAGCGGGACAATGTGAGCAGAGTTAAGGAGGTTCCAATTGCCTCCCCAGAGGTAGAAAATTTGATGTACCGCGGCAACCAAATCATCTTTTATTATCATCCAGAATCTCTTAAAGAACTTCTGAATAAAACCATCCAGTTCGGGAGCTTTTTCATCATGCAAGTCAAAAACAGCCTTTTAATCTCCTCCTCTGAGAAAGGCAGCTCCAGGTGTTGCAGGTTAGCCGAAGGGTGTGGAAGAGCATCCCAACTGATCACCTTTCTCTCTGTGGCTGAGGATCCCAATAAGGCCTTGAAGTGATTCAAGAGGAGTTCTTCTTTGAGATTGTGCTTATGAGGGGTGGAGGCGATCCTTGCGTGAACGCCCAGCCGACCGATCGCACACCCAACATGAGTGGCAACGAGCAAGGCAAAATGGTTAGGTTACTCCTCATCTTTCGTATTGCGCTTATCTTTCAAAATTAGAACTACATAACTAGAACTGCAGAAACTTCAAACCTAAAATTTTAATTAGGGATTAGTGGTAACGTGTGAAACAAGGTTTGCATCGTTTATCCCCTCATGTAGTGGAAAGATTTGGTTCGTTAACATTTGAATTGCTATTTGTTAGGAAGTATTAGTATTGGTCTAGGAGTCCTTATTAGTCTATGTTTACTTTCCTTGCACCTCAAGTCTTGTGTAATATATATATGCCCCTTGGGCCTTCAATAGAGATAAGTTGCTTTCCTAACATGGTACACTAGTAAAAAACAGGGCTTTGGTTGAGGCCAGGATAAGGGCATTAATCCCGGTTCACTTACGAACCGGGACCAAAGGGTGCACCAGTCCCGGTTCGTGAGGCCAGGGCGCCGGTCGGGCCTCGGGGGCCATTGGTCCCGGTTCGTCTGACACTTTTGGTCCCGGTTCCAGACATGAACCGGGACCAATGGGCCTCGCTCCTGGCCCAGCACCTTTAGTCCCGGTTGGTGGCTAGAACCGGGACCAAAGGTCGGTTTTCTGTCCCGGTTCTGGCCACCAACCGGGACTAAAGATAAGCCTATATATACCCCCGCCTCTGCCCGCTCACTCTGTTTTTTGGCCGGCCGACGTGTGCATGTGTGTGTTGCTCTAGCTATCACCTCCTATGCACATGAGGTGTTCGATGAAATGCCCAAGCCACACTTAAGCTTTCTCCTCTCCAAGCTCGACCTCCAAGCTCCATTTTCCTCAAGATTTGTCTAGGTTTGGCGGTCCGTCCTGTCCCGTCCCTGTCCTCACCGCCGTCGATCGCCTGCGCCGATCTCGTCGCCGACACCACCGTGGTGAGCCTCTTGTTCTTATCTTCTTTCTAAAAAAAAAATTCTTACTTGTATGATTTAGATAGATACTTGTACAATTTTCTTACTTTTATTATTGTTTGTTATTATATAGTGCCATGGTTTTCGTATCCGCCCCCGTCGGCCCTCGTCCTGTCTATGATTCGGATGTGGTATATTATCTTTTATAACTATTTGTTTCATTTAGTGTTTATGACAATTATGCCGACCAACGTGACATAGATGTTTTTATCTAGGAGGTATGTGAACCGGAAATTCGAACCGACCCTCTTGTCGAGAGGTTAAATTTAGTTGAAAAAGAAAACAATTACTTGAAGAAAAAATTGAAAAGAATTGAGGAGGAGAAGATGGAATTGGAGTTGCATGTTGCCGATGTCGTCGAAGATCACAAGATCAAGATGGATGCAATGCGCTTGAAGATTAGAAAGATTAGAAAATATGCCATTCATACTGAGGCTTGGTATCATTATGCCGTTGGATCAATTGGTACCTTAGTTGCGGTTATGATCGCATTTGTTGTTGCATTTAAATGTTTTACATAGTTTCAATGTATGTTTTAATTAGATGCTCTAGAGAGCTATATGTTGTTCAATGAGAACTATGTATGAACTTTATGTATTTATTTTGGTCACTACTGTACTTTGGTTTTAATGTGATGATGAACTTCTATTAATTTGGTCACTTCTCTATTCATGATGTTCTGTAATGGTTTTTGATACACTTAATTATATAATGCACGCAGATGAACCGGCAATGGATGTACGGTGACCGACGCACCTCCGAGTACATTAAGGGCCTGCATAATTTTCTCGAAGTGGCTGAGGCAACCAAGAATAATAGTTTTATGTATTGTCCATGTACTATCTGTGGGAATACGAAGGATTACTCTAACTCGAAAACCCTTCACGTCCACCTGCTTGAGAAGGGTTTCATGCCACACTATAATGTTTGGACCAAGCACGGAAAAAGAGGGGTTATGATGGAAGACAACGAAGAAGAAGAGGATGATGACAACTATCCGCCCCCTGAATACGGTGATGCTGCAATGGGGGAAGCTGAAGATCAAGAGGAACCAGACGATGTGCCCGATGATGATCTTCGCCGGGTCATTGTGGATGCAAAGACACAATGACAAAGTGAAAGGGAGAAGTTGAAGTTCGATCGCATGTTAGAGGATCACAAAAGGGTTGTACCCAAATTGCGAAGATGACAACACAAAGCTCGGTACCACACTATAATTGCTGCGCTAGCCCGACAGTACATACGAAGCAAATAAGGTTGTCTGCCCTCTAGGATTGGAGGTGCACAAGATACATGCATGCCCTAATGACTGCATCCTCTACCGCGGTGCGTACGAGGATTTGAACGCATGCCCAGTATGCTGTGCATTGAGGTATAAGATCAGACGAGATGACCCTGGTGATGTTGAGGGCCAGCGCACCGGGAAGAGGGTTCCTGCCAAGGTGATGTGGTATGCTCCTATAATACCATGGTTGAAACGTTTTTTCAGAAACAAAGAGCATGCCAAGTTGATGCGATGGCACAAGGAAGACCGTAAGAAAGACGGGAAGTTGAGAGCACCCGGTGATGGGTCGCAGTGGAGAAAGATCGAGAGAAAGTGGGGGGACTTTACAGGTGACCCAAGGAACGTATGGTTTGGTTTAAGTGTAGATGGCGTTAGTCCTTTTGGGGAGCAGAGCAGCAAGCATAGCACATGGCCTGTGACTCTATGTATGTATAACCTTCCTCCTTGGTTGTGCATGAAGCGGAAGTTCATTATGATGCCAGTGCTCATCCAAGGCCCTAAGCAACCCGACAATGACATTGATGTGTACCTAAGGCCATTAGTTGATGAACTTTTACAACTGTGGAATGGAAAAGGTGTACGTGTGTGGGATGAGCATGCACAAGAGGAATTTGACCTACGAGCGTTGCTGTTTTTAACCATCAATGATTGGCCTGCTCTCAATAACCTTTCAGGACAGAAAAACAAGGGATACCACACATGCACGCACTGTTTAGATGACACCGAAAGTATATATTTGGACAAATGCAGGAAGAATGTGTACCTGGGGCATCGTCGATTTCTTCCGACCAACCATCAATGTCGAAAGAAAGGAAAGCATATCAAAGGTGAGGCAGATCACCGGAAGAAGCCCGCCCTCCGTACTGGTGATGACATACTTGATATGGTCAATGATTTACAAGTAATCTTTGGAAAGGGTCCTGGCGGACTATCTGTTCCGAATGACGCTGAGGGACGCGCACCCATGTGGAAGAAGAAATCTATATTTTGGGACCTACCCTATTGGAAAGACCTAGAGGTCCGCTCTGCAATCGACGTGATGCACATGATGAAGAATCTTTGCGTGAACCTGCTAGGCTTCTTGGGAGTGTATGGGAAGACAAAAGATACACCGGAGGCACGGGAGGACCAGCAACGTGTGCACGAAAAAGACGGCATTGATCCAAAGCAGTATGAAGGTCCTGCCAGCTACGCTCTTACCAAAGAAGAGAAGGAAATCTTCTTTGAATGCATGCTCAGTATGAAGGTCCCGTCTGGCTTCTCGTCGAATATAAAGGGAATAATAAATATGGCAGAGAAAAAGTTCCAGAACCTAAAGTCTCATGACTGCCACATGATTATGACGCAACTGCTTCCGGTTGCATTGAGGGGGCTTCTACCGGAAAACGTTCGATTAGCCATTGTGAAGCTATGTGCATTCCTCAATGCAATCTCTCAGAAGGTAATCGATCCAGAAATCCTACCAAGGTTAAAGAGTGATTTGGTGCAATGTCTTGTCAGTTTCGAGCTGGTGTTCCCACCATCCTTCTTCAATATCATGACGCACGTCCTAGTTCATCTAGTCGACGAGATTGGCATTCTGGGCCCTGTATTTCTACACAACATGTTCCCCTTTGAGAGGTTCATGGGAGTCTTAAAGAAATATGTTCGTAACCGTGCTAGGCCAGAAGGAAGCATCTCCATGGGCCATCAAACAGAGGAAAGCATTGGGTTTTGTGTTGACTTTATTCCTGACCTTAAGCCGATTGGTCTCCCTCAATCGCGGTATGAGGGGAGACTGACTGGAAAAGGCACGCTAGGAGTGAATTCAATAATATGTAGGGACGGGCATTCTTGGTCTCAAGCACACTACACTGTTCTACAGAATTCTACCTTGGTGACCCCGTATGTGAATGAACACAAGAATATTCTGCGCTGCAAACACCCGGAGCAGTGTGACGACTGGATTACATGTGAACACATTAGGACTTTCGGCAGTTGGTTGCAAACACATCTCATGGGTAACACCACTGTTGCAGATGAGCTGTACTCGTTGGCCAGGGGACCATCTTCGACTATATTGACTTACAAAGGGTACAAGATAAATGGGAATACATTTTACACGATCGCCCAAGATCAAAAGAGCACCAACCAAAACAGTGGTGTCCGCTTTGATGCAGCAACCAACAGGGGAAATGACACATATTATGGTTACATAGTGGACATATGGGAACTAGACTATGGACATGATTTTAAGGTCCCTTTGTTTCGGTGCAAATGGGTCAATCTGTCAGGAGGCGGGGTACAGGTAGACCCGCAGTACGGAATGACAACAGTGGATCTGAACAATCTTGGGTACACAGACGAACCATTCGCCTAGACAATGATGTGGCGCAGGTTTTCTATGTGAAGGACATGTCTACCAAACCGAGAAAAAGAAAAGATAAGGAAGCGAATACATCATACGATGAGCCAAAGCGCCACATAGTTCTTTCAGGGAAAAGAGACATCGTGGGAGTGGAGGGCAAGACAGACATGTCTGAAGATTATGAAAAGTTTCATGAAATTCCTCCCTTCAAAGTGAAGGCTGACCCAAGCACCCTGTTAAACGATGAAGATTATCCATGGTCACGGCGCAATAAGCAAGGGACACACGCGAAGAAAAAGTGAAGACTTTCTCTCCACAACTATTCTGATGATGGCTTTGATCTAGAATATCACTGCAGTTACATGTCAAGAAATGAAATGCCTTTTGTAACAGATGAGTTTTCGTCTGAAACCCTGATACTTCGAAAGAGATTGTTCATTTTGTACACGAAGTGCATCCAGTTTTTGCTGTAACCCTCTCAACTTTTTAGCACATGCTATGTGGGTGAAATGATGATACCATGCCAATTTTCAACCATTTCAGAGTTCATTTGCAGTGCTTTTCAATTCAGGGTCATCTTAGCTCAAAATAAATCATGAAATGCATGAAAAATAGCAAATGAAGTCAGAAAAGGTTTGAAAAGTGATGATGTGGCTTTGAATGGTTCATATTGAATGCAGAAAAAGTCTTGAGTTCAAATATGTTTAAAAAATTGAAATCCTTTTGTAACAGATGAGTTTATGTCCAAAACCCTGACACTTCGAAAGAGATTGTTCATTTTGTACACGAAGTGCATCCAGTTTTTGCCGTAACCCTCTCAACTTTTTAGCACATGCTATGTGGGTGAAATGATGATACCATGCCAACTTTCAACCATTTCAGAGTTCATTTGCAGTGCTTTTCAATTCAGGGTCATCTTAGCTCAAAATAAATCATGAAATGCATGAAAAATAGCAAATGAAGCCAGAAAAGGTTTGAAAAGTGACGATGTGGCTTTGAATGGTGCATATTGAATGCAGAAAAAGTCTCGAGTTCAAATATGTTTAAAAAATTGAAATCCCTTTGTAATAGACGTGTTTTCGTCCGATTAAAGTTATTTAACTTAATATTATATAAAATTTATGCAACTAAAATTATCAAAGTTATTTTTGTTAAAAACTTTAATAGCAAAAAGAATATTCATAAATTATTTTTTGTTAAGAACTTTTAATATGCAAAAAAATAACATAAAAAATAGCAAAAGTGAACATAGATGCGCTTATAGGGAAAATTCGACCTGAAATTCAAAGTGCATACTAGCACTTTGAATTTAGGTCGAATTTCCCGTATAAGGGCATCTATTTTCACTTTGAGAGGAGCTCAACATTGCAGCCGCGACGTGGCTTATAAAAAGGTCTGGGCGCCCTTCGCTTGGCGAGGTGGGACTAAACATACAACCGCACCGCGGCTGTGCCAGGCACAGGCCTTTGCTCCCGGTTGGTGGCTCGAACCGTGACCAATGCCACCCTTTCGTCCCGGGCGCAGCCACCAACCGGGACCAATGCCACCCTTCAGTCCCGGTTGGAGCCACCAACCGGGACTAAAGGTCTCTGCTTCCCGCCCTTTGGGCTGCTGAAATTGACCTTTAGTCCTGGTTGGTGGCTCCAACCGGGACTAATGCCCACCTTTAGTCCCGTTTGGAGCCACCAACCGGGACTAAAGGTCTCTGTATATAAGCAGCACTTTGGAAAAATTTCCAATCCCATCTGCAGTTTCTTCTTTCCCCCGTCGGCGCCGCCAGGCTACCGGATTTTGCCGCCCCCGCTCCCCTGCCCTGACGTCGCCGTCGCCGTCGCCGCGCCTTGCCCCTATGTCGTCGTCGCCGTCGCCGTCGACGCGCCCTGCCCCGCCGCCTTCGCCCTCAGCACCGTCGGCCTTCTCTGGTCGATTCGCAGCAACGAGGACCTCCCCGGCCGCGCTGTCGACGCCTTCGCAACCGCGGTGAGGCCCCGATTCGTTTACCCCTAGCCCCGTCGCCGATCTCCTCTCCTAACCCCGCTAGCCGCCTTGCCCGTGAGCTCCTCGCCGCCGGTCGTCTCGCCGCCGTGGCTAGTGCTCCCGAAGCTTGCCGCCGTGCCCTCCATCATGCTCAGGGAGCTCGCAGGAGGCCGTAGCCGCCTCTAGTTCTCCCTCTCGCGGCCCCTAGCGTCGTGTGCCACTTAGGCCGAGCTCCGACCGCCGCCTCCGGCGTTGCTGCCGTCAGCTCCGGTCACCCCACAGCCTCCCGTGACCCCCTTTAGATGCGACCGAGCACGGGCTAAGCCCTAGTGGCCTCAGGCGCCGCTCCTGTGGTCCCTAGCGTGGGCACCGCCGCGTCCAGAGGTCCCCGGCGATGAGCATCGCCGCCTGTGTCACCTGCAGGTGGCCCCCGACCGTCAGCTGATTAGCTTAATGCTAATCACCCTGTTAATTAACCCCTGGGTCACTGACATATGGGCCCGACCCTGTTAATTTGATAGTTAGGTTAATTTTAAAACCCCTGGGTCACTGACATATGGGCCCGATCACTAATACATCACCGCCGCTCGCCCCCGCCCACCGCGCGCAGCACCGCCACCGGCCCCGCCTCCGCCCACCGCAGCACTGCCGCTGGCCCCGCGCGCGTCTCCGGCGAGCCCGCAGCGCCGCCCGCACCTGACGATTTCAGTTGATTTAGTTGATTTAGTTAATTTAGTTGTTTAGTTAATTTAGTTAATTTTAGTTGTTTTAGTTGATTTAGTTAATTTAGTTGTTTAGTTAATTTAGTTGTTTTAGTTGTTTTTATTGTTTAGTTGTTTTTATTGTTTAGATGTTTAGTTCTTTTATCGTCGGTCGTCGGTGACGCGATATCGAGGAGTCCCCGATGATCATCGGTGAGGGAGAGTACCCCCCGACGATCGTCGGTGAGGGAGAGTCCCCGGCGATATCGAGGAGTCCCCGACGATCGTCGGTGACGCGATATGATGTTTAATTAGATGTTTAAATGTTTAGTTGCATAGCGTAGCCGTTGAGTCGACGATGCCCGGCCCGCATCCTCGTTGTCGACTCGGCGCCGGCGACCACCTGCTTGAGAGGCGCCATGTCCGGGACTGGGCTCCGCCGGGCTGGCACTGGGAGGTGCTGCCTTCCGGGGCGCCCAGCTTGGTGAGGAATCAGGGTCCCGTCGTCGACCCGGAGGTTCTTTGGTGGCGGTCGCGTGGACCACTGTCGGTGCAGAGGGAGCCGGCCCACGCGGAGGTGGTACGTCGCCGTGTCAGGGAGGAGGACGAGCACGTCCGACGCTACATGGCTGTGTTGGACGCCAGGTTGTCCAATACCAGGCAGGTTCTTCAGGGATCTCACCCGAGCTATGATTCTGTCATAGTTCCTTCGCTTTGGGTGTCCATCGCCTGCGCCACGAGACGTCAACTATATCTGTATTAGTGATATTATATAATAACCCAGTTATAGGGCGAAAGGTCAAGGCGTTTGCTCTTAAGAAGATGGCAGAACTATTCAGAAACTGGAAGAAAGAGTTGAACACAAAGTTTGTCGAGAAAGAGGAGACTCTGAAATTCATCGGTCGATATGAGAAGATAAGAGATCAATGGCCCGAATTTGTGGCCTACAAGAAATCGGAGAAGGGTAAGAAATGGTCACTGACAAACAAGAAAAATGCTGCAAAGAAGAAGTATCACCATCACACGGGGTCAGGTGGCTACTACAAAGCCCGACTGTTGTGGGACAAAGCTAAGCAAGACCTGCTTGCTAAGAATGTCCAACCAGCGACATTGCACTGGCCAGATCGTTCAAGGACTTGGTTCTTCGGGGTTGGGGGAACTTTGGACCCAGAAATAGGGGAGTGTGTTTGGACGGACAAGCAACTTGCAATACCCTTCAGGAAGCTTCAGGCAGCAATCAAGGCAGCGCAGGAAGGGACGTTCATTCCCGATAGAGAGAAGGACGAGATGACAGAGGCCCTCGGGAATCTTGAACACCCTGGACGAACACGAGGCACATCAGGCTCCGTTCCGTGGAAGCATGGGTTTCCCGACAGCGGTGGTTATAGAAGCTGGGAGAGAAAGAGGAAACAGGAAGCAAGCGAAATGCAGAAGCTCAGTGCAAGATTAGCAAAACTAGAGGAACTTGAGAGCCAGCGAGCTACCGGCCAGCCATCTGAGCGGCACGAAGATCCTTCCTTCGACGCTGCCCCAGAAGCTACCCCACCATGTCAGCGGAGAAGCAGCGTGGCTTCCACGGAGCTCGTTCAGCCTGATTTCACAGCTCCTCGCTACCCCGTGGATAGTGTCACGGAGGCTGAACATTGCGAGCTAATGACGAAATGCCAGAACCTGACCTTCAAGGCGGCGGTCGGCTCTGTTGTACCTCCTCGAGCTGAGGGAACTTTCCATTGCCGTCCGATTCCACATGGCTATGCTATTGTGACGGTGGATGAAATAATAGATGGATTTAAGGGGCTGGAGCTTGACAACCCTACATGTGAAGAGGATATTATTCTTCTGGAAAATGCTTTGAGGAGTACCTGTCTATGGAGAAAGGAGTACATCAAGCTTCCAAACTGGACGCCTCAGCAGACTCAGCCTCCTCCGGCGCGTCAGGGCACTCCGCCTCCTCCTCCTCCTCCGGAGTGTCAGGGCACTCCGCCTCCTCCTTCTCCTTCTCCGGCGCGTCAGGGCACTCCGCCTCCTCCGGCGCGTCAGGGCACTCCGCCTCCTCCTCCTCCTCCTCCGGCGCGTCAGGGCACTCCGCCTCCTCCGACGCGTCAGCAACGGCGGAAGAGAGTCGACGCCGCCGCTCTGGCGGCTAGCAGTACAATAGGCGGGAATAAATACAAATTTGGTCCAAGCCTCAAGCCTCTTCCAAAGTTACCATATGAGAGGACTGACGAGGAACGCGCTGAAATCAGTGCAGCCAAATTGAAGGCCCATTTTGCACGGAAACATCCACCTCCGAAGGAAACGGTAGATCCGGTGAAAGCGAAGCGCACTCTGCATGCCCTGAAGCGACCACCACCGCCTCGGCTATCCAACTATGACCGCATAATTACAAAGACACATGATGAAGTGCTGCGGTCGGGAAGTACTTCCAGTGCTGCAAGAGCCAAAAAACGAAGAAGTGGGAAAACAATTCCCCAGCTCGGCGAACAGGAGAAGCAATCGTGCCCCCCGCTCAAGGTGTCTAGCGATATCGCTAATCATCCGGTGCTACTGCCCGGTACCACTCTTGGTGATTACGTGGGCGATGATGTACAGTTTGAAACGGCTGAGGCAGTAGCAGCAGAGGACGTCTTTAGATACGAGCACGGGAAGCCTCTCGTCAAACCTGATCATCCTCATCTAACAACGATGATGCAAAAATTGCATGAGTGGTACATGGAAACCTGCAGGAAGTCTGGGAAAGATAGTTTGATGATCAGAATTAAAAAAGAGCACGACTTCCCTGGAGTCGACCTGATGCCTGTTGAATTTGTGGAGTTATTTCAGTTATACAATCAAGAGGCCCTCGACAAACAACTCATGACTTGCTACTGTCTGTAAGTATTACTTCTATAATTAAGTCTCTAGCTCAGCTCGTTCATTGCATGTATATATAATTATCCTCACTATATTATGCAGATTGAAGATGGTCGAATGCAAAAAAGAACAAATCTATGACATTGGGTTCATTAGCCCAAATACCGTAAATGAATGGTCGGTACAAAACGCCGCCAAAGATACCGAGGACAACTTGCTAGAAGCGTTCCTTAGACTTCAAAACAAAAGGGAAATACTCTTTCCTTACGTCTTCAAGTGAGTGTTACTGTCTTGTGCATATTCGGTTTCGCTTACTCGAGGTTAAGTAATGTAATTGATGAGTTACGTGTGCGCAGCTTCCACTATATTCTGCTATCCATTAACCTTGACGGGGCATTAGTAACTGTCTTAGACTCGAGACGTAAAGATCCCGAGAATTATGCGGACATAACTGCAATGCTCCAGAAGTAAGTTCAATCAATACCGGGACCATATCGGCAACTTTCGTTCATTTCCTGATATCAAGTAATCATTTTCTTTGCCTGCCAGGGTTTGGAAAAAGTTCACCCGAATGGTTCCCGGTCTAAACAACGAGCTGCGATTTACACACCCCAGAGTAAGTAGTACTAGCTAGTTCCGCGCATCTCTCATTGATTCTAGTTTCATCAATACCATTATCATGCTTGCTTATCAGTTTGATTGAACTCTATTCTCGTAAAGTGCTTGTACCAGGCACCCGAGAATCATTTATGTGGATACTACGTATGCGAGTTCATTCGCCACTATACCTCTGAGCGGGGCTTCTGTGAGAAACAATTTGAAGTACGTAAACAATATTCACAATTTTATTTCGCATACGAGCAATTCAAGAGGAATTGGCGGGATTCTTTCTTGACCACGTCATACCTGAACATGGAGAATACCATGTGGAATTGCAATGGTCTTAGGTAGATGATGTTAGGGATTGTCAGAGATGTTATATTGTACATATGTAGTAGCATCGGATAGATATACGAAAACTTGTTGTTCGACCAAGCACGGAGAAAGAGATGTCACTTCTCTCTATATATGTTCATGACGATCTTGTGTAATTAATGGTTTCCTTCATTTGCTTACTAGCTAGCGTCGAGTTCTCTCTATATGTATAGTAGCTAGAGTCGACCAAGCACGGAGAAAGAGAGGTCACTTCTCTCTATTATAGCTAGCTAACACAATATGAAACCCTAAATTAACCCTCCAAAACCCATAAACCCCCCCTTCCAAAAAAAAACAAAACCCCCAGCGCCTGCGAGCTGCTGACGCGTGGCTGCCTTTTGGTCCCGGTTGGTGTTACCAACCGGGACTAAAGGTCCTCCTGCTTGGGCGCCCCGCAGCAGCCACGTGGAGCCCCTTTGGTCCCGGTTCGTAAGCAAACCGGGACTAAAGGTTTTGGGTATTAGTCCCGTTTGGTTTGTCCCGGTTCCAGAACCGGGACTAAAGGCCCTTTGGAACCGGGACTAGTACCCTGTTTTCTACTAGTGGTATTAGAGCCTAGATTATTTTTTTAGCACGACGCAACTTGTGCTTCCCGATCCAATCTCGCGCGGTCGCTGCTTCTTCTATTGCCCGACCTCCGCTGCTTATCTCTACCGCGTTTGCATGCTGATTCTCCTATCTGGTTAACCACCATCGTCATCTTCCGTGTTTGTCGCCTGTGACGGCTGACGCAAGTCCCTCGATCCAGATCGGGCTGGGATTCCAGTCAACACTGCCATCATCCAACAACTTCCGTCCGTGTCTGCCCACGCCCGAGAGGACTCTCGCCGCTGCTCCCCTCGATCTGTTGTCGCCAAGGACCGCTGCTACATGTTGGTGTTCCCGAGCTGCTATGTTTGTTGCTAGCGGCTACATGGTGCTCTGTGATGTTCGCTGCTGCCCACTAGTGTTCCTAGATGCTGCTATGTGGTACTGCCTGCTCCTATGTGGTGTGATACGTCTCCGTCGTATCTACTTTTCCTAACGCTTTTGCTCTTGTTTTGGACTCTAATTTGCATGATTTGAATGACACTAACCCGGACTGACGATGTTTTCAGCATAACTACCATGGTGATTTTTTTGTGCGGAAATAAAAGTTCTTGGAATTGGACGAAACTTTTTGGAGAATTATTTTACAATAAATAAAAAATACTGGAGCCAAGAACCACCGGAGGGGGTGCCCTGGCTGGGCACGATACACCAGGGCGCGCCACCCCCTCCAAGCGCGCCCTGGTGGGTTGTGGTCACCTCGTGGCCCCCCTGACCCTAATTCCAGCACTATACATTCCTATTTTTGGAGAAAAAATAGAGAGGAAGTTTTATCGCGTTTCACAAGACGGGGCCGCCGCCACCTCCTGTTCTTCATCGGGAGGCCAGATCTGGAGCCCGTTTGGTGCTCCGAAGAGGGGAATCTTTGGTCTTCGTCATCAACAACCCTTCTTCATCGCCAATTCCATGATGCTCCCCACCGGGAGTGAGTAATTCCTTCATAGGCTCGCTGGTCAGTGAGGAGTTGGATGAGATTCATCATGTAAGCGAGTTAGTTTTGTTAAGCAAGTTAGTATGTTCTGAGATTGATCTTGCTATGACTTTGCCATGCTTAATGCTTGTCACTAGGTCTCGAGTGCCATGATTTCAGATCTGAACCGTTTATGTTTTCACCATTATATCTATGTTCTTGATCCGATTTTGCTAGTCATATGCACCTGCTATGTGTTATGATCCGTAAACCCCGGGGTGACAATAATCGGGATACTTTCCGGTGATGACCGTAGTTTGAGGAGTTCATGTATTCACTATATGTTAATGCTTTGTTCCGGTTCTCTATTAAAAGGAGGCCTTAATATCCCTTAGTTTCCTTATGGACCCCGCTGCCACGGGAGGGTAGGACAAAAGATGTCATGCAAGTTCTTTTCCATAAGCACGTATGACTATTTACGGAATACATGCCTACATTATATTTATTAACTGGAGCTAGTTCTGTGTCGCCCTAGGTTATGACTGTTATATGATGAATATCATCCAACGAATTCACCGATCCAATGCCTACGAGTTTTCCAATATTGTTCTTGCTAAGTTACTATTGCTATTGCTACTGTTCCAACTGCTACAAAATCATTGCTATCACTGTTACCGTTACTACTACTGTTACCACTGCTATCAAACTATCATATTATTGTGTTACTGATCACTCTGCTACAGATATTTAATCTCCAGGTGTGGTTGAATTGACCACTCAACTGCTAATACTCGCAAATATTCTTTGGCTCCCCTTGTGTCGAATCTATAATTTTGGGTTGAATACTCTACCCTCAAAAACAGTTGCGATCCCCTATACTTGTGGGTTATCATGGTGCTGTTACATGCTATGTGGCACTGTTCTCCTGATCTGATCTGCTACGCTTCTTGTCTGTTGTACGGAGCCGGTGTGCTGCTGGGTCAGTTTTGACTTTGGGCGTCAGGCGTAACCAAAAAAGAAAAAGAAAAAGGAAAAGAAACTATCTCTTCGCCGTCGGGCTATGTCGCAATCCCCCGTTGTTCAGTGATTTTTGATGGTACTAACTACACCGAGTTTGCTACCTTCTTTCACATTCATATGTGCGGTATTCGTCTCTGGGATGTTCTTTCTGGTGAGGTCTCCTGTCCACCGCGCCCGGTTCCTCCTGCGGCTCCTATCCCGCCAACGATGCCAGCTCTTCATGCAAATGCTGCTCAGGCAGTTAAGGATGCAGCTAAGCTTTCCGATGATGCTGCGATTGCTGCTTATGACCAACAAGTCTTGGTCTATGAGGAGGCTCTTCCCACTTATCGTGAGGCTAAGTCTATTTACACTCAGTGGCTTGACGACGATGCTCGTGCCGCGGCTATTCTCACTTCCAGTGTTCTGCCTCAGTTTGCCTCTGAGTTTATGGGTCTCACTACTATCTTCGAGATGTGGACCTGCCTTCGCGAGCACTATCAGCCCTCTGGTCATGCCTTATATCTGTCGATGGTTCGTCAGGAGCATGATCTTCAGCAAGGCAACTCCACTGTTGATGATTTTTACGCACAAAGTTTTGCCATCTGGCGTCAGCTTGACTCTATATGCCCTGCTGGTTGTCGTACTTGCCAGTGTTGCCAAGCAGTGCAATGGTTGTCGTACTTGCCAGTGTTGCCAAGCAGTGCAATCAGACTTGGAGTTTCATCGCGTCTACGAGTTCTTGTCTCAGCTTCGTCAGGAGTTTGAGCCATGTTGCGCTCAATTGTTTGCCCGTGGCCATATTTCTCTTATGGAGGTGCTTTCTGAGATTCGGGTTGAATAGACTCGCTTACGTAGTGCCAGTTTACTTGAGGTTCTTTCTGTGCTTGCTGCTCGAGCTTTGGCTAGACCACCTCTTTCACGCTCCAGTGCTCTGTCGCTCCTGCCCACTTCTCCTAGTGGTGAGGGCCGCTCTCATTCTCACTGCGGCTATTGCAACAAGGATGGTCACCCCGAGTCTGAGTGCTTCCCGAAGAAGCGGCACATGCGCCAGGGGCGGACATCTTCTCCAGGGACTTGTGCTTCTATCCCGACCCCTTTAGCAGTGTCCCTCACTGAGCAGGATATTGTGCAACTTAAGCGTGTGCTTGCGGCTTCGGGTTCTTCCTCACCAGGTTTTGCATGTCTTGCTGTTGACTCTTCTAGCTCAGAGAGAGCACTCTCTTCACACTTAGGAGCACAACATGGGAGCTCTGCTTGGTCTTGGCCCTTAGCACCATGATTTTTCTTCCGCTGCCATCGTATCTAGTTCATGTGTGTATTTTAGCTTCTTAGTTTTCTATAATTTCTGCTGCGTCCACCAAATCCGTTGATATTTTGTGTTTTCTCATGTCATGCGAGTCCATCAAGCTTTTGTCCGTCAGCCTTTTTCTGGTCATTGTCCTCTCAATAGGATTTATGTGGCCTCTCTTTGCATTGTTGATCTGAGCCCATTCTCTTGCTGCCGAGCTTCTTTCGCCATCGTTTTTCATGGGCCATGATTCTTTAAGGAATGCTTCATTCTCTTGATGTGCCATCTTTCTTTGACAACCCATCTTCTCTTGATACTTATCTTGTATCTTTTATTGATGTGGTGTCTTCCTCTGATGTGCCATCTCTTCGTTATCCCCTTCGGTGACTCGACAGGTTTTAAAGGCTCTTCATGCTACGACAACACTCTCAAGACGCGGATTTGGATTATCAATTTTTTTTCTAGTGTTACACTTCTTCAAATGCTATGCTATTGCATATACGCTTTGCATTTGAAGGGGGGGGGGGGGGGGGTGTTGGGAAGTATTAGTATTGGTCTAGGAGTCCTTATTAGTCTATGTTTACTTTCCTTGCACCTCAAGTCTTGTGTAATATATATATGCCCCTTGGGTCTTCAATAGAGATAAGTTGCTTTCTTAACACTATTCACATTTGTATTCCGTTTCTTGGTAATATTTTAGGACAAATTGAATTGTTCAGAACCAAACTTTTGTTTTCTCCTCTTGGTGAAGAATAAGTTTTTTTTTGCGGGTGGTGAAGATTAAGTTCATTAACCGAGACTGTTTCCACGTGATTATTTTTCTCGGCACACCTCCCCATGTTAAAATCCTAGGTCAGACCCTGCGTGCACGGTCTTCGTTTGAGTGGCATCTCAAAGCTGGTGGAGCAGGTCAACGAACATTTGCATGGAGTATAGTGACAGAACTATTTGTTTATAGGTCGACCTTGACTGGTGTAATAACAGCGTGAGGGTTAGCAAGTCTACAAACCCTACATGACTTTGAGGTGCTCGGGGTGCACCCCTGCTTCGCATGTTGCTCCTACTAATAGCCACAACATGTGGACGAAAATCGGGTAGGCACAATAAAACAAAGCGTCAATTACACTGGTGGTGTTAGAACTTGACAGAAACAATTACTTTAATGCTGCAAGTTGCGGTATAGTATATTGAACTGGTATAAAAACTTGGCTTCCGCATGCAAATACAGTGTTTATCTCGTTTGGACTTGGCTCGCCAGTATGGCGCGGGTCGCATTGTCAGCGACCATAAGGTTAATGAGATTTTAAGTCAGGATGATGAGCCTCCTAATGTGGTCGGTTGCGTGCCGCAACACACTTTTGTCGGTGACTGTGCCAGATCGTAAGGTGGATTTGTGCGGTCACTTCAGTTCACCGATTTGTCGTGTATGCAATGAAGGAGTGGACATTGGCAGGAGATTTTTGTCCTGCTATTGTTGAATTGTGATTAATTTGTGTTGTATGATCGATGTATATGGCTTGCATGAACTTGAGGATTCACATTTGAGGTGTGTGACTGTGGCGGCAGGCCAAATGACTGGCAATCCGGCTGCGTCCGCAGGCGCGCAGGACGGATTTGCCAAGTCCGGATGTAGATGCTCTTATGCTAGCAGCAATATGTTAACAATGTCAATGTGGTTCGCTAGCGTTTCACTCAAAGTCGTGGAGCGAGTCAAAGAAACACACAATACGTGGAGTGAATAAGTAGGCGAAGTGTTTTTATAAGGTCGATCTTGCCTAGGCGTGAGGTTTACTGACTTGGCGTGCGTGGGGTATAGTGGAGCGAGTCAAGGAACTTTTCTTCCGTGGGAAGAACAATCCTTGGCAGCCTCTGCTCTGACGGCTCCCCTGCTTTGTATGTTCAGAGATATTGGACGCGGCAACGGACCTCACCGACGCGCGCATGCACTGTATGTTCAGAGATATTGGAGAAGACGAGCAATTCGACACATAAAATGGGAAGACATGGGACATGCAGTTATATCGCGAAGTCCTTGTCCGATAACGACGCGTAAGCAACTCCTGATCCAAAGCATGTAGGACGTTCTGAAGGAGCTCACTGAGACGCCGGTGTGAATCCACGAGGGCGTTTGGGAGAGCTGGGAGTACACGTTCTGTATGCACGCAAGGAAGAAATGCACGTGGATACGGTTAGGTTGCGTTTGATTACCTGCATCATTTTTTAGAGGTTGCATGAAAAAGATAGGTCATGCTGAGTAGAGCTTGGTTGAGGACATACAAGCCAAAATACGACGTTTGCATGTTAAGTGGTTACCTGCATATATGTTACCTGCATCGTGGAAGACTCCTCTACTCGGTGTTTGGTTGCATACATGCATCATGATTAGGAGTTAACAACTACACTGAACAAAGAGGTTAAAGTAGAATATTCACTTACACTATGACCGGAACTGAGTCTGCGCGCTCACCACCATAGCCGTCCTCGCCGTCCTTCTCTTCTTCGTTCTCCTGCCGCTCAGTCCCACCATGGAGCTGCGTTTCACTATCAACTATGCCATGGACGACTGCACCCCGTCCTACCTCCGATGACTCTGTTGCTGTCGCCTTCCGGGACACCCTCCTGCCGCTCCTGCCCGCGCTGCCCGAAGCTTCTGTCTGGGCGACCCCATGCCGAGAGACTGCCTGGCGTGCCTCGTCGTGCCGCCAAGAAGCTCACCAGCTATGGCACGAGCAGGCGCGCCGACATCTGGAGGAGCGAGGGTTGCTTCCTGGCCTACGCCGACAGAACACCTCCTCTGCGCACGAGGGTGCCTTTCGCGGCGTTGTCTCCTTCGGCCAGGATGTCTACCCGGCCATCATCTCCGTCGATGACGATCCGCCGCCCTCAAAGAAACCTTCAAACGGTCAACCGTGTGTCTCACGAATTTGTCAAAATTCATCCAAAAAAGCTTTAAATATAAACACGAAATTCAACATATAGACTGAACGAAACTACGATCACATCGCCTGAATGGAATTAGAACACCAAGGTGCATGTTTTGCATGTACAGCTTATCGCGAATCAAAGTACGGTTGTATAGAAGGGATAAAGGAGATTAAAGAGGTGCTTAGAAGAAGATAGTGCTAACCAGGTACAGGGCTCGCTAGAGCCATCGGCTCGCTAGAAACGGTCGATTTGAGCATTTGCAGCGATGTAGGCAAAAGGTTACTTTAAGAAGCGTGTGACGCAGCCCTAGCAGTAGTTGCATATAATCAAACAGCCCAACATGAAAAAAAAAACTACATCCAGCGGGCCTGGTTGGGCTGTATGCAGGCTACCAAACGCCTCCTTAGGGAACGCACATATCGTCAAATGTGTGCGTTGGTTCTGTTTTATTTAACAAGAAAAATTCCATTCGTGTCGGTTGCGGTTGGGTCGTCAATTGTTCACCGCGTAGGAGAATGTCAACTAGGGAACGAGGTGCGCCAGGAGGAAGATGGGGCTGGGCAGAGGTCTGCCGAGTGCTCTAGCAGCGTGAAATTGGGCATGCCGACCACAGGTGGAAGAAGGAAAGAGGAAGAGAGTGTTTGATGGGTTTCAATAGCCATAACCAGTGAGAGGGAAGAAAATGTGGGTGCAGAAGATGAGTAGGTGAAGTCAAGCCTTGGAGGCTTTTTGGCACTTAGTGCCATGGTGAACTAGGGTTTCACCCCTCTTCTTACTATTACGGGTCAATAGAGCACAACTTATCAATGGATATAATCCTTTTGGGATGAATAGTTTATCGGTATGGGCTTGGATGTTCTTATTTGGACATTTTGTTTGGGCTATTGGATTTATGTTCTGAATTTCTTGGCGGGGGTAATGGCAGGAATTAATTGAGACTTTAGCATGGGCTCATGAACGCGCATCGATAATTCAAGCATTGTATACGTCATTAGTCTCATTCTTTGTACGAACTACCCGTAATAACGAACTTGCAAAATGGATCTATTTATCATAAAGACTAGATAGAGGGGGGGGGGGGGGGGGCAGAGGCTTCTATGAGAATTTTTGAAATATTTTTATAGACCAAACATTGATCCCTAAGGCAGAGCTTGTTTTTGAGGGGTTTGCTCAGTATGTTGAACAAGACCAAATGTAGCTTGTGAAAAATTTGGGGAAGTTTTCAAAGAAAAATAAATTTATCCAATTAAATGCAATTTATGGACTTTTTAGCAAGGGAATTTTTTTTAAATAACTTCCAAAACAATATTTTTGAAGGTAATCTTGGTCTTACATATAATATACCTAGGGACGATTTTAATGAATTATTGTGTATGATAAAAAATAGTCTTATTTCGAATATCATTTTTGGGATTTTTGAAAAATAAACTTTATTTGGTTTTTGGTTAAACAAATTAAAAAATACTTTTGGGCTCCACCCACATGGTATGATCATTAATAAAAATTTGAAATCTAGGATTGGAAGTGGATGGCTAAATATTTTCATGAATTTAACACGCAAAGGAAACCAAAAAAACAACAAATGCGAAAAAGGCAAAACTGTCGCTAAAGATTAATGGTCCAATTTTTGCTTCTTTATTAATTTAGGCAATATATCGAAACAGTTGTGACGGAGAGTCTCGACGTTTACTGAATTGATCTGCCTTTGTCAATCGTGCCCATGTCCTTCAGAGTCGGTCCCTTCTTTATACTAAACTTGTACACTTTTAATTATTTTTAACATAGTACTGTTTTAACAAGTAATTTTTCTGTTACATAACTAGGATAATATTATTTGTTATACAAATTTAATAAGTATTACTAAAAATAACATACTCACGGTATGCCAAATTAAATTGTGCTTTGTGGAAAAAATGTTGTGATGGTTTTCTTTTTTCCCGGTGATAAAAAAATAAAATACAAAAAAAATGCATGGCCTCTTGAATGAATGTTTTACACTAGCATAAATTGCATATTGTATATGTATGTCTTTGTGTCCTTAAATATCTGGTGAAGATCTTTAAAGGGTATGATCTAACAAATATGTTAATAGTGGTGTGGTGGTTAATGTATGTATGATTAGATAAGCTAATTTATAGAAACTTATAGACTATAAATTGAATCATTGGCATCATTATCTACTTATTTTTTCATGGTCAAATGAACTTACAAGTCACATGGGTCGGTAATAAATTGGCAATATACACATACACTACCCATGAAAAAACATGGAACAATTATTGGTCATAAAAATGGTGATCTAGATGACCCGACAATCCTAACAATATGTTATCTAACCAATCACATTTCATTAGTTTTGATCAAACTTAAATTTTTTTTGCCGTGCCACACACCAAGAATCAAGAAGCTCACACTAATTAGACCCATCACGGAAGGTTGATACACTTGTTTGACAATTGTCACATAAGCTTTTACAACTTGTAATGGAAAAAAAATTGGATTCACGGGTGTCCTAGCAATGTGGTTGCTATCGAGATTATCACGACTATGCCCAAGAGAAAGTAATAAAGTGATTGTTATTCTATTATTAGTATGTGAATGAATCCTATCTTGGATCATGCACCATGAACATACATGATATTAAATCCAGATGCCGCCAAGTTTCTTCCTTGTGCACCTGTATGCTCATGGTCTGGCTAGAGCGGCTCGCTCCCTTGATGTTAGTCATCATGTTTGGTTGTTAGACTTGTATCCTTCTGACTGGCGCTTTATTGAATAAAGTGTTTCCCACTCCTGAAAAACAAAGTGTTTCCCACTCTTAAAAAAGGAGGATCGCTTGAATCTTCTTCTTCCAGAAATGTCCGCCGCCCCAAATCTCCACTCCTCTCTTCCGCAAAACGTGATGGTTCCGTCTGAAGACCCGATATGTAAGTGCCGTTAAAACTAATTTATCCATCTAAATGATCTGAAGGACCAAGAGATTTAATAGGACGTGTTGATTTTTCTTATATTTGCTTGAAGGTCTGGGCGGGTAATCAGGTAGATTGCACAATCTATATCTATACCTACTAATAAAGAAAATGTGCGTTTCTCTGATTTTTTAATCCGTTCACCTATATTTTTAAAAAATAATTATCATCTGAGGTGGTACTATTTTTGGGGCTCTTGAAAAATCGACGAATGTACCTTAACTGGCTGCAGCGAGCAACGAACACAGCTTTAGTTCGCGATAAAACGGAGATGTACAAATATCTTAGTCCCACCCTGCTCATGTGCGCCGAGTACCACCAGTTAATATACATTGATAAGTTGCCTGAGCAAACAGAAACGTGAGTCAGAATTAAGTCTTCATGTACAGTGGCCATTAAAAAAGAGGAGTGTATGTTGTGTCCTGATTTAATTGAATGAGACATGCAATGAGGAATCACACCATAATTATAGACATACATGGAGGGAATGGAGATCGTACCATATGGTTAAATTGAAAGGTGAAATGCAAGGAGGAATTACACATGCGTGTGCGCGTTCATAGGAGTGAGTGTATGCGCGTGTATATGAGCGCTTGCGTCTGTACAATGTTTAAAAAAATAAAATTAAAAGGGGATGTTGATGTGGGCTAATTAACCGTGACATGCAAGGAGAAGGGGGTGCCTGCATGGTTGGCAAAATTAATGGGATCGAAAAAAATAGATCGCTGCGCGCGCACTGGGTGGGCGGGTGCATGGCGAGAGAGGGATTTTATGGTCACCCGATTTCTTTATTACACATGCGTTGTTGGTAGCTTACCAAGCTGTTCGCTTGGTATCATCGTGATATGTTTACTGTGTTATTATGGACTGTGTTTCCTATGATAATTCTCCAAATCCATACCTACCGTGTTCGTGTACAACTTCTTCTAACTTCTTTATATACATACGAATCAAACCGGTTCTTCCCACATTTGCCATGTCTTGCTTGGTGGCAGCAGATTGAATCTTGGCTTCGCGGCGATTGTGGAACCAGCGTTGCGAGATAAGGGACCCGACGAGGTATCGATAACAACACCATTCTGGTCGTCGGCAACGCGTTGTAGCTGAGAGGCACACGCTATTCTGATCGATTCTTGGTTTAGCGGGCGATGGCGGAACCAGTGTCGTGAGATCAGGGACCCGGCGAGGCGTGGACGACAGTACCATCCTATTTGTCGGCAATACGCTGTAGTTGAGAGGCACATGGCTGCATGGTTATATCCGTTTGATCGCAGGGACACCATGTACGACGCCTTCTCTTTGGCCGGTGATGGCCAGATCATCAATTTCAAAGTCTTGTAGACGAATGCAGTGACGGCGGTAGAGACATGTTCAACGTGTACATATATCTCCTGCCGGGGTTGGCGGAGGAGTCGCTAAGTGAACACTCCTCACCGATCTTTGCGAGATCGCCATCAATGCGGCGTCGGTGCCTGGCAAACGTCTTCGTGATGGTGACGGAGCGGTCGAGGGCCCACGCGGCAGCGAGGGCCGGGTCATTGCGGACTCACTCCGACGCCACGCCGGACTTGGCGAACATGAGCTGTGTTACCCCAGTCGTACCACGCCTATTCCCTCGCCGCGCGCTCCTTCTTGGACAAGAGGGCCCTCGATCCCGAGGGACCATCGTAACCGTGGCCTCCGAGGTAGTGGAGGATGCGGCCCCGGACCTTCGTGATAGCGGCCAGCGGCTCCTCGTTGACGGGGCCACGGGGAGGTGACGTGGGCCTGTCATTGCGGGCGTACCAACTCCTAGACACGGCGTCCGATCTGGACACCGTGGTTGTGCGGTGCGACGCGGGCTCCGCCTTGACGCAGTCGCCGATCTGGACACCCCAGTTGCGCGGGGGTGGGTGGGTGGGTGAGGGGGTGCTCCTCCTTTACCAGTCAGAGTGAGGACGTCGGCTCCCGCTTCACGCCGTAGCACGGCGATGGCTGTGGCTCCTCCTTGACAGGTGCCCCTGATGGTGGCACCAGCCCGATCTAATGCTCCGTCATGATCTCCGTCTGACGAACGAAGCCATCCAACGCTGCCCGCATACATCTGGCTTGTCTATTTTTTTTGGAAGTCCGCATGTTCAAACAGCCACATACATAGAGTTCATACATTCAAATAGCCGCATACATAGAGTACAAACGTTCAAATAGCCACATGCAACAGTAGTTCAAAATTTTAAAAGTTCAAATATTACATTCCAACATTGTTGGCCTCTTAAACTGCCCATAGATGCTCAATCAAATCTTTCTTCAGCTCTTGTGAGTTGTTTGATGCCGATTTTGTTGATGCAATTGAATAAACTCTTCAAATGTGGTCGGATTCTGGTCTAGAAGTTCAATAGGATTATCCATGTTCGAAAATTGAAGAGATGCGGCAGCATCCTCACCCTTATCATCGACAATGACGATGTGCATGATCACACAACATGTCATCACCTCGGTCTCCGGATTTCATTGTTTAGCAGGTCCACGAACAACTGCAAAACGTGCCTGCAAAAGTCAAATGCCCTCTCGACATCCTTTCTAGCTGCTTCTTGCCTTTGGGCAAAGTGAGACTTTTCTGTCTAACTGGGTTAGAGATGGTGTTGACAAAGTTATCCCATGGAGGATAGATACCGTCAATCAGGTAGTAGTTCATTTTGTACTCATGTCCATTGATAGTATAATGGCAAGGAGGAGCTTTTCCTTTAGCCAGGCTTGCAAACAACGGTGATCGTTGCAGCACATTGATATCATCATGATACCCGGGCATGCCAAACAAAGCGTGCCAAATTCAAAGATCATGTGATGCAACTGCTTCAAAAGTTATGGTGGGCTTCTTAACATGACCCTGATATTGCGCTTGTAAAGCCTTCGGCAGTTTTTCCATTTTCAATGCATGCAGTCAAGAGAACCAAGCAAACCTGCCCATCTCCTTGCTTCTGAGATTGCCAAGAGCCTCTCGGTGTCTGCCATAGTTAGTTCTCTCAGGTACTAAGGTCCAAACACCTCGACCACGATAGTTACAAACCTGACACTAGTGCAGAAAAGCCTAGCTATGGCGTGGCAAAAATGGCCTTGCTGGCATAGACACCCGACGCCACCAATATGGCGCCACTGTTAGAATTTAGTGATGGCGTCGGAGACGACGCCAACACTATTTGAATACCTATGGCGTTGGACATATTTGCACGCTGGCATTGTCATATTTCGCTACTAAAAAATATATTACTAGCTTCACAAACTAAATGTTTCAGCCATTAACAAAAGATGATAAACGTTTCAGCAATTCACAAAAGATGCTACCAGCTCCACAAACTAAATGTTTCACGAAATTCACAAAAGAAAAGTATCAAATTACTTCTCACAATGTATTCACCTCTCGACACTACCTAGTTTTTCCGAAGGACTAACTTAAGCTCACGAAGCTTATTCCTATTCACCCGCCCCTCCATTTTGTAATGGGCTTTCTCCGTCTTCAATTGAGTTATATCGGACTTCAGGACTTGTATGTCCTTCTTGTAATGACTTATGTCATTGTTCAGAAATGCGATCTGACGTTCGAGACTGCAAATCTTATGAATGACAATAGCATTGTCATCGATAATCTTATCCCTCTCCTTCTTCAGGGAAGCATTAACCTCCTCCAGGGTTTTGACGGTACTCTCATGTGACGCGATTAGCTCTTGACTGAGCACGTCGACGTCACGTGTCTTCTGCTCATCGGGTGATGTAGAAGGCGGAGCTCGTACGTATGCCTGGCAAGGGTTTCAAAACATAAACAATTAACTAATGGTTAGATATATTGATATTTGCAATGATGATCATGCATGTTTTTTGTAACCAGCCTAATTACCTGGTTGGTGCTCACTTCGCCTTTCTCTTCGACAAAATCCGACCAGTGCTCAGAGGAGCCTTCAAAGATGCTAGAGTCGGCCATGCTGTAGCATCAAACAGAAAACACTTGAAAGCTCTACCATCAACTATGTAATGTTTACACACTACTCCTACATGGCCACCCTTCCATATGTAATGCATAAGTTTTTTAACATTTTAAGGCATTGTAGTTCCTTATATGGATGAACATGTTGTATACCAAGCTATTGTATCAGGGCACCCAATCCTTCTTTTGAATTAAGGTTTTCCATATATAGTTTATTGTTACTAATTTGGTCTATAGAAAAAATTATGCCCACGGTTAGCAAATTCTCCATAATGTATAGAAAAAATATAACAACATTAGACTGATTCTTATTTTTACTGATTTGGTCTGATGCTTATTGTTACTTCATGAAACCCAATTTATAGAGCATATACTAAATCTGGAGTCCACAGAAACTCATATATTACACTATACTAATTTAGAGTCCACAGTAACTCATATATATAATACATTATACTAATTTGGTCTGATGCTTCTTGTTACTAACTTCATGAATCCTAATTTTTTCATACATTGCTACTCATATAATACTAACACTAAATGTATATAGCAAGTAGTATTGAAAATTGGTTTTGGGAAAACTTCTTTCCATACCTCTTTGGATATGACATGGCGGGTGACGTCGGCGGGGCGGCGTTGGGCGGAAACGGGCGGCGTAGGGCGGAGACGGGCGGCGTCGGGAGGAGACGGGCGGCGTCGGCGGGGCGGCGTAGGGCGGAGACGGGCGGCGTCTGCGGGGCGACGTAGGGTGGAGACGGGCGACGTTGGGCGGAGACGGGCGGCGTCGGGCGGAGACACGGCGCGTCAGGCGGCGACGGCGGCGGGTATCGAGAGGAGGACGGGCCGGTGAAGTTAGGGTCGAGAGTGAGGATAAGTTTTTTTTACTGCGTCGGCAGCTGTTAAAACCGACTAGTGCTGGCGTGGGCCTAATGGGCCTAATGTGCAACGCCGGGCCTAATGTGCAACGCCAGCATTAAGAAAATAGCTATGGCGTGCAATTTTAGCCCCCGACAGCACTATTTGAAAATGTTAGTGCCGGCGTTGGTGAGAAATGGCGCGCCACAAACAAGAGTTGTGGCTAGCCATTTCTCCACTAGTGTGACCATGCCATCTTCGCATGTGTTCTCAGATATTCATAGATACTCATCCCACGAATTAGCGGTCGTGCCATATGCAACCATCTGGAGTGCGGTCGTGCATTTCTGATAACCAAAGAACCCAATCACTCCCACGGCGTCCTCCTTCAAGACGAAGTAGTCATCATAGGACCGTATGCCATAGTATAAACGATCGAAGACAGTCTTGCGCATCCAATCACGCCGACGAAAATGGTGAGCGAAGAGTGCAACGGGGGCAAAGTAATCGGCCATCAGCGCCAAATAGTCGCGCACCCTGTTTCGGTTGAGCACTCGATGACCCTTGACCGATCCTTTGAAATTTAGAACGTGCTCCTTCGCACGCTCCGCATCTTCAAGGACCGCTTGCATCATCGGTGTCTCCTCTGTGTAGTTCTCCTCGTCGGACGAGTCGTCGGATGACTCAACATAGTGCTTGTATATGTACTTCAAATCGGAATCCATTGCTTGAAACAAGAAGGCACAACTTTTTTTAGCTTCGGTAATTCATCGAACAGTTGCCGCACATGGTGAGTCAGCAGTAGCGGATGGTACCTGGCGGGGCAGTCAAAGGAGAGCGGTTGAACGGCGATGGAGGAGAAGCGGGGTGGAGCCTGATTGGAACGCTGGAGGTAGCGGAGACGTGGAATTCCGACAGAGGTGTGATGTGGCGGCCGGGATGGTGTAGTGGCGATGAAGGCAAAAGAGGAAAAAAAGGAACGACGGAAAACGAGGAGGATTGAGGTGCGGGGTCCGTGAGAGGTTTTGGTAGGGTGAGTCGCTGTTCGAACTCCCGCAAAGCCCTCATGTTTGTCTCGGGCTTGCCGGAAAAAGTATTTCTGAATCGTTCGGCGTACCGATACATGGATGACAAATCACGTCCTGACCGTGCGGTCCGGACGTATGCGGGCGGTTTAAGAGTCCGTCTTGAAGATGCATAAGTCACCTGTCTAACAGGGAACAAAGTTTGTTATCGTCGTCTCCTTGATTTGGTGGACCATGATCGACAACATTGGTTGTGATTGCCTAGCATCGACTGGTGCTTGGAACGGGACGTTTTTGTAACTAACCTTCCAACTAAACTAGACCGGTAGATGATGGGTGCTTCACGAAGCATTTGGGTGACATCAGCGGGCCCTCGCCGACGCGCTCCTAACGGCCGCCATCCTCACGCATGCACTGTTTGCTCAGCGATAATTAAAGAAGACGATTCGGGTACGACGGACACGTCCGTGCATTACATCGAAGACATCCTGTCCCCCTATCCAATTCAAACATAAGTACAGAGACTAGCAAATATGCCCGTGCGTTGCAACGGAAGATAAAAAATAACACATGATGCCCGTGCGTCGGCTTAGGTGAGCCGTGGGCGGGGAGAGGGACGGCTGAATAGAGTTCGATGTAGAGGATTAAATCGGGGACGCGGGCGTCCGTGCAGCCGCCGCTCCATCCATTCTCGCGACTGTTAAGATCATCCCCCTCTCCAAACGCACTCCTGGATTGGATCGATCTCATATGGTGTTGCTGCATGAACTCACGTGAGGTACAATTAGCCCACCAGAACATAGCACAGAGAAATGTTTAGCCTTTAGCGCTCAGGAGCCGACGTGCATGTGACCGGCTTAATCGGCCGGGTCTTTCCTTCTTTTCGTGTAGCATCGTGTCTCTCGTGGACTTCATAGCAATCTGCCTACATCCGCTTCTGGGTATGTGCAAGTTTTGCGGGTATATTAACTGGCGTATTTGGATGTAAGAGATCAAGGTGTAACTATTTGATAAGATGGCGGACCCTCTTTCTAAACAGAAACATGCGCTAGCTCGACTGGTGGCGGCCTTGTAAGCTTTGCAGGAGGAGGGTGCAACGATTTGGGGCGATGTCTCTCTTTTGCCTCCACTACCGCAAAACTTGCAAATAAGTTCATAACAGGGAAGTGACTGGATCACCTGTAATAGTAGAAGGTATAGTGACATATACCTATTGTCAGCTCTCACGTACATATGAATCATTATTATTACATGATGATAACTCCGTGACAAAGCAATGTGAGAGTGAACTTATTGTTCTAACCATCAAGTGTGAGAAAAAGCGAAAATTAGTATTCACGAAGTTCATTCCCATACCTACAAGCGAAAATTGTTAAGTTGACATTTACTCTGCCATAAATAATAACTCATTACAAATTATAATACCTCACATGAGATTCAACAAAAACAACATTATCAGGAGATTCACAAGTAACATGGTCACTTTTGACAAGCTCCTCCACGAGCCAAGTTTTTTTTTTTTATGTATTAGCGTGTTCCTAGGTAGAGGCATGACATAACTTTTTTATGCACGCACAGCCGATGATGCATGAACCCATATATTTAATCGGTCCACAACAAAATTTATTTTGTTATGTTAATTAGTGAATTTTGTATTTATTACTTCAGTTCCCAACGAATTTTATTTCCTCTTTAATTCCTTTCCTTCGTGCCTCATAAAATTAGCAAAATTTATTCTTTCTTTTATCCTTTCCTTGTGAAATTTATTTCTTCTTTAATTCGTTTCTTCATGCCTCGTATATGATAGAAAAATTTATGCATTCCTTCTTTCTTTCTTTCCTTTAATTCCTTCTTTCTTTCTTTCTTTCTTTCCTTTAATTCCTTCTATTCCTGCCATATCATAATGGATGAAATTTATTTCATCTTTTATTCTTTCCTTTAATTCCTTCCTTTCCAGCCTCATCATAACGATGAAATTTATTACTTTTTTATTTTCTTTCCTTCCAACCACATAGCAACGGAACATAGTCCTCCATATAACAAAATTCGTTTAACCAGTATAAAAGGATCCTCTCCTATTCTCTATTAGTCAACACATAAGATGGGTGGGTTGGTTAGCGCAGGCGGCCTCTTAGCCCGTGAGCTGGGTTCGAGTCCCACCTGAAGCACTTTATTTTTTGCGGGGTGAACGGCGCGCGTACGAAAAAAAGGGCAACGTACGGGCGAGCGGAGCACGCACGAAAAAAATAGGATGACGTACGAACGAGGCAGCGTACAAACTAATTGATTGGACCAAAAAAAGTGGAGAAACAATCCTCCCTTTAATATTAGGTATAGATAGATATAGATATAGATAGGGGGACCGGCTTCCGTGCGGCAGCGTCGTCCTGCGCCTCGGCCCCGTCAGTTGCTGCAGACCAACCTGATACGCCTCGGGATCTGGTGGCGGACCGGTCGCCGCCCTCCATCTGCATGGCTCGGCGGTCGGTGGATGCTGACGCTGCTGACTCGGTGGGGCCAGATACGCGACCACGAGATGTGACAAGGGTGGTTTCTTCTGGACTGCCAGAGGAGCCAGTTCTCATTGGGTCGATCGAGATTTTCCCTTCGGAGGCAGGCGAGGCCCTGCGGGACCCGACACGTGCTTGCATGGTGGATGGAGTGGCTGTTGGCGTGGATAGGGACAGTTTCTCTCACTTGACATTGGCAGACCTCTCACCGACAGGTGGGGTAGGGCCATCCCAGGCCAGGATCCAAGAGGACAGCGCTGACTGGCTGATGGTTAGCCTCTCCGCGGACCAATGCGCTCCCGCTGGCGGCCGCTCACCCGCTGTTCACACCACGCCAGGGGAGGCTCACTTGCCAGGGGATATGGTGGCCACGGACTACGCATCTCCACGCCCTGCATGCCGCGCCATGCATGCAGATCGACATGGGCAGGAAGATATGGTCTGTTCTCCTCGCAGGCTGGCAAACGCTTTCTGTGCAGAGGTGAGGCGCCCCCTCTCACCGATCCTTGCAACTCCGGTGGGGCCGACTGCGCAGGGGACAACCAAGACACGTAGACCAAGGCAAAAACAGCTGCCCGTTGGATCGCCGCGAAGAAGTGTGCGCATAGCCAAAGGAAAAGGGGCCTCGGCAGCAACCAAGCATCAACAAGTGCTAATTCGCAGGCTGTGTCTGGCCAATGAAGGAGAAGTGATAGGAGATGAGGCCTTGAAGATGTACGTCAACCTATTCAAGCAGCCACTATCCGACGCGCACATCTCGGCAGTGCTTGCACTCTTCGGTTGGGAGCCATCCGTGCTTCCTATGGTGGAGCTGCCGGCGGAGCTGGCCGGAGCGGCGTGATCCCGCGGGACGGTGGAGCTCATGTGTGTAGGCCTTATCAATGTCGACACAACCTACTAAGTTCCTCGTGTGGAATGTGCGCGGCCTTAACGCACCGGCACGTCGAAATGCAGTCTTTCAAGTGGGCCTAGCAGCTAACCCGAGCATCGTTTGTCTACAAGAGACGAAACTAGAAGTTGTAACCGCGGCCATTGTAACCCAGTGCTTGGGCAATAGATTCGATCAGTTCTTCTACCTCCCGGCTGTGGGCACACGAGGCGGTATCCTATTGGCTTGGGACCCCCTCGTTGTGCAGCTCTCCAATCCGCACTATACCGAGAACACGGTGACGGCTCTCGTCAAGCCGGTGGGCTCCTCCGCCCAATGGTGGATTACCGGCGTGTATGGGCCACACCACGACGCGCAGAAGGTTGAGTTCCTTCAGGAGCTGATAGAAATTAGATATCTGCATGTTGGGCCTTGGGCCGTTGTGGGCGATTTCAACTTAATAGTGAATCCTGAAGACAAGAGCAACACCGCGATTAACCGGCGCATGATGGCGCGTTTCCGGGCGAAACTGAATGAATTGGAACTGAAGGAGATTTACCTCAATGGCCGCAGATATACGTGGTCCAATGAGAGGGGCAGGGCAACCTTGGAGAAGATTGATCATATCTTCACTACGATGGACTGGGAAACTCTGTATCCCACGTGTTTCTTATCGGCATTAGGATCGGTCGTCTCTGATCACTGTCCCCTACTCCTAGACCTGCATGCGGATTTCAGAACTGGCAAGAGGTTCAGATTCGAGCCTTTTTGGGTCAAGGCTGACGGTTTTCATGCCGTCGTCGCGGCTGCATGGGAGTCTATCCTACCTTCAGACAATCCCTTCGTCATCCTCGACTACAAGCTGAGAGCCACGGCAAAAGCTCTACAGAGCTGGGCGGATAGGTGGATAGGTAACGTGAAGCTACAGATCGGTCTAGCAATGGAGATCATCAAGCAGCTGGATGTGGCAGCAGAATCCAGAGCTCTCTCACCTGCGGAACTGTCCTTACGTAGATTGATCAAGCGAAAGCTGCTCGGCCTTTGCTCTCTGGAGCGCTCGATAGCGCGGCAACGTTCTCGAATGCTATGGCTTAGGGAAGGAGATGCTAGCACGGAGTTTTTTCACCAACATGCTAACCACCGGCGGCGAAGGAATGTGATCATGACCATCAGTAAGGAGGGTCAACTCCTCACGGGTCACGACGAGATCGCGGCGGCCACGGATGCCTACTACGAGAACATTCTTGGTATGGCCCCGCAACGCGAATTTGGCTTAGACCTTGATGCACTTGGGCTGCCAAGTTTTGATCTTCTGCACCTCGAGGCTCCATTCACCGAAGATGAAGTGGGCAAAATCATCAAGTCAATGCCCCCGGACAAGGCACCCGGACCTGACGGCTTCACCGGGCGTTTTTATGCCGCGTGCTGGGATATCATCAAAGGAGATTTTATGCGAGCACTTGACTGTTTCTTCCGCGGCGATATGCGAGGCATGCACGCTATCAATAAGGCCTTGGTCACCCTCCTGCCCAAGAAGGATGGGGCAATTGAGCTGTCTGACTTCAGACCTGTCAGCCTGGTCCACGGGGCAATTAAGATTTTTGACAAAATTCTGTCAGTTCGAGTCACGGATGACCTGCCACACCTTGTGGGATGCACCAGAGTGCATTCATACGTGGAAGATCGCTGCATGACAACTATATGCTCGTCCAGTGCATGGCCAAGAAGCTTAATGCTCTAAAACAGCCGGCAGCGCTGATTAAGCTCGACATATCGAAAGCCTTCGACACGGTACAATGGCCGTTCATCATGGAAGTTCTGTGAAAGCTTGGCTTCGGCCCACGGTGGATGTCTTGGATCGCGGGCCTACTGTCCACCGCATCAACCAGAATCTTAGTCAATGGAATTCCGGGAGCTCCAATTGCAAATCGCAGGGGATTGAGACAAGGTGGAGCACTCTCACCCATGCTCTTCATCATGATGATGGAACCACTCCATCGCCTGTTCTCCATGGCAGACAGCAGGGGCATCCTCACCCCACTATCGAGACGAGGCCCTAGCCAGCGGGTGTCGTTCTTCGCAGACGATGTTATACTTTTCATCAAGCCGGAGATCAATGACCTGAACTTATGCATGAGGATTTTTGACCTGTTCGGTGGGGCCTCCGGCCTACGGATTAATATGGCTAAAACATCTGCCATGCCTATTAGGTGCACGGAGGAACTAACGGAGCGGATTGCGACGGTTATGGGCTGCACGATCGGCACCTTCCCTTGCCGCTATCTCGGATTGCCGTTAAGCTTACGGAAGCTCACTGCTGCGCAATTATATGAGCTGGTAAATCAAGTGGCCGGCAAGTTGCCATCATGGAGAGGTGCGACGCTCCCTAAGAGCAGCAGGCTTATCCTTGTGAAATCAGTTCTCTCTGCAATACCCATTCACGCCATGCTAGCGATGAATCTCCCCCCAAAGACGATCAAGGCCATAATCAAGATCTGCAGAGGTTTTCTCTGGTGCGGTAAGGACGAGGCCAACGGTGGGCAATGCGCGGTGGCATGGAAAAGTGTGTGCACCCCAAGATGGGCTGGAGGGCTAGACATCCCGGACCTACACTGGCTAAATTACGCCCTCCAAGCCCGCTGGCCATGGTTGCAACGTACTGACAGCTCACGGCCATGGAAGGGCTTTGAGATCAAGATTCCGAATGAGGCATGGTCGATATATAGAGCTGCCACAATAACACAAGTGGGAGATGGCAAGTGCGCGCTATTCTGGGAGCACCGGTGGCTTCAGGGCTTCAGGATACAGGAGATTGCGCCCAAATTATATGCGCGCATTCCGCGGCGAGTTCGGGAAGTCAGAACAGTCTTCGACGCCCTGCAGGCTGGTGCTTGGGCACTTGATGTAGGTCCAGACATTGACGAAGAGAGCCTGCAGGAGTTTCTTCTCCTATGGGACAGGACCGAAGCAATCATGCTCACGACAGACTCACCGGATCACACTAGATGGGCATGGGAGGAAAATGGTCACTACTCGGCGCGCTCTGCGTATGCGGCCAAGTTCTGGGGATTGGAGGTGGCCCCGTATGCGGATGCTGCATGGAAGTCCAAAGCTCCGTTTCAATGCAGGTTCTTCACTTGGCTGGCCGCGCGGAACAGATGTTGGACCTCAGACCGACTGGCACGACGCGGGCTACCACATCAGCCCGCATGCCCGTTATGCGATCAGGACACGGAGACGATCAACCACATTCTGCTCACTTGCGTTTTCGCTAGATCAGTGTGGCATACGGTCCTTGCAGCCCTTGGCAAGCAACAGTGGATGCCTACGGTAGAGGCGGAGCTCATTCAATGGTGCAACTCGTGCACGGCGGCGGACATTAGATCAAAGGACACCCGCACCATCCTATCACTGGGCTTTTGGGAGTTATGGAAGCACCGAAACGCCGTTGTTTTTGATGGAGTAACTCCATCCGTTGCGGCCGTGATTGCGAGAATAGAGACTGAGTGTAGAGCGTGGAAGCTAGCTAGACTCCTCAAAGGGGACTTCACCACCTTTCTTGGAGGGCTAGCGAGGTGGGCAAGCGCGAGTAGTCAGCCATGATTGTACCAGTGTGGGTGTGGAGTTCTTGCATGTAATCTACTGTAAGAACACTATTGTGGATGGGGCTCTTTACCCCCTCTCCTTCTTTAATATATGATACGCACACTCGTGCGTATTCTAAAAAAAAAAAAAAAGATATGATGAATTTAATTATACCGCCAGCGTCCATCTCCGATGACGACCCATGAACAACTGCTGATCCAAGTGGAGAAGCTCACTGAAGAAATGCCAGTGTGTTGAAACTGTGAGAGCTGGCAGGGAGCAAACGTTCTGTGTGC
Source organism: Elymus sibiricus (assembly GCA_039707655.1). NCBI lineage: Eukaryota > Viridiplantae > Streptophyta > Magnoliopsida > Poales > Poaceae > Elymus > Elymus sibiricus. The sequence continues at coordinate 507,936,428 of CM077665.1, forward strand.
ACGCGCGAAAGAAATGCGCGCGGATACAGCTCTAGTAGTAGGTGACTTCCACCAAAAAGTATTAATTAGTACAGAGGGAGTAGTACGTAACTAATCGATCTGATAAGCTAAGCAGATATCAAAGGGTCGTCAAATTGTTTGTTCTCCTGTTTATTCTAACCTATAGTCGTGTCGTGCCGGTTGGGTGAGAACTGCCTGATCTTGATCTGCTGAAGGTGAACCCTTTGGTTCTGAAAGCAAACTGAGCTGCATTCCCGGAGCGCACGGAACTGAAGCTAACAGGCCCTGTGTCTAGAAATGTACGAAAGCTTGCTAAGCAAAGCACAAAAAGAATTTGATCAAAGGAAAGCACAATTGGCGCAGCGGTAACTGCACGCTGGGTCGCCGGCCAACGAAGCTCAGTTGGAAAGCGGGATACGTCGCGTGCGCTGCCTGTTACTTCCTGCTTCAGAAAAGGGTCGCCACCCCCAGCCTCCCAGGACGCCGACCGACTCCTCACGCTTCTAGAATGCGTAGTGTAGTCCAGCTCAGGATCGATGGTTAATATATCTATGTGGTCGAAGAAGTATAAAACCCTCCAACAGTCGCCAAGTCGATGCGCCTACGTTTTGGTTTTCCGCATAAAAGTGCGTTGGCCTTTTTCGCTCTCAGCGGAATCTTCAGTCTCGTGTCCAAACAACGTGATCGATCTGATCTGATCACGGTTGCATGTGTTCCTCCTCACCGACTCACTGCTAAAGATTAGAGTACCCCACAGCTGACAAGGAATCCGCTCGTTGCTCTCTCTTTGCAAGTGTCCCGGCGGAACCACGCGCGCCCTGATTAAGGCCCTCCTCTGCATTCTGAAACACGATGGCAGTTGTGTTGTGACACTTGACGTGCTTGACTAGCTACATTCAGGGATGCTTTGCCTCTTGTCAAAATGGTTTGTGTGTTTATCTGCTGGTTATCCCACATGAGTGGAAAATGTCACATGGATTTTCATAAAAATCATCAGAAAAAACGTCCGGCTTAGATTGTAGCATGATTTCCCTACTAGTGGCTGACACGCTAGAAACCATCGCTATCTGTTGTATGCAATTTTAGAGCGATTTTATGTTGTTGTGGGCTGATGCTGCTCTACTGTGTCTCTGCAAGAGCATCTATAACCAGACCCCTCAAACTCGTCTCAAACGCCCGGTCAGGCTGCCCGGTCATTGACCGGCCACGAAAATACGATTCAGCCGGTCCTCTCAAACCGGCCTCAAACGTCCGGGCTGATCGGCACCCTCCATATCCAGCCCAAATATGAGGCGGATATGGGGGTGCCCTGGCGCGCCCGGGCACGTCCGCCTAGCTCGCACTGGTCCGCATCGACCCCACATATATTCGTCCTTATCCGCTCGCCGGACGAAAACCTAGCCACTTCACTCCACTCCCATCCACTTCCATCCGCCACCCTAGCTCACCTCCGGCGATCTCCGGCCTTCTCCGCCATGGAGGGCAACGGATCTGACTCCGACCAGTCCGGATCCATCGACTGGGGGGGAAGGGGGGTCGTCCCTTGGCGGTCCGCATTGCCCTCCACCGATCCCGCGAGGATAGTGCCCGGCCGACGACGTGATCTGTCCAGTGCGACTCCTTAGCGTCCGCTCAACGGGCGCTCGGTTCCTCCGGGGCGGGATCATTACGGTTCCGGCAGGCGAAAAATCTCTCCTTCCCCATCACCGGTCCGGCAGACTTCGAGTCCCACCGGGAACAGGCTGCCGCGGTGGGAAGGAGAGGATAAGGGTCGACGAGGCCTATCTCGCGGAGGAAATGGCGGAGGCGGAGGCGGCTGACGTGCTGGCGCGGGCCGTCGCAGAGGAGGAAGCCATCCGCGCCCGCATTTTGAAGAAACGACAACGGAGCAACACGCGTGCCCTCGCCCGCGAGCAGAATCGGGTGGTCCGTGAAATGGCTGGACTGCCATAGAAGGAGAACGAGGACAGCAACGGCGAGGACAGCTCCGGCGACGAGCAGATCCGGCTCGATCCCTATTGCGCCTTCGACCGGTACTTCCACGAGAAGGACGACAAGGGCGTCGGGAAGGGCAAGGGCAGCCGTGGATGATCTCCATAGCCAAACATGTCAAATTTTGGTAGTCCGATGGCATGTTAGTAGTGATCGAGTAGCCGGACGATGTGTGTAATGCATCGACGTAGTAGTTGCATGGTTTGTATGGATTTGAGATATGATATTTGAGGTGTCCGGAGGTAGAATGGATTATTTGAGGCGTTTGAGGGGCCAGATTTGCAAGTTACGGCTGTAGAAGCTTTAAACTCTTCTGTGTGCTCTGTTTGGTCAATTTCGCATGAGCAACTCATAAACAGAGATTTTATATGCAATTTCAAATTGAACTACCAAAACATCATATATTTAAACGGAAGGAGTAAGATTAAACCATGTGTTTTCAGTGGGACAAGGAGATGTGTACATTGTGTCTATATCCACATTATTCAGACGGTAATGTAATTTCTTACATAGAAAATCTTAGGACAACAATGTAAGGAATCATGTCGTGCCGTTGCCAGCCGGCGCTGCAAAAGCACGCGTAAGCTTCTAGGACTAACCATATATACACGCTAGGAACCATTTGATTTGGTTGCTACAAAAGACTATCGTTGTACTGAACCTCCTTGGTGGAGAAGATGAAAACTCTCTCGACCCAACAAGCTCCCAGTGTACACGCCTCCTGGCACGCTGTTTGGCATCTTTACCACATCCGTACAGTCCATGGTTCTTGGATCATACGTACACAACGCGTTGGAAAACCCTGGAGACATCCAAATCCAAAAGATGACCCTCCCATCATCTAGCAACCACAAGGGCTCCCCCAGATATCCGACACCCTGGTAAGGATACGGCACGGTGATGGTGCATCGCTTAGACCAGGTAACCTTGTCGGGGTCCACGAGCAACCACATCTCCATGAACGAGTGCCCGTCGTCGTACAGTAGGGCCAAGCAGCCACTCAGCTCGGACAGGACGTGGTGGAACATGTTTCTTGGCCGTTGTTTGTTGCTGGGTACCGGGACTGCCAGAGAAGCTGCCCGCCATGCCTCCTTCTCCAGGTCGTATGCTGCGATACATCCGTTGGACGGCTGATGGTCGCGTATGGTGGACAGCAAGAGGTAAGCAACCTCATTGACGGCTGCCCCGTCCATGCGGTCCGTCCTAACCATGGCCGGCGGGCACCCCGTCCCTCTCCACTGATGGTGGCCCGTGAGGGTGAGGACCTTGCAGAGCTGCTGTCCATGGGGCACGGACGTACACCTGCTAAGGCACAACACCTTGTAGTCTCCGGTCGACACTCTGCCGATCATAAACAATGCACCATAGTGGTGCCGTTTGTCGTGGTCGACGTCAGGTAACGCGAAACCGACGCCGGTCACTGGGTCGAGCACCCGGAGTCGAAGCCTGACGTCCCCGCCGGGGAGGCGAACCAGCGCTAGGTCGTGGGGGCCACTCTTGATACGTATCCGTTTGACGACTTCGCCCGATGATATGTCTAGGACATGGACATTGGTGAGCGCAGATGCATCGTGCACATGGACGAGGAGGAGGGGGGCCGCTCGGCGCGCCGTGTGGGCGGCGACGAACGACGAGGCGGAGAGGAGGGACTGCCAGGACCGGCACACGGCGCGGAGGCGGCAGAGCGGCTTCGCCGGGAGACGGAGCAGGATCTCGTAGAGCACGTCGTCGTCGATTGCGGTGCTTCCATGCACAAAGTCACAAAGAACCAGTAGCAAAAAGAATCATCTAAAAAAAATACTCCTAGCTCAAATTATAGGCAATCTAGTGATTTGAGCAAATTCATGAAAATTCAAATTCAAACTTTCAAATCTAGTCAAACTTGATATCTACAGAAACTTCATAAAATTTCTAATCTAATGCAAAAAGAATCAAATTAAAATACTAAAAATCCTAATTGATATGAATTTTCTAAAATAGGAGAGCAGGTGTTGGCCGAAGACCACTTTTCGGCCTACCGTTGGCCGAAGAGGGACTCTTCGGCCAACCGTTGGCTGAAGAGTCCCTCTTCAGCCAACCGTTGGCCGAAGAGTCCCTCTTCGGCCAACGGTAGGCCGAAGAGTCCCTCTTCCGCCAACGGTAGGCCGAAAAGTCCCTCTTCGGCCTACTTTTGATTTTTATGCATTAGGGTGTATAGTTTCCGAATTTGCTATAAAAATCATCATAGTTTCAAAAAAAAAAAATCGAAGTCGGGGACAGACCCCTGCCACAGGAATTGGGCCCCAATCCTATTCGGCGCTGCTGCGCTGGTCACTGCCAAATCTGCAAACCGGAGCACACCATGTTTCCTTCGATAGTTTCTCATCGACAGGCCCATATACGGAAGACATTTCCAACAAGCTCCAAACCGGTTCAGGGAAGCTTCCGGGTATTTATTTTTTGCCTTGTTTCTGTCCGGTTTTTTCTTCTTTCTATTTTCATTACTTTTGTTTTTTTTTTCAATCACGAATATTTATTAGATTTCATGGTCCTTTTCAATTTTGATACGGCTTTTATGTTTTGATCCATGAACTTTTCTTCTTCTAAACCACCTGAACTTTTTTTTGAATCCATGAACTGTTATTTCAAATGCATGAATGTATTCAAATCGATAAACTTTTTTCAGATCCGCAAACTTTTTATTCAAAATTCGTGAAATATTTTCAAATTTGTGCTTTGTTTTCAAAATAAGTGAATTATTTCCAAATCTGCAAGCCTTTTAAAAAAATTGCAAAAACAATTTCAGTCCGCAAACTTTGTTTTAAATCAATGAACTTATTCAAATTCGTTTTTTTGAAAATTGATGAATGTTTTTCAAATTCATGAATTATTTTCAAAATCGATGATATTCTATGAAATCCGCCAACTTTTTTAAAATCCGTGAAATTTTTTAACAATCAAAGACGTTTTTTTCAAATCCACGAAATGTTATCAAATTCATAATTTTACTTCAGAATCGATGAACTTCTTTCAAATAAGTGATCTTTTTTTCAAATTTGTGAGCGTTTCTTTGAAACTCAACAACGTTTTTCTAATTTATGGATTGCCTTTTTTCAAATCAATGAATATTTTTATGATTTTTTTAGATTTTTGATTTATTTGCATTTTCTTTTTTTTTCAATAGTCAACGGTTGACCAGAGTTTCCAAAAGTCAACAGTCCAATTGATTCACAACACATCCTACTTTATTGAGTCTTTTGTTCTTATCAGTTAAACAAGTGAGAAATAGGAACCAATCTTGCAAAGTTTATACAGACGAGAACAGTAGCCAACGAGTGTGTTGTTTAGATGTAGTCCACTGATTCGTCCTGGCCGCCAGTTGGTAGAACTGGCGCTGAAGGCTGCTTCTTTTTGTTTGGCAAACTCCGAAGCTTTTTATTGAACCGTCACAATATTTACAAGGACGAATAAAAGACTATTGAGTTGTCCTAACCAAATATGACGGTCAACTTCTAGGGATAAAGCATGCTTCGCCAATTTGTAAGCCTCGGTATTCGAGCTTCTAAATTCATGAATAAAATTGCAAGCTATAAACGTAGACTTCCGGTGTATGATTTCATGTATGATCGCTCTGTAGCTCGTTGTGCTCTTCCGCTGTATGTCTTCACTACCACCTTGCAGTCTGATGCCACATGCATTTTCCTCTCATAGAGATCATCTGCAAAAGCCAGGGCCTCCCTGATCACTAAAGCTTCGAGTGTAGCCCGATCCAAGATCAGTGGGAACACAGTAGCCAATGCACCCAAGAAGTTACCTAATCTGTCTCTACAGATCGCACCCACTTCTCCATGTATGTGTTCCCCGCCCAACATTAGCATCGGCATTGATCTTCACAAGATCCTTCGGAGGAGCAATCCATTGTGTTGTCCTGCGCAAGGTTACACGAGGTGCCGAGACCCTCGGACTTTGGATGGCCTTGAGCTCGCCCAAGTAGCTTTGGACAAATCCATGGGTCGCTGAAGGCTACTCCTAGTTAGCTCCTTTACAACGTTGGTTTTGGGAACTGCTGCTCGCGCGAGTGACACCTGGGTTGGGATATTAGGATAATCGCTCGGCTGCTCTTGCCCGCTCGCTGGCCAGCTCGTTCATGCTTCTCCTATTCCGCGTGATGCGCGCTTCCGAAGCAGCAACTGCACACCCACCTTCTCCCTCACGCTCCCTTTTGTTCGGCCCATGTCTCTGGTGGGACGACAACCATTTCATTTTCTTTTCTTTAGTTTTGTTTTTCTTCCTTGAAATAAGTCGGGATTTCAAGAAAAGCCAATCTAAAAAAATTGCGAATTTTGGAAATAATGTTTCAAAAATATAAAATATTAGTCAGTTGAAAACAATGTCCATGATTTCGGAAAATGATTGGGAATCATAAAATGTTCAAGATTTTTATAAATAATATTCGCATATTAAAACAACTTCATGATTTTACAAAAAATTGAGAAAATAAAAAATGTTCATGATTTTGAAAGTTTGTGTATTCAAAACTGTTCGTCAATTTGAAAAATGTTCATGAATTTATAAAAAATGTTCGCAAAATTGCGAATTTTTTCCCAAATTTCATTGCTTTAGACATGTTTGCTGATTCAAAAAATGTTCATGCACTTCAAAAACTATTTGCCAAAACAAAAAACTGCTCATCAATTTGAAAAACATTCACAATTTTTAAAAAAGTCATAAAATTTATGAAAAAGTTCATGAATTAGAAAAGAGTTCGCAGATTTTTTAGACTTCATGCATTTGAGAAAATGTTTACAAATTTGAAAAAAACATACAAATTTAGAAAAAGTTCATGAATTTGAAAAATGTATCGGTTATTTGATAAAGAGCTCATGAGGTTTGAAAAAGTGAGATGTGTAGTGTGCGCTGCATGTTACTTGCGGCTTCAGAAAGGGCCGCGTGTCTGATCACTCCCAGCCCAGCCTCCCGCGACCAAGACGCATCTTTTTTTTGCGGGGAAAAGGTGAATTCATTAATTAAGCAGCAGCCATGTCTGCATTACATAGGTCCGGAACCTCGTCCGGACCGGATCGAAGCCACACCGCAGTGCGCTTCTTTATTCGACCGAAGTTTGCTAAAAAGTGGCTAACAACGTTTTGTTCACGCCTAACAAGCTTAACTAAGAATTCACCACGTTCCCGAAGACGCGAGGTAATCTCGCGGATCAGCATCATATGCTTTGACCGGTCGCCAACACCTCCCTCGATCAGCTTTACCACTTCCGCGCAGTCTGTTTGAATCACAAAAGGCAGCTCAGACCACTGGGTTGCAAGGGAGACACCTTCTGAACATGCTGCAAGTTCAGACTCGAGCGGTGAGGCACACTGCCTTAGCTCACGGCTAGAAGAAAAAATAATAACTCCATTTTCATCCCGAAGGATCATGCCAGCTCCTGCAGTCCCATCCTTGGCGGAGAAGGACCCGTCGATGTTGAGCGCTGCCCAGCCGGCCGGCGGTGCCTCCCATCCACGTACTGGTGGCTTCACCAAGACGCATCTTGCCTCGTTCGAACGAATACCTTGTCACACAATTATAGAACCCCTAATGGCTTCTGCCAGATTGCATGCCAACTACCAAGTTGATGCGTCTTCAGTTTTGTTCTGGCGCAATGCGTTTGCCTTTTGTTTTGAGCGGAGCCTTCAGCCGTGTACAAATGACAAGATCGATCACATCGGATATGATCTCAGAGCCTTTTCGTTTCGGTTGCAAGTGTTCTTCCTCAACATCTTTTTTTTTTAGCTGGGTGTTGAGAGTTATTCCTCACCTTTTTTGAGGGGTTCCGCACGTTGCAGTTTCCTGGCTGAACCAACCGCACCCTGAGGCCCTCCTCCCCGTTCTGAAACCGATGACAATTCCTTTCTGAAAAAACAAATAAAGAAAACGATGACAGTTTTGACAGGCTTGTCTCTCTCAATGGCTGATTATGAGTTTCTATTTCCCTAGCTACATTTTTGGATGTTTTGCTTCTTTTCAAAATGGTGAGTGTTTATTTGCTGGTTATCCCACATGAGTGAAAAAATTTGTCACGTGGGTTTTCATAGAATTCATCAGAGAACTTGATCAGCTTAAGTTAGCGTGATTTTCCTTCTAGTATAGCTGACGAGCCACGAACCATCACTCGCTAATACTAACCATGACACATAGAGCTTAGATGGTACATATATTATTTTTTTTGGAAAAGAAGGATAAAACTCCCGGCCTCTGCATCAACCGATGCAAGATGGTACGTGCATGTACGCAAGGAATAGACTATGATCGAATTCCGATTTGATGAAAATTTCACCGTATATCAACAACCAATATAGATATAGGAGCAACTCTAGCAGATGTGTTATATCGGTCCAATCGTCATGATAACTGTCTATATGTAATTCGAGGACCCAAAAAAAAGTCTATGAGCGTCACCACAATGACAAATATGCTACACTTAGGGACTCGATTCTACGGGACCAGCACTCTAATTCCACGCCCCCCCCCCCCCCCCCCCCCCCCCACACACACACACACACACACACACATACACACACTTCCTCCGCCCGGGCAATTCTAACCTCATCTCATTCATTTGTCCACATCAGTCTTTAAGGAAATCCTGTAAAATTGAGTCCGTAAGTGTAGCACTGTAGCATCGTTTCAATTACTGTCTTGACCTCTATTAATTTTGTCGACTGCTTCCAATAGTGGGCCGCGCCCTTCATATTTGGAGCCTCGGGGACAATGATATAGAGCGAACTCTATATCCAACTGTCCACGTGGAGGGAAACTTTAGTCACTTTGTTCCTCCCTCTTCTACTCCCACCAATGGCGCGGCCGCAATTTCCATCAAGAAGAGCACTCATTAATGATCGTCGTCGCGTGTGTCAAATTACCGCACCAATTCCATCCGGTGCGCGCCATTTACAGTTCCCTTTTCCGTCAGAGCGCACCCTTTCGCTGGTATATAAATTTGCCCACTCCCTTTGCTAGCGCCACTATTCAACCATCTTCTCCGTTGCCGCCACACTCATCCTGCATCTTCCATGTTCTCGAAAAAGTTTTCTTCTCGCTTTATATATAAAGTAACCAACCAGTCCATACAATGAGTAGCAAAAGCCAAAATAAAATGTCTTTTGGGGCCTCAGCACAAGTACACCCAAAAAAATATAAAAGAAAAGGAGAAAAAAAGACCCCCAAGTGGCCACAACATCAAGGGGAAGCCGGCGAAGCGAGGTGATTTATCGTGCCATGAAGCGCATCCAACATATGCCCCAGCCTGCTGCGGTCCTGCTACCTAGACAACGAGTGCAGTGCTGGAAGAACACAGGAAATTTGAAGTAGGAGTCTGAGGTCCGGCAAAGGAATGCTAGTTAGAAGAGTGGTCCAAAGTGTCCAAGCTAACGCCGCAAAAACAGGCTAGAAGAGTCACCTCTTCCTCCTAGTCTGAACAACTCTGCCTGGAGGAAGCCGACTAGGTCATGAGCCTCCCAATCCGGCCCGAGTGCCTTCCGGATAAAGCTCCATTGCACTCGAGCCGCCATGCAGGATAAGAGGATGCCGGTCCCTGTTTCCGAGACCCCACAAAGAGGACATAACCTATTCCCCCGGCCAAGCCTCTTGAGCACCTCCGTACCCGATGGGAGGCGATCCCTCAACATCTGTCAGGTCGTCACTTATCCCTCCTTGTAGAGCCTTCCCCAGCGAAACAAAAGAGGACTCTGCCACAAGAAAGTTCTAGGAGAGGCCCTAGTGGTGGTTCGACCCCGTTCTAGGGTGAGACCGTCCGTACGGTTGAATCAGTTGTCGATCATGAGCGTCTCCTCGCCGCTACCTTGCTCGCGTGACGACAACTATCATGAAAGAAATGGATATCGCACTCATTGAGGGATACAAAAAAGTGGTCTTCTCCTGCATCAAAGACGTAGTCTTTCGTAGTACGCATAACCGTGAAATTAAGTGACAGTAGCTCAAACATCCACTCCCTGCGAGGTCACTTCCAATGAAGGAAGAGCCCAAAATAAATAGACGTACAATCTCAGTGAATCATTTTAGTAATTTTTCATTTTCGCTTCTTGAAGTCGTTGTTGAAAGCAAATTCCAAGCTACTCCCTCCATTCCTAAATATAAGTCTTTTTAGAGATTCCACTACGGACTACATACGGATGTATATAGACATACTTTAGAGTGTAGATTTGTTCATTTTGCTCTGTATGTAATCTCTAATGAAATCTCTACAAAGACTTATATTTAGAAACGGAGGGAGTACTATATAATCTGTTGGTTGATGATGCATGATATGGACCAACCACTCATGGATGGTGTGGATGGATCGGTGGGAAACTGGGAAAGAAAAAGTAAGCCAATGACAAATGGGTCCTGCATCTGCTAAAGGTTGCTCTAAGAGCATCTACAGCCGGGCCCCCTATATGCTCCTCAAAAGTCCGGAACGCCCTCCCGGTCACTGACCGGTCACAAAAATGCGACCCAACCGGATCCCTCATATCCGTCTCAAACGTCCGGACTGACCGGCACCCCTCATATCCATCTCAAATATGGAGACGATATGAGGGCTCGCGGACGCGCCCGGTCAGTCCACCACGTAGGACGCGACCCCACTCCGGACCACCTTTTCTCTTTTCTTATTCATTATTTTCTTTCTCTCTCTTCTTCTCCACCAATCACGTGCCAGTGACCGGACATATGGGAAGAAAAATGAGAAGTGTGGCTGCGCGGATCAAATTATAGGGGCTCAAAACGGACACGTCCGGTCACTGACCGGGCGCGTCCGCGGGCGTTTAAGGGGTCAGATTTGCTAGGTCCGGCTGTAGATGCTCTAACACAAGTAAAATCACCTTGCTCATGCATGCTCCTTGGTGGAGAAAAGAAAAGAAAGAAAGAAAACCATCTGATGACAAATTACTGCTGAAAACCACTAGAGATGATGGGAGCTAGTGGGAGTATTACGCTGAACTTCATTGGAAGAGATGGTGGAAACTCTCTCGACCCAACAAGCTCCCAGTATACACGCCTCCCATAATGTAGTCTGTCATGTCTGCCACATCCGTGTAGGACATGGTTCTTGGGTCATATGTACATAACACCGCGGCGGGAACTCCTGACCCAGCCAGCAACATCCAAATTATGATCCTCCCATCATCTAGCAACCACAACATCTCCGCAAAATATGTCCGTAGACGTGGGTCTTGGACGCCCTTGTAACGATACGGCACGGTGATGGTGCACCGCTTTTGACCAGATAACCTTGCAGGGGTCCACGAGCAACCACAGCTCCATGAACTCGCCCCAGTCCTCGTACAGTAGGCCCAAGCAGCCGCCCAGCTCGGCCAAGCTGTGGTAGAGCATGCGCCCTGGCTGCTGCTTGTTGCTGTTGCTGGGTAGAGGGACCGGCAGGGAAGTCGGCCACCAGAGCTCCTTCTCCACGTCGTACGCCACGATACACTCCTCGGGACGACGACTGTCTAGCAAGAAATAGGCAACCCCCTTGACGGCTACCGCCTCTCGGCGGCCCGTCCTGACCTTGGCCGGCGGGCACGCGGTCTCTCTCCACCCATGGTCGCCACCATTGCCCGAGAGGGTCAGCACCCTGCAAAGCTGCTGCCCGTTCGGCACGGACGTGCACGTACTGATGCACAACACCTTGTAGTCTCCGGTGGACACCCTGCCGAACATAAACGACGCGTGATGGCGTTGCTCCTTGTCGTGGTCGACATCAGGTAAGGCGAAATCGACGCCGGTCACTGGGTCGAGCACGTGGAGTTGTAGCCCGTCGTCGATCGTGCTGGTGAGGAGAACCAGCGGCAGATCGTCGGGGGTGCGCATCAGCGCCAGAGAATTAAGAGGCCGCGTAGCGCTACTCCGCGTCTCGGCGCGTATCCGTTTGACGACTTCGCCCGATGATATGTCTAGGACATGGACATTGGTGAGCGCAGATGCATCGTGCACATGGACGAGGAGGAGGGGGGCCGCTCGGCGCGCCGTGTGGGCGGCGACGAACGACGAGGCGGAGAGGAGGGACTGCCAGGACCGGCACACGGCGCGGAGGCGGCAGAGCGGCTTCGCCGGGAGACGGAGCAGGATCTCGTAGAGCACGTCGTCGTCGATTGCGGTGCTTCCATGGACAGCGGCTCGTTTGTCTGGAGGAGTTTGCGACGCCATTGATTGATTTGATCTGATTGCTTGTTGGCCAGACAAAAAGCACTCGATGGTCCAAACGAGGAATCCAAAACCTACTAGGGCACAAATGTGTGGCGGCGGCTGAGATAAGTAGGAGTCTACGATCTGCGATAGGAATTGATCCGATGGGAAATACACTTTGGTTCCTGGTTGTAAATACATCTTATATGGGGCATTATTTTTAAGAAAAGTTAAAATAGTTCAGAAGTATTTATAGATAAAACTTGACTTTGTTTTGCACTAGTATATAAATTTTCAAGGAAAAAAAACCAACAATGATTTCAGGGCAAAAAAGACAAAATATATTTGCTATTATAGATACCTATTCACACTATTTTGGCTGAAAATTTGTCTTTTTTGAAAAGAAGCCAAAGGGTTATTTTCTTTTGTGGAATTTTTCTCACAAGCATAATGAAAGGTCAAGTTTATTTCAAAAATATTTTCAAATATTTTTGACTTTTTGTTGAATTGCTAAAAAAAATTCATATAGGATGTAGATACACCTAGGAACCAAACGTTCCCGTCCTTGATTGGGTCTGAGATCTCCTCATTTGCCATAGGAGTTGATCGGATCCGATATCTCTTGATATGCCACAGTAATCGCACAAATGTGTTCTCCCGATTTGCAGTCTTTGATGCCCATTCGCCAGGGAATACTTTCAAAGTTATTTATTAAGTTTCAAAATTGTCCAGAAATTTTAAAAATGTTCAAGAACCTAATATATTCATGAGTCCAAAAATGCTAAAAAAATAAAATTCTGATTGAAAAGATCTTTCAAATTTTTGTATATAGAAAAATGATAAAACAATTTAGAAGATAAACAAAAGTGAAAATAAAAAAATAAAAAATAACGAGAAAGATAAACCAATAAAAATAAAAAAGGAAGAGAGAAAGCAATGAAGAAAACGGAAGAAGAAAAAATCAAGTAAACACAAAACTGCTGGAAATAACTAGAACAAAATCGAAAGAAACACGTTTTAATCCGTAAAATTAAAAATTGGCAAAACAAACCTCACTTGTCTTCGTTCATTTAAAATATTCATGATCTAAAAAGTGCTCATGAATTTAAAATATGCCTGATCTAAAGTGTTCATGAATTTTAATATATTTTGTAATCTACAAAAGTACTCCCTCCATAAAGAAATATAAGAGTGTTCCCTAATTAGTGATCTAAATGCTCTTATATTTCTTTACAGAGAGAGTAGTGTACTATTAAAAAATGTTCATCAAATTTAAAAGGTATAAAAAGGGAAATATAAAAATAAAAGAGAAAACAGAAAACATAAAAGGCTAAAGCAATGAATGAACCAAAAAGAATGAAAAATAAAACTACAGAACTGGAACAAAACCGAAAGAAAAAAACACCAAAAAAAGCGAAAAAACATTTCCTTTGCAAAAACAAGCGCATTGGCCTCCCTTGTGTAAGGATACCAATTCGTTGTAAATGTGTCCGGCCTGACTTACACACCTAGTACGTTCTGGGCAAAAAATTGACGCGATAAATGTCAAAATAAGAAAAAAAAAATGGTTCTGGATTGTCTGTCAGGTACGCCTGAACACACAAGCCTAATCCCAAACCACACGAATTCGTTGTGAATGGGTCGGCCTGACTCACACACCCTTGTGCGTTTTTGGCAAAAAATTGACGCAATAAAGAAGATGAAATTAGTGATATTTCTTTGTTTATAAACTCTCCAGACGATTGGCTAATATCAGAAATGGCTATTTTTGATACGATACAAACGGTGACACCAGATATATATACAATATGCCTCGGAATAGCCACGTCCATGGCGTCCTTCATTCTCCTTGGAGGAGAACCCACCAAGCGTATAGCATTCCCTCACGCGAGGATTATACTTTACCAACCTGCAAGTGCTTATTATCAGGCAAGGACAACGGATTTTTTACTAGAAGTAGAAGAGTTGCACAAAGTTCGCCAAATGATCACAATGATTTATGCACTAAGAACAAGCAAGCCTTTTTGGGTTGTATTCAAACACATGGAAATGGATGTTCTTATGTCAGCATACAAAGCCGAAGCTTATGGAGTTGTCGATATTATAAGGGATGGAATGATTGACAAGCACTGCGATACTGATCCAAAATAAGTTTTTTTTCGTCCGGACTGTCTACCAGGTACGCCCGAACACGCGAGCCTAATCCCAAACCTCACCAATTCACCCACCCCCTGTTAAACAAAATCACTCACCCTACACGAGAGACACATATTGTTGATTTGGAAACCCAGGAGAATAAGTCTACCCACAAGGCCACAACAAGAGGTAGATTAGGTTAAAAAATTCAATTTTGCTAAAGCACATCTAGATGTGTCATAAGTATTGCACATCTAAATCCTACTTCATTGATTTTACACGGAGATTTGTGTGGCTATTTCCCTTTTTCCTTTTATGGTTGGTTAAGTCACTTAGATGTGCAATAACTATGTCACATCTAGATGTGCCCTAGACACACCTTAAAAAATATCTTGCGAAGAATTGCCAACTTCAAGATTAAGATGTGCATCAACAACTTGTCAATATTTTGAGAAAGAAAGAATCCTTGATCCACATGGCATTGCTTAACAATGTCTGGGTGATTCAAACTGACACTAATCATGGTCTTTTGCTGGAGCATATCCAGCAACTAGTGTAAATCTCCTGGAAGTTCCCATCAGATGCCATCTAGTCAGCTTCTTCGCATATACGGAGCAATTCAAGGGTCTCACCACCTCATTTATGAACATGGAAGTTTGGAAACTTTGCCTCCCCCCATGGAATGCAAACTTTTCGCGTGGTCAGTTATCCAAACACAGTGTTTGGACCGCGGATAGGCTCGAGTGAAGAGGTTGCGCAAATTGTAGTATATGTTATGCAAGCAAGTTCAAGAGTTGGCGATCCACCTTATTTGCCACTATCGCTTCGATCGTTTCACCATTAGAGTTTGGAATTCTATAGCTAGATGGCTTAGCCTCCACTAAATTAAGACTTCTCCTGATGAGTAATGTCAGAGAACGGTGGTTACACACTTTGCAAAAGAGGTCCCAACCAAGGAAGGCGATGATCGACTTCCCGTTGATGCTTATGTATTGGGAAAATTGTAAGGGGCACAATGCAAGGGTTTTTGCAACATTTTTACCCTTTCAATGATTTAGGTTCGTAAGATGAGGGAAAAGACTTTGCTTTGGGTGCTCGCAGGGGCTAAGCAATTGAGCTACGTTATGTTGCGAGAGTAATCCTTTGTTTTCCACCTCCATTGGTGTCAGTGTTTCATAACCGACATTGTTATCGAGGATGACAGATTGGTTCGTGTTGGAAATATGCCCTAGAGGCAATAATAAAGTGATTATTATTGTATTTCCTTGTTCATGATAATCGTTTATTATCCATGCTATAGTTGTATTTATTGGAAACTCAAATACATGTGTGGATACATAGACAACATCGTGTCCCTAGTGAGCCTCTACAGGACTAGCTCGTTGATCAAAGATGGTCAAGATTTCCTGGCCATAGACATCAGTTGTCATTTGATAACGGGATCACATCATTAGGAGAATGATGTGATGGAAAAGACCCAAACTATGAACGTAGCATATGATCGTGTCAAGTTTATTGCTATTGTTTTCTGCATGTCAAGTATCTGTTCCTATGACCATGAGGTCATGCAACTCACTGACACCGGAGGAGTACCTTGTGTGTATCAAACGTCGCAACGTAACTGGGTGACTATAAAGATGCTCTACAGGTATCTCCGTGGGTGTCTGTTCAGTTGGCAAGGATCAAGACTGGGATTTGTTACTCTGTGTGACGGAGAGGTATCTCAGGGCCCACTCAATAATACAACATCATAATGAGCTTGCAAGCAAAGTGACTAAAGAGTTAGCCACGGGATCTTGTATTACGGAACGAGTAAAAGACTTTCCGGTAATGAGATTGAACTAGGTATGGAGATACCGACGATCGAATCTCGGGCAAGTAACATACCGATGAACAAAGGAAACTGCGTACGGGATTAACTGAATCCTTGA
This sequence comes from Elymus sibiricus, assembly GCA_039707655.1. NCBI lineage: Eukaryota > Viridiplantae > Streptophyta > Magnoliopsida > Poales > Poaceae > Elymus > Elymus sibiricus. The sequence continues at coordinate 507,952,648 of CM077665.1, forward strand.
CATCGAGCCGATAAAGATCTTCATAGAATATGTAGGAACCAATATGGGCATCCAGGTCCCGCTATTGATTATTGGCCGTGGAGGTGTCTCGGTCATGTCTACATAGTTCTTGAACCCGCAGGGTCTACACACTTAACGTTTGGTGATGATACAAGTATAGTCGAGTTATTATGTTGGTGGCCGAATGTTGTTTGGAGTCCCGGATGAGATCCCGTACGTGACGAGGAACTCCGGAATGGTCCGAAGGTGAAGATTGATATATAGGATGAAGGACATCGGAGTCCAGAAGTGTTCCGGGGCATACCGGGGATTCGACGGAGTACCGAAAGGGGTTTCGGGGGGCCTCGACAAGTGTTGGGGGCCTCATGGGCCAAGGAGAGGGGGCACACCAGCCCACAAGGGGCTGGGCGCCGCCCAAACCCCAGCCCACTCGGCTAGGAAGGGGGCCACACCCACTAGGGCCGCCGGCCACCCTAACTTGGGAGGCAAGGCGCCTAGGGGGGGGGCACCCCCTTGGCCGCCGGCCCCTAGGGGAAACCCTAGGGCGCCCTCCCCTACTCCCTTCCCCCTATATATAGAGAGGGAGAGAGAGGGCAGCCGCACCACAACGTGCTACGGCGCTGCCCCTCCTCTCCCTCATAGTTCTTCTCCTCTCCATAACGCACGGCGAAGCCCTGCTGAGATTCCACCACCACCACCTCACCACGCCGTCGTGCTGCCGGAGGACTCGGGCTACTACTTCACCATCGCTCGCTGGATCGAGGTGGTGAAGGCGTCATCAAGCTGTACGTGTGTTGAACGCGGAGGTGCCGTCCGTTCGGCACTTGATCGAGAGTTCGCGGGACGGATCGTGATTGGATCGCGAAGACGTTCGACTACATCAACCGCGTTTCTTAATGCTTCCACTTAGCGATCTACAAGGGTATGTAGATGCAATCTCTCCTCTCGTAGATGGTCATCTCCTAGATTTATCTTGGTGAAGCGTAGGAAAAAATGTGTTTCCCATGCAACGTTCCCCAACAGTGGCATCATGAGCTAGGTGTTTGCGTAGATGACATCACGAGTAGAACACAAAGGAGTTTGTGGGCGTTGCTATGCAGATTTCTTCCTTCCTTGGTATTTGCTTGATTCAGTGGTATTGTGGGATGAAGCGGCCCGGACGAACTTTACATGTCCACGTACATGAGACCGGTTCCATCGACTGACATGTAACTTTGTTGCATAAGATGGCTGGCGGGTGTCTGTCTCTCCCACCTTAGTTGAATCGGATTCAACAAAGGTGGTCCTTGTATAAGGTTAAATAGCAACTTGTATATCACCGTTGTGGTTTTGCGTAGGTAAGAATCGTTCTTGCTAGATACCCATAGCAACCACGTAAAACATGCAACAACAAATTAGAGGACGTCTAACTTGTTTTTGCAGGGTATGTTGTGATATGATATGGCCAAATACATGATGATATATATTTGATGTATGAGATGGTCATGTTTTGTAATAGTTTATATCGATTTGCATGTTGATGCATACGTCAATCGGCAGGAGCCATAAGGTTGTCTTTAATTATTATGTGGCCTGCGTGTCACTCATTAAGCGCTATGTAATGTTTTACTTTATCGCTAAGCGGTAGAAATAGTAGTGGAATCATGGTTGGCGTGACAACCCCGATGGCAACACGATGATGGAGATCATGGTGTCATGCTGGTGACGATGGAGATCATGCCGGTGCTTTGGAGATGGAGATTAAAAGCACAAGTTCATGGCCATATCATTGTTGGAAATATGACCTAGAGGCAATAATAAAAGTAGTTATTATTATATTTCCTTGTTCATGATAATTTTTTATTATCCATGCTATAATTGTATTAATTGGAAACACTGATACATGTGTGGATACATAGACAACACTGTGTCCCTAGTGTGCCTCTAGTAGACTAGCTTGTTGATCAAAGATGGTTAAGGTTTCCTAGCCATAGACATGAGATATCATTTGATAACAGGATCACATCATTAGGAGAATGATGTGATGGACAAGACCCAAACTATGAACGTAGCATATGATCGTGTCAGTTTATTGCTATAGTTTTTTGCAATGTCAAGTATCTGTTCCTATGACCATGAGATCATGCAAACTCACTGACACCGGAGGAATACCTTGTGTGTATCAAACGTCACAACATAACTGGGTGACTATAAAGATGCTCTACATGTATCACCGAAGGTGTCTGTTGAGCTAGCATGGATCGAGACTGGGATTTGTTACTCCGTGTGACGGAGAGGTATCTCAGGGCCCACTCGGTAATACAACATCACAACAAGCCTTGCAAGCAATGTGACTAAAGTGTTAGCCACGGGATCTTGTATTACGGAACGAGTAAAGAGACTTGCTGGTAACAAGATTGAACTAGGTATAGAGATACCGACGATCGAATCTCGGGCAAGTAACATACCGAAGAACAAAGGGAACATCATACGGGATTAACTGAATCCTTGACATAGAGGTTCAACCGATAAAGATCTTCGTACAATATGTAGGAACCAATATGGGCATCCAGGTCCCGCTATTGGTTATCGACCGTAGAGGTGTCTCGGTCATGTCTACATAGTTCTCGAATCCGCAGGGTCTGCACACTTAAGGTTCGGTGACGTTTCGGTATAGTTGAGTTATGTATGTTGGTGACCGAAGGTTGTTAGGAGTCCCGGATGAGATCCCGGACGTCACGAGGAGCTCCAGAATGGTCCGGCGGTAAAGATTGATATATAGGAAGTTGGTGTTTGAACTCCGGAAAAGTTTCGGGCATTTCCGGCAGTGTACCCGGAGTGACGAATGGGTTCCGGGGGTCCACCAAGTGGGCCCACCACACCCCAAGTGGGTCACATGGACCTGAGGTGGCGCACCAGCCCCTGGTGGGCTGGGTGGTCGGCCCAAGAAGGCCTATGCGGCTGGGCTTGAGGGAAAGGAAAGTCCAAGTGGGGGAAGAGAAGGAATCCTACTAGGAGTAGGATTGGAGGTGGACTCCTCCACCTCCTCCTCCTTGCGGCCGACTCCTAGGAGGAGATTTCGGCCGGCCAGCCCCTCCCCTCCCTCCTATATATACTAGAGGGAGAGAGGGCAAAAGCACTTCAACCCAAAAGGCCATAGTGCAGCCCTCTCTCCTGATAGATCAAGTCCTCTAGTTTTTAGCATCGCTTAGGCGAAGCCCTGCTGGAATAGTTCCACCACCACCGCCGCCGCGCCGTCGCGCTGCCGGAGAACTCATCTACCTCTCCGCTCCCTCTTGCTGGATCAAGAAGGCGGAGATCGTCATCGAGCTGTACGTGTGCTGAACGCGGAGGTGCCGTCCGTTCGGTACTAGATCGCGATTGGATCGCGGGACGCTCGGCGATTTGGATCGCGAAGACGTTCGACTACATCAACCGCGTTTCTTAACGCTTCCCGCTTAGCGATCTACAAGGGTATGTAGATCCACTCTCCCTCTCGTAGATGCTCATCACCATGGATAGATCTTGCGTGTGCGTAGGAAATTTTTTGTTTCCCATGCAACGTTCCCCAACAGTGGTATCAGAGCTAGGTCTATGTGTAGATGAGATCACGAGTAGAACACAAAGGAGTTTGTGGGCGTTGATATTCAGATTGCGTCCTCCCTTGGTATTTTCTTGATTCGACGGTATTGTGGGATGAAGCGGCCCGGACCAACATTACTCGTACGCTTACGAGAGACCGGTTCCATCAACTGACATGTAACTTCGTTGCATAAAGATGGCTGGCGGGTGTCTGTTTCTCCCACTTTAGTCGGATCGGATTTGACAAAGGCGGTCCTTGAGAATGTTGAAAAGCAATTTTTGTATCACCGTTGTGGTTTTTGCATAGGTAAGAATTGTTCTTGCTAGATACCCGTAGCAGCCACGTAAAACTTGCAACAACAATTAGAGGACGTCTAACTTGTTTTTGCAGGGTATGTTGTGATGTGATATGGCCAATTACATGATGATATATATGTGATGTATGAGATGATCATGTATTGTATATAATATCACGACTTGCACGTCGATGTGTACGGCAACCGGCAGGAGCCATAGGGTTGTCTTTAATTATTTTCGCCGTTTTGCTTTACTTTATCGCTATGAGTTAGCAATAGTCGTGGAAGCAACAGTCGGCGCGACAACCTCATGGTGACACGTTGATGGAGATCAAGATGATGGAGATCATGGTGTCATGCCGGTGACGATGGAGATCATGTCGGTGCTTTGGAGATGGAGATCAAAAGCACAAGTTCATGGCCATATGATGTCACTTATGATTTGCATGTGATGTTAATCCTTTTATGCATCTTATTTTGCTTAGGACGACGGTAGCATTATAAGGTGATCCCTCACTTAAATTTCAAGATAAATTGTGTTCTCCTCGAGTGTGCACCGTTGCGAAAGTTCGTCGTTTCGAGACACCACGTGATGATCGGGTGTGATAGACTCTACGTTCGCATACAACGGGTGCAAGCCAGTGTTGCACAAGCGGAACACTCGGGTTAAACTTGACGATCCTAGCATGTACAGACATGGCCTCGGAACACAAGAGACCGAAAGGTCGAACATGAGTCATATAGTAGATATGCTCAACATGAAGATGTTCACCATTGAAACCACCTCAACTCACGTGATGATCGGACTTGAGTTGGTGAATTTGGATCATGTGACACTCGAATGACCGGAGGGATGTCAATTTGAGTGGGAGTTTTTAAGTAATATGATTAACTAAACTCATTATCTTGAACAATAGTCTAAGTTGTCTTTGCAAAATTTATGTTGTAGATCATGGCTCGCGCAGTAGCACCCCTGAATTTTAATGCGTTCCTAGAGAAAGCTAACTTGAAAGATGATGGAAGTAACTTTGTGGACTGGGCCCGTAATCTAAGGATTATCCTTACGGCTTCCCAAAAGGGTTATGTCCTTGATGCACCGCTTGGTGATCCACCCGCTCCAGTTGAGTCTCCAGACGTTGTGAACGCCTGGCAGGCTCGTTCTGATGATTACTCAATGGTTCAATGTGCAATGTTGTATGGCTTAGAACCGGGACTTCAAAGACGTTTTGAACGTCATGGAGCATATGATATGTTCCTAGAGTTTAAGTTTATCTTTCAGAAGAATGCCCGGATCGAGAGGTATGAGACCTCCGATAAGTTCTATGCCTGCAAGATGGAGGAGAACGGGTCTGTCAGTGAACACATACTCAAAATGTCTGGGTATTCCACACGTCTAGCTGAATTGGGGATGCCCCTTCCAGCAGAGGCAATCACTGACAGATTTCTTCAATCATTGCCACCTAGCTACAAGAGCTTCGTGTTGAACTATAACATGCACGGGATGAACAAGTCAGTCGCCGAGCTGTTTGCGATGTTGAAAGTCGCTGAGTCTGAAATTCAGAAGGAGCGTCAAGTGTTGATGGTCAATAAAACCACTAGTTTCAAGAAGAATGGCAAGGGTAAGAAGGGTAACTCCAAGAAGAGTGGCAAAGCAGTTGCCCCTCCCGTGAAGAAACCCAAGGCTGGACCCGAGCCAGAAACTGAGTGCTTTCATTGCAAGGGAACTGGTCACTGGAAGCGGAACTGCCCCAAGTATTTGGCTGACAAGAAGGTGGACAACAACAAACAAGGTATATATGATATACATGTTATTGATGTGCACCTTACTAACTCTCGTTGTAGTGCCTGGGTATTTGATACCGGTGCGGTTGCTCACATTTGCAACTCAAAAAAGGAACTGCGGAATAGACGGAGGCTGGCAAAGGACGAAGTGACGATGCGCGTGGGAAATGGTTCCAAGGTTGATGTGATCGCCGTCGGCACGCTCGCTCTTCGATTACCATCGAGATTAGTGATGAACCTGAATAATTGTTATTTAGTGCCTGCGTTAAGCATGAACATTATATCTGGATCTTGTTTATTGCGAGACGGTTACTCATTTAAATCAGAGAATAATGGTTGTTCTATTTATATGAGTAATATCTTTTATGGTCATGCACCCAATGTGAGGGGTTTATTCTTATTGAATCTCGATAGTGATGATACACATGTTCATAACATTGATGCCAAAAGATGTAGAGTTGATAATGATAGTACCACTTTCTTGTGGCACTGCCGTTTAGGTCATATTGGTGTAATACGCATGAAGAAGCTCCATGCTGATGGACTTTTGGAGTCACTTGATTTTGAATCACTTGACACATGTGAACCATGCCTCATGGGCAAGATGACTAAAACCCCGTTCTCTGGAACAATGGAACGGGCAAGTGACTTATTGGAAATCATACATACTGATGTGTACGGTCCGATGAGCATTGAGGCGCACGGTGGATATCGTTATTTTCTCACCTTCACAGATGATTTAAGTAGATATGGGTATATTTACTTAATGAAACACAAGTCTGAAACGTTTGAAAAGTTCAAGCAATTTCAGAGTGAAGTTGAGAATCATCGTAACAAGAAGATTAAATTCCTACGATCTGATCGAGGAGGAGAATATCTGAGTTATGAGTTTGGCAGTCACTTAAGACTATGTGGAATTGTTTCACAATTGACACCGCCTGGAATACCACTGCGTAATGGTGTGTCCGAACGTCGTAATCGAACCTTATTGGATATGGTGCGATCTATGATGTCTCTTGCCGATTTGCCACTATCGTTTTGGGGTTATGCATTAGAGACATCCACTGTTCAAAAAATCGTCCGATTCAGCGATTCATCATCCGATTTATCGCTACTCGTGGGGTGACCGATAAGATTATCCCTTATCTTCATCATATATCGTTTGAGACGATTTATCGCTCTGACAAGCGATTTATCATGAATATTCCGATAAATCGTGCCTATTCATAGCACTATGTTCACAAAAACTGTTATGTTTATTTGTGTTTTGTAGACCTTCTTACACAGTATGTACTATTTTCCAATTTTGGTTGTCATTTTACGAGGATTCAAAGGTTAGAAATCAAGGTAATACTTCTGTCCAATTTTTTTTTGGTGTTGAATATAGCATATTTTAGTATTGGGAACCTAGGATTTGCAAAAAATGACCGATTAATAGTCGACCGGTAAAATCGATTAATCGTCCGATTTCCGATTAATCTCTAATCCCCAGCTGACCGAGACGCTAACGATAAGCGATATCCTCAACATTGGAGACAACTGCATTCACTTTAAATAGGGCACCATCGAAATCCGTTGAGACGATGCCATATGAACTGTGGTTTGGCAAGAAGCCAAAGTTGTCGTTTCTTAAAGTTTGGGGATGTGATGCTTATGTCAAAAAGCTTCAGCCTGAAAAGCTGGAACCCAAAGTGGAGAAATGCGTCTTCATAGGATACCCAAAAGAGACAGTTGGGTATACCTTCTATCTCAGATCCGAAGGCAAAGTGTTTGTCGCTAAAAACGGAACATTTCTTGAGAAAGAGTTTCTCTCGAAAGAATTGAGTGGGAGGAAGATAGAACTTGATGAGGTTGTTGAACCTTTACTTCAACCAGAGAGTAGCGCAGCGCAGAAAGATGTTTCTGTAGAGCCTACATCAGTTGAAGAGGAAGTTAATGATGATGATCATGAAGCTTCGGATCAAGTTGCTATCGAACCTCGTAGGTCGACAAGGACGCGTACTACTCCTGAGTGGTACGGCAACCCTGTCTTAGAGGTCATGTTGTTGGACAACGATGAACCTACGAGCTATGGAGAAGCGATGATGGGCCCGGATTCCGAGAAATGGTTAGAGGCCATGAAATCCGAGATGGGATCCATGTATGAAAACAAAGTATGGGCTTTGGAAGTATTACCTGAAGGGTGTAAGGCCATTCAGAACAAATGGATCTTTAAGAGGAAGACGGACGCGGACGGTAATGTCACCGTCTATAAAGCTCGACTTGTGGCAAAGGGTTTTTCACAAGTTCAAGGAGTTGACTACGATGAGACCTTCTCACCCGTAGTGATGCTTAAGTCCGTCAGAATCATGTTAGCAATAGCTGCCTTTTTCGATTATGAAAGTTGGCAGATGGATGTCAAAACAGCGTTCCTTAACGGTTTCCTTAAGGAAGAGTTGTATATGATACAACCAGAACGTTTTGTCGATCCAGAGAATGCTGACAAAGTTTGCAAAGTTCAGCGATCCATTTATGAACTGGTGCAAGCATCTCGGAGTTGGAATCTTCGCTTTGATGAGGTGATCAAAGCGTTTGGGTTTATACAAGTTTACGGAGAAGCTTGTATTTACAAGAAAGTGAGTGGGAGCTCTATAGCGTTTCTAATATTATATGTGGATGACATATTGCTGATTGGAAACAATATAGAAATGTTGGAAAGCGTAAAGGAATATTTGAACAAGAATTTTTCAATGAAGGACCTAGGAGAAGCTGCTTTCATATTAGGCATCAAGATCTATAGAGATAGATCAAGACGCTTAATAGGACTTTCACAGAGCACATACCTTGACAAAGTTTTGAAGAAGTTCAAAATGGATCAGTCCAAGAAGGGGTTCTTGCCTGTGTTGCAAGTTGTGAAGTTGAGTAAGACTCAATGCCCAGTGACTGCAGAAGATAGAGAAAAGATGAGTTTCGTCCCCTATGCTTCAGCCATAGGCTCTATCATGTATGTAATGCTGTGCACAAGACCCAATGTCAGCCTTGCCATAAGTATGGCCAGAAGGTTTCAAAGTGATCCAGGAGTGGAACACTGGACGGCGGTCAAGAATATCCTAAAGTACCTGAAAAGGACTAAGGACATGTTTCTCGTTTATGGAGGTGATCAAGAGCTCGTCGTAAAGGGTTACGTCGATGCAAGCTTTGACACTGATCCGGATGACTGTAAGTCGCAAACCGGATACGTATTTATTCTCAATGGGGGTGCGGTAAGCTCGTGCAGTTCCAAGCAGAGCGTGGTAGCTGATTCTACATGCGAAGTGGAGTACATCGCTGCCTCGGAGGCAGCGAAGGAAGGTGTCTGGATGAAGGAGTTCATGACAGATCTTGGAGTAGTGGCTAGTGCACTAAACCCAATGACTCCGTTCTGTGATAACACTGGTGTCATTGCTCTAGCCAAGGAACCAAGGTTTCACAAGAGGACCAGACACATAAAGCGATGTTTCAATTCCATCCGCGATTACATCAAGGAAGACGACATAAATATTTGCAAAGTGCACACGGATCTGAATGTTGCAGATCCGATGACTAAACCTCTTCCAAGGGCTAAACATGATCAACACCAGAACTGTATGGGTGTTAGATTCATTACAATGTAAAACACATAGTGATGTGAGCTAGATTATTGACTCTATTGCAAGTGGGAGACTGTTGGAAATATGTCGTAGAGGCAATAATAAAAGTAGTTATTATTATATTTCCTTGTTCATGATAATCGTTTATTATCCATGCTATAATTGTATTAATTGGAAACACTGATACATGTGTGGATACATAGACAACACTGTGTCCCTAGTGTGCCTCTAGTAGACTAGCTTGTTGATCAAAGATGGTCAAGGTTTCCTGGCCATAGACATGAGATGTCATTTGATAACGGGATCACGTCATTAGGAGAATGATGTAATGGACAAGACCCAAACTATGAATGTAGCTTATGATCGTGTCAGTTTATTGCTATATTGTTTTCTGCATGTCAAGTATCTGTTCCTATGACCATGAGATCATGTAACTCACTAACACCGTAGGAGTGCCTTGTGTGTATCTGCTACTTCTTGAGCTTGCGTTGGTTTTCCCTTGAAGAGGAAAGGGTGATGCAGCAAAGTAGATAAGTATTTCCCTCAGTTGTTGAGAACCAAGGTATCAATCCAGTAGGAGATACAAGCAAGTCCCCAATCTTCGCACCTACGCAAACAATCAAACTCTTGCACCCAACGCTAAAAGGGGTTGTCAATCCCTTCACGGTTATTTGCAAGGATGAGATCTGATAGAGATAGATATAAAAGATTGCTAGAACGTAAAGTAAAACAAAAGTAAAAATAATGCAGCGAGGTATTTTTGGTATTTTTGGTTTATAAATCTGAAAATATAAAATGGAAAATAGACCCGGGGGCCATAGGTTTCACTAGAGGCTTCTCTCATGAAGGAAAATAATACGGTGGGTGAACAAATTATTGTCGAGCAATTGATAGAAAAGCGAATAATTATGACGATATCCAAGGCAATGATTATGCATATAGGCATCACGTCCGTGTCAAGTAGACCGAAACGATTCTGCATCCACTACTATTACTCCACACATCGACCGACTCCTGCCTGCATCTAGAGTATTAAGTTCATGAAGAACAGAGTAACGCATTAGGTAAGATGACATGCTGTAGAGGGATAAACTCAAGCAATATGATGAAAACCCCATCTTTTTATCCTCGATGGCAACAATACAAATACGTGCCTCACTACCCCTACTTTGTCACTGGGTGAGGACACCGCAAGATTGAACCAAAAACTAAGCACTTCTCCCATTGCAAGAATTACCAATCTAGTTGGCCAAACCAAACCAATAACTCAAAGAGACTTGCAAAGATATGAAATCATGCATATAAGAATTCAGAGAAGATTCAAATAATATTCATAAATAAGCTGATCATAAACCCACAATTCATCGGATCTCGACAAACACACCGCAAAAGAGTATTACATCGGATAGATCTCCATGAAGATCATGAAGAACATGGTATTGAAGAACAAAGAGAGAGAAGAAGCCATCTAGCTACTAGCTGTGGACCCGAAGGTCTGTGGTAAACTACTCACGCATCATCGGAGGGGCAATGGAGTTGATGTAGATGCCCTCCGTGATCGAATCCCCCTCCGGCAGATTACCGGAAAAGGCTCCAAGATTGGATCTCACGGGAACAGAGGCTTCCGGCGGCGGAAAAGTATTTTCGTGGCTCTTTTTGGTATCCAGGGAATATTTGGGAATTTATAGGCCAAAGAATAGGGTTAAGAGGGCTGCCGTGGGGCCACAAGCCAGGGGTGCGCCCCCCCTAGGGCGTGCCCTGGTGGCTTGTGACTCCACGGCAGGTCTCCTGCCTTCGTCTCCAAGTCTGCTGGGTTTCTTCTGGTCCAAGAAAAATCATTCCGAAGATTTTATTCCGTTTGGACTCCGTTTAATATTCCTTATCTGCAATACTCAAAAACAAGGAAAAAATAGAAACTGGCACTAGGCTCTAGATTAATAGGTTAGTTCCAAAAATAATATAAAATAGCATATTAATGCATATAAAACATCCAAAACAGATAATATAATAGCATGGAACAATCAAAAATTATAGATACGTTGGAGACGTATCAAGCATCCCAAGCTTAATTCTTGCTCGTCCTCGAGTAGGTAAATGATAAAAACAGAATTTTTGATGTGGAATGCTACCTAACATATTTATCCATGTAATATTCTTTATTGTGGCATGAATATTCAGATCCATAAGATTCAAAACAAAAGTCTAATATTGACATAAAAACAGTAATACTTCAAGCATACTAACAAGGCAATTGCGTCCTTTCGAAATAACATGGCCTTAGAAAGTTATCCCTACAAAATCATATGGTCTGGCTATGCTCCATCTTCCCCACACAAAGTATCTAAATGATGTACAACCCTTATGACAAGTCAAGCAATTGTTTCACACCTTTTATGTTCTCAAACCTTTTCAACTCTCACGCAATACATGAGCGTGAGCCATGGATATAGCACTATAGGTGGAATAGAATATGGTGGAGGTTGTGAGGAAAAAGGAGAAGATAGTCTCACATCAACTAGGCGTATCAACGGGCTATGGAGATGCCCATCAATAGATATCAATGTGAGTGAGTAGGGATTGCCATGCAACGAATGCACTAGAGCTATAAGTGTATGAAAGCTCAAAAAGAAAACTAAGTGGTTGTGCATAAGATGAAAAATTCCACTAGTTATATGAAATTGACAAAATAGGAGACTCTCTATCATGAAGATCATGGTGCTACTTTGAAGCACAAGTGTGGAAAAAGATAGTAACATTGTCCCTTCTCTCTTTCTCTCATTTTTTTTCTTCTTTTTTTTTTCCTTTTTTTCCCTTTTTTTATTTTGGTGGGCATCTTTGGCCTCTTTTTTTTATTTGGGCTTCGCTGGCCTCTTTTATTATTTGTAAAGTCCGGAGACTCATCCCAACTTGTGAGGGAGTCATAGCTTCCATCATCCTTTTCTCTCACGGGACAATGCTCTAATCATGAAGATCATCACACTTTTATTTACTTACAACTCAAAAATTACAACTCGATACCTAGAACAAAATATGACTCTATATGCAATATGAAAGTGATGGTGCATGTCATGAAAAACGGAACGGTGGAAGTTGCATGGCAATATATCTCGGAATGGCTATGGAAATGCCATAATAGGTAGGTATGGTGGTTGTTTTGAGGAAAGTATATGGTGGCTGTTTTGAGGAAGGTGGGTTTAATGCACCGGCGAAAGTTGCGCGGTACTAGAGAGGCTAGCAAAGGTGGAAGGGTGAGAGTGCGTATAATCCATGGACTCAACATTAGTCATAAAGAACTCACATACTTATTGCAAAAGTCTATTAGTTATTGAAACAAAGCATGAGTTAACCATCGCGCGCTCCCGACCCTCACACAAAGGTTGACAATCATTAAACAAATCATGCTCCGACTTCGTTACATAACGGTTCACCATACGTGCATGCCACGGGAATCACAAACTTTAACACAAGTATTTCTTCCAATTCACAATTACTCACTAGCATGACTCTCATATTACCATCTTCATATCTCAAAACTATATGCAAGGAATCAAACTTCTCATAGTATTCGATGCACTTAATATGAAAGTTTTTATTATATCCCTCTTGGATGCCCATTATATTAGGACTAAATTCATAACCTAAACCAATTACCATGCTGTTTAAAGACTCTCAAAATAATATAAGTGAGGTACGAGAGTTTAATAATTTCTATAAAATAAAACACCACCGTGCTCTAAAAAGATATAAGTGAAGCACTAGAGCAACATTGCCTAGCTCAAAAGATATAAGTGAAGCACATAGAGTATTCTAATAAATTCACGATTAATGCGTGTCCCCCTCAAAAGATGTGTGCAGCAAGGATGATTGTGGCAAACTAAAAAGCAAAGACTCATATCATACAAGACGCTCCAAGCAAAACACATATCATGTGGTGAATAAAAATATAGCCTCAAGTAAATTTACCGATGGATTGAAGACAAAAGAGGGGATGCCTTCCGGGGCATCCCCAAGCTTAGGCTTTTTGGTATCCTTGAATATGGCTTGGGATGCCTTGGGCATCCCCAAGCTTAGGCTCTTGCCACTCCTTATTCCATAGTCCATCAAATCTTTACCCAAAACTTGAAAACTTCACAACACAAAACTCAACAGAAAACTCATGAGATCCGTTAGTATAAGAAAAATAAATCACCACTTTAGGTACTGTTGTGAACTCATTCTTTATTTATATTGGTGTAATATCTACTGTATTCCAACTTCTCCATGGTTCATACCTGTAACAGCCCAAGAGCATCCCTTGCCTTATTTGTAATATATTTCCATGCGTGAACCCTATGAATGCTATCTTATGATTTGAGTATCATCTTGCCTCTTGTCATTTCATGTATCATAGTCATCTCATGCATCATGCCATCATGATCATCATATCAAATGCATAATAATTCTTGCCATGTTTGCATTGTGAATGTGGTGTTGATGTGAGTGTATGTGTTGCTTTGTTTGGAGTGTTACTTTAGTCCCTCCCATTTCAAAACTATGCCCATTTCCCTCTTATTCTAAATATGCCTCATGTCAATATTTTACTTGCTGTTTTCCCATATTAAAAATGTTGAACCTCTTCTGAATATTCTTCTAAGATTTATAAGACATCCCTCTGTCATGGTTGAGGTATTTCCATTTTGAAAACTTTGCAAAACAGTGCCTAGTCAATATAATTAGGTGATTTATTCGCTAGCTCTAAAAATGCCAACTTCATTTTTTTAAAATATGATACATTTTTGTGAGCTCAAAAGTATTTTCATTGATGTCCCAAACATTTCTCTATGTCCTCTGTGTATTTTTGTTTCTGTGGTTTTATTTAAAAAGGAAAACTCCCTTTTGTTTTAAATGAGAGAGAGAGGCCAGCCTACCTGGGCCTCCTTGCCCCCGCAGTGGCCCATTAGCAGCAGTAGCGCAGCCGAGCCGGCCTCCTCGCGCCCGCGCGTTCGTCTTCGCGTACGGCAGCACATCTGCAGCAGCCACGTCGACGTCCGGTTCGATTTGACGGCCGCCGACGCCCCTAGAGCCCTATATAAGATGTCCCCCGTGCCCTAGACCGACCCCTCGCTCCATTCCTCCCTTCTCCTCACCGTGCCGCCTCCAGGTAAGGTAGCCAAGCCCATCGCCGACGCCCTGTCCACCATGCTCCGGCCGAGCGAGAGCTCGAGCTCGGGGTAGTGCTCCGCCTCGCTTCTGACCTCCCCGACCGCGTGGATCGTACCCGGAGAGCCCCTGTGTCTTCTTCCTCTTCGTACGCGGCGTCTCCGAGCCAGGAGCCCCCTCCCTCGCAAGGTCGTCTTCCTCCTCGCCTCGGATCCGAACATCGCCGGCGTTCTTCGCCTCGTCGCCGTCCCTTCGCTGCGTCCCCGACCTCTTCTTCTTGTCCAAGGTAGAGGAGGTATATCCCGATCCTCCTCCATGCCTTCTTTGTCGCCGTTAGGCCGTCGTAGACGTCGCAGTATCCGTGCCACGCCAGTGCTCCCCTTGCTCTGCGTGGATCTCTGAAGATCTTCTTCAGAGAAGGGCAGCACCCTTCCTCCGCTTCGCTTTCCTCTCGTGTGCGCGTGCTCGCTCGCCGTAGACCCCGCCTTAGGCTCGCCGCGCGCCAGCCGCTCCGCTTCGCCTCTGCTTGCCGCCGCAACGCATGCCCGAGCCGAGCATGAGCTCGTGCTCGAGCTCCTCGCTGCCGCACGCGTAGGCGTTAGATGACCGCGGGAATGGATCCCCCCTCCGTTACCGCAGCCCCGCCGGCGCTCGTCTTCTCCGGTGGTCGCCGGAGTGTCCACCGGCGCCGTCGTGTTTTTCTCTGCCTAGGTAGAGGAAAGACGGCGCCTTTGTGTGAATTAGAGGTGCAGCGCCCCTATTCTGTTCAGTAGCCGGCTCGTGGCGTAGTGGTAGCAGCTCGGGGAGAGGACCGAGAGGTCCAGGGATCGAATCCTCCCCCCGACCTTTTATTTTTTCGGTGCGTGTACTGTGCTATGTGTGCGTGTGTGTGCCCCTGTGTGTATGGATCCCGTGTGGCTGCGTGGAGATCCCGTGTGCCTGTGTATGTGCCTGTGTGTGTGTGGATCTGGTGTGGCAGTGTATGTGTGCAGTGTGTGTGAGGCCTGACAAGTGGGCCCTGGCCCCACTTGTCATCCTCAGGGGGGCCTGGTGAGTATGACCAGTGGGACCCCTCCCTTTTATTTATTGTTTTTTTTGTCTTGTCTGTTTGTTTTTATTCCATTTCTGGCGAACTGCCAGATCAGGTCATAGCCATTTTTGTTCATGTCCAAATAAGGTATTAAGTGACTTGTAAGTGCATGTGTTTTTTTTCGAGTTGAGTTCTGGGCAATTTATTGACATGAACATATGAGTATGATATATGATTTTGGGGTAGAATCGCCCAAGGAATCCAATGGTGCAATTTGTTTTGTCATTTGAGCAAGTTCGCAAAATGTCATTTATGTCCCAACATGCCATTTTGTCATTTTCATATGATTTAATCTATGCAATATATGTGAAACTTGTCAACATGAATATGCTAGTGTTTTGTGGGTACTAGGCCCTGGTATTTTTGTTTGGCATGATAAGCTTGTGGATAAGTGGGTTACTTGCTGTTAACATGCTAAGAAAATAACCCTGTTTCATGTCTCAAAATATTGCTAAGTGTTGGGTGCTGTTATTCTCTTGCCATGTTTAGAGGATGGTTCCCATGGATGTGTTGATCCTTTGAGTTTGGGGCCTTAACATGTTTTGTTGTGCTCATCATACTCTACTAAATTGTGCTAAGAACTTGAGAATTAAACCTTGGCATCATAGTTTAAACCTGCTGTCAAGTTGCTATTCTGTTAACATGTGTCCTGTTTTGCCTTGCTAAATTTTGTCTAAGTCTGAGAATCTGTTGTTATTTTTATGCCATGTTTAGAGGATGCTACCAAATGATATGTTGTGTTCTAGCTCATTCTCAGTGCTAGTGTTTTGTTGTAGTTGTTGCCCTATATCACCCTGTTAATTTTCATGCCATGATATGCCCTCTAGCATATATAAATAATGCTGTCAATATGCCATCTGGTTAACTCAGATTCTAGAAAACTGGAATTTTCACTAAGTCCCTAAAAACTGATTCAACATGCCATCTTATGAGCATATTTGCTATTGATCCATGCTTCCTTTCAAGTTTGTGTAGATGTATGATTTGTTAAGCATGCTGTATAGTTTCTTTAAATGCCTTGGTTGTGATTTAAAACCTGCTGTAGCTCTGGCTATGTGTGTGACAAGATGCCATGTTGCTGGTTGTGGACAGATTGTGTGTTTGAATGTTTTGTGACTTGTGGGAGCTATACTCCATTGTTATGCTTGATCTTTAGCTCTATTCTTACTAGATTTTCATTTCCTATCCAGTGGCATCCTTGGAACACCAAGGTATAGCCCAGAGATTGCCTCATGTTGTGTTTTGCCTCCGTTAACGTTCGTACCTTGCCGCAAGCGCACCGTGAGCTACGTTACTCTGTTTGCAACGTTCTACATATGCATTTGCATCGTTTTTGCATGAAGCATCCATATTTGCCATGATCATGGATGTCCAAATAAGTAATATTGAGGTTCTGTCCAGAATACTAAACAACTTAATAAATGCATGTGAAACATGACTAGCATAGGCTTGCCATGCTATATTTCTTAATATGACCATGCATCATCGTGTTTGTGCATTGCACCTCACTGTTTGTTTATTTGGTGCTGTTCTCTTTGGGTAGACGCGAGTGTTGAGCCTGAGTACGAGGATCCCGGAGAGTACAACTACGAGGACCCAGCTCTTTGTCCCTCTGAAGAACCAACAGGCAAGATGATCATACCCGGATCCCGACACTATTTTTGCCTTGCTAGATGTCTCGCTTTTACCGTTATGTTACGTCACCTACCACTTGAACTGTCAGCCTCCTAAATTGCCATGAAAGCCTCTAACCCTTCCACTACCTAGCAAAACATTGATTGGCTATGTTACCGCTGCTCAGCCCTTATCTTATAGCGTTGCTAGTTGCAGGTGCATGCTTTCCATGTGTCAACATGGATTTTGTTCATATCACTCTATCTATTGTTATTTAAATTAATGCACATATATATCTGGCAACGGTGGAAGGCTTGGCCTTTTGCTCAGTGTTTTGTTCCGCTTTTGCCGCACTAGTTCCGAGTACCGGTGTTATATTCCATATTTTGCGCTCCTAACATGCTCGGGGTTGTTATGGGGACACCCTTGACCATTCGTTTTAGATTAAAACTTGTCTGGCAAGACCCAACATTGGTACTACATTTGCTAAACAACTTAATAAAATTGCATAGGGCATAGCTACCCCGTGGATAATTAATCAACCCCCCGGGCCAGTGCTCCTCATGAGTGTTGGTCCACCTACCTAGCAGTCGGCGGTGCCACCTCGGGGCAACTCGAGGCATTTTTAGGCAACCGTACACTTCGCATAGATGGATGATGCCCGTTGATAGAGAGCGCACGGCTCTAGAAGCGGATCTGGCTCACCGGGAGGTCTTGCTGGACTTGTTTTACCTTTCTCGAATGTCTTGCGCGAGGAATTCCGGTTTTTCTTCGGGCTATCTCGAGGTCGCGGTTTTCCAATGGAATTACCTAGGAAGATCACGAGATTCGTGGTCGAGGATATTCCCGCGGCCTGTGGCTAGTTTGTGATGGATGAGTTGGAGCACCCCTGCAGGGTTTAATCTTTTCGGAAAGCCGTGCCCGCGGTTATGTGGGAACTTGGAAATTTGTTTAACACCCGGTTATAGTTAACTTGAAGTAAACTCAACTAAAATACACCAACTGTGTGCGTAACCGTGACTGTCTCTGCTCATGAACTTGAACCGAGAGAGAACACGGTGGGGTTATGATTGACGTAAGTAGGTGTTCAGGATCACTTAGTGATCATGCTAATTCACGATCGTCATACGTATTCCTCCATATTTACATTCGTGTTCTCGTAAGTTAGCCACCAAATACATGCTTAGCGCTTGCTGCAGCCTCACCACTTAACCAATTCCTTACCCAATGGCTTGCATAGTTTCGGTACCCGGGTTATGAGATTGCTGAGTCCCTGTGGCTCACAGATTACAACAATACAGGTGCAGGTGTTGATGAGAACGTGCCAGACGATGTGACTCAGCTCCAGTGGGAGTATGACGAGGAACGTGGTCGGATGTACGTTACGTATCCAGACGAGTAGGGATCTTCATGGTGGTGATCCTGGGATAGCGAGACAGTTTTACATTGCTTCTTTTATCGTTTGTTTTCGTCCATAGCCGAACCCTGCCTTCCGAATGATGTATGAATATTTTTGTGTGGACTTGTAAGATAGCTTGTGGCGAGTGTAAGCCAACTCATATACTCATCTCTTCCTACATGTATTGCAATGTTTACTGTACTTGAGAACGACGAGATGCGCTTCTATCCCCGTCGAGGCCGCAAGCCTTAATAGGGATAGGACCGCATCTTGGGTGTGACAATACCCCCCGATACAACCCATAGATACATCAAAATAAGCAAACAACACAAAGAAAACAGAATCTGTCTAAAACAGAACAGTCTGTAGCAATCTATAGACTTCGAATACTTCTGTAACTCCAAAAATTCTGAAAAATTAGGACAATCAGGGACATTTGTATATAAATCTTGTGTTAAAATTTCAGATCAAAAGCACGTTCCAGTGAATTTACAAAATTCCTGGACTGAGAGCAAATGTTTCTGTTTTTCAGCAAAATCAAATCACAAACACCGTAGACCATCCCAAAGGTCTTACTTGGCTCAAACACTAATTTAAACAAGAAAACACAATTACTACAGAGGTAATAATGTGCAAAACACTCAAAAACAGAAGCAAAAACAAAAGCATAAAAATAAAATTGGGTTGCCTCCCAACAAGCGCTATTGTTTAACGCCCCTAGCTAGGCATAACGCAATAGATCTAGGTATTGTCATCTTTGGTATGCAATCCATAAGTAGCTCTCACAATAGATTCATAAGGTAATTTGATTTTCTTTCTAGGAAAGTGTTCCATGTCTTTCCTTAATGGAAATTGGAATCTAATATTTCCTTCCTTCATATCAATAATTGCACCAATCGTTCTAAGGAAAGGTCTACCAAGAATAATAGGACATGTAGGATTGCAATCTATATCAAGAACAATGAAATCTACGGGCACATAATTCCTATTTGCAACAATAAGAACATCATTAATCCTTCCCATAGGTTTCTTTATAGTGGAATCCGCAAGATGCAAATTTAAAGAGCAATCATCAAATTCACGGAAACCTAGCACATCACATAAAGTTTTTGGAATCGTGGAAACGCTAGCACCCAAATCACACAAAGCATGGCACTCATAATCTTTAATTTTAATCTTAATAGTAGGTTCCCACTCATCATAAAGCTTTCTAGGTATAGAAACTTCCAACTCAAGTTTTTCTTCAAAAGATTTCATCATAGCATCCACGATATGTTTAGTAAAAGCTTTATTTTGATTATAAGCATGCGGAGAATTCAACATGGATTACAACAAGGAAACACAATCAATCAAACAACAACTATCACAATTAAAGTCCTTGAAATCCAAAAGAGTGGGTTCATTGCTATTTAAAGTTTTTACCTCTTCAATCCCACTTTTGTCAATCTTAGCATTAAGATCTATAAACTCCGAATCATTGGGACGCCTTTTAACTAAAGTTGACTTATCTCCAGTCCCACCTTTATCAAGATTTATATTAGAAAACAAAGATTCAATAGGAGTCACATCAATCACTTTAAGATCTTCATGATTATTATCACGAAAACATACTTTTTCAAGCCATTCACGCTTAGCACGTATTCTAGCGGTTCTTTCCTTACACTCATCAATAGAAATTCTCATAGCCTTTAAAGACTCATTAATATCATGCTTGGGTGGAATAGATCTAATTTTCAAAGAATCAATCTCAAGAGAAATTCTATCAACGTTCCTAGCCAAATCATCAATCTTGAGCAATTATTCTTCAATCATAACATTGAAACCTTTTTGCGAGCTAATAAATTATTTAATATTATTCTCAAGATCAGAGGGCATCTTATTATATTTTCCATAAGAATTGTTGTAGGAATTACCATAATTATTAGAGGAATTACTAGGAAACGGCCTAGGATTGAAATTACCTCTATACGCGTTATTACCAAAATTGTTCCTACCAACAAAATTCACATCCATAGATTCATTATTATTTCCAATCAAAGAAGACAAAGGCATATCATTAGGATCAATAGGAGCACTCTTACTAGCAAACAATTTCATCAATTCATCCATCTTTTCACTCAAAGTATTTATTTCATCAATAGCATGCACTTTTTTACTAGTAGGAGATCTTTCGGTATGCCATTGAGAGTAATTTGCCATAATATTATCTAGGAGTTTAGTAGCTTCTCCTAATGTGATTTCCATAAAATTACCACCCGCGGCGGAATCTAAAAGATTTCTAGAAGCAAAATTCAATCCCGCATAGAAAAGTTGTATAATCATCCATAAACTCAAACCATGCGCGGGGCAATTTCTAATCATTAGTTTCATCCTCTCCCATGATTGTGCTACATGCTCATGATCAAATTGCTTAAAATTCATTATATCGTTTCTAAGGGAGATGATCTTAGCGGGCGGAAAGTACTTGGAAATAAAAGCATATTTACACTTATTCCATGAATCAATACTATTTTTAGGCAAAGATGAAAACCAAGTTTTAGCACGATCTCGTAGTGAGAACGGAAATAGCTTCAATTTAACAATATCATTATCCACATATTTCTTCTTTTGCATATCACACAACTCAACGAAAGTAATTAGATGGGATGCGGCATCTTCACTGGGAAGGCCGGAAAATTGTTCTTTCATAACAAGATTAAGCAAAGCAGCATTAATTTCATAAGATTCCGCACTAGTGGCGGGAGCAATCGGAGTACTAATAAAATAATAATTATTAGTATTGGAGAAGTCACACAACTTGGTCTTCTCTTGAGTCATCGTGACAAAGCAAGCAATCTAGCACACAAGCAAACAAAAAGCAAACGAAAAGACGAACGGAAGAAGGGCGAATAAAAAGGCAAATCTTTTTGGTTTTTCTGAAAATCATTTTAGAAGTGGGGGAGAGGAAAATGAGAGGCAAATGGCAAATAATGTAAATGCAAGAGATGAGTTTGTGATGGGTACTTGGTAGGCTTGATGTAGATCTCCCCAGCAACGGCGCCAGAAATCCTTCTTGCTACTTCTTGAGCTTGCGTTGGTTTTACCTTGAAGAGGAAAGGGTGATGCAGCAAAGTAGATAAGTATTTCCCTCAGTTGTTGAGAACCAAGGTATCAATCCAGTAGGAGCTACACGCAAGTCCCCAATCTTCGCACCTACACAAACAATCAAACTCTTGCACCCAACGCTAAAAGGGGTTGTCAATCCCTTCACGGTTATTTGCAAGGATGAGATATGATAGAGATATATATAAAAGATTGCTAGAACGTAAAGTAAAACAAAAGTAAAAATAATGCAGCGAGGTATTTTTGGTATTTTTGGTTTATAGATCTGAAAATATAAGATGGAAAATAGACCCGGGAGCCATAGGTTTCAGTAGAGGCTTCTCTCATGAAAGAAACTAATACGGTGGGTGAACAAATTACTGTCGAGCAATTGATAGAAAAGCGAATAATTATGACGATATCCAAGGCAATGATTATGCATATAGGCATCACGTCCGTGTCAAGTAGACCGAAACGATTCTGCATCCACTACTATTACTCCACACATCGACCGACTCCTGCCTGCATCTAGAGTATTAAGTTCATGAAGAACAAAGTAACGCATTAGGTAAGATGACATGATGTAGAGGGATAAACTCAAGTAATATGATGAAAACCCCATCTTTTTATCCTCGATGGCAACAATACAAATACGTGCCTCGCTACCCCTACTTTGTCACTGGGTGAGGACACCGCAAGATTGAACCCAAAACTAAGCACTTCTCCCATTGCAAGAATTACCAATCTAGTTGGCCAAACCAAAGCAATAACTCGAAGAGACTTGCAAAGATATGAAATCATGCATATAAGAATTCAGAGAAGATTCAAATAATATTCATAGATAAGCTGATCATAAACCCACAATTCATCGGATCTCGACCAACACACCGCAAAAGAGTATTACATCGGATAGACCTCCATGAAGATCATGAAGAACATGGTATTGAAGAACAAAGAGAGAGAAGAAGCCATCTAGCTACTAGCTATGGACCCGAAGTGTTGGAAATATGCCCTAGAGGCAATAATAAATTTATTATTATTATATTTCCTTGTTTATGATAATCGTTTATTATCCATGCTATAATTGTATTGATTGGAAACTCAAATACATGTGTGGATACATAGACAACACTGTGTCCCTAGTAAGCCTCTAGTTGACTAGCTCGTTGATCAAAGATGGTTAAGGTTTCCTAGCCATTGACATGAGATGTCATTTGATAACGGGATCACATCATTAGGAGAATGATGTGATGGACAAGACCCAAACTACGAACGTAGCATATGATCGTGTCAGTTTATTGCTATTGTTTTCTACATGTCAAGTATCTGTTCCTATGACCATGAGATCATGCAACTCCCTTACATCGGAGGAGTACCTTGTGTGTATCAAACGTCGCAACGTAACTGGGTGACTATAAAGGTGCTCTACAGGTATCTCCGAGGGTGTCTGTTGGGTTGGCATGGATCAAGACTGGGATTTGTTACTCCGTATGACGGAGAGGTATCTCAGGGCCCACTCGGTAATACAACATCACAATGAGCCTTGCAAGCAATGTGACTAAAGTGTTAGCCACGAGATCTTGTATTACGGAACGAGTAAAGAGACTTGCCGGTAACGAGATTGAACTAGGTATAGAGATACCGACGATCGAATCTCGGGCAAGTAACATACCGAAGAACAAAGGGAACAGCATACGGGATTAACTGAATCCTTGACATAGAGGTTCGACCGATAAAAGATCTTCGTAGAATATGTAGGAGCCAATATGGGCATCCAGGTCCCGCTATTGGTTATTGATCGTAGAGGTGTCTCGGTCATGTCTACATAGTTCTCGAACCCGCAGGGTCTACACACTTAACGTTTGGTGACGATTAGTATAATTGAGTTATTTTGTTGGTGACCGAAGGTTGTTCGGAGTCCCGGATAAGATCCCGGACATGACGAGGATCTCCGGAATAGTCCGGAGGTAAAGATTGATATATGTGATAATAGTGTTTTGATCTCCAGAAGAGTTCCGGAGTTCACCGGAATGGGTTCCGGATGTTTACCGAAGTGTTCGGGTGCGAGAACACTTTATATGGGCCAAGGGATAAAAGCCCACGAGGTATTGGGAAGTGCAAAAGTAGTTTTGCTGCCGCGTAAGCGGTACTACCACTTGGTGAAGCGGTACTACCGCCCGAGCGGTACTACCGCTTGTGTGAAGCGGTACTACCGCTTGTGAGCGGTACTACCGCTTGTGCGCGGCTGTGCACGGTTCGGCAGGGATCCGAGTTGGACTCTTTTCCTGCGGGCCAAACCGACCTTGTGCGGGCAAAACCGACCTGGAGGAGGCTTTTACTCCAAGTTTAGACCCCAAGGCTCAACATATAAATACAGGGGCAGGGCTAGCACACGAGATACATCAAGATTTCCCCAAGCCATGTGCGGCAACCCTAACCCTCTAGTTCCTCCGTCATAATCTCCGTAGCGCTTGGCGAAGCCCTGCAGAGATTGTTCCTCACCACCATCACCATGCCGTCGTGCTGCTGGAACTCAACCACTACTTCACCATCGCTCGCTGGATCGAGGAGGTGAAGGCGTCATCAAGCCGTACGTGTGTTGAACGCGGAGGTGCCGTCCGTTCGGTGCTAGTTCGTGATCGGATCGAGGGACGACTTGCGATTTGGATCGCGGAGACGTTCGACTACATCAACCGCGTTTCTTAAACGCTTCCGCTTAACGATCTACAAGGGTATGTAGATTTACTCTCCCTCTCGTAGATGCTCATCACCATGGATAGATCTTGTGTGTGCGTAGGAAATTTTTTGTTTCCCATGCAACGTTCCCCAACACGAAGGTCTGTGGTAAACTACTCACGCATCATTGGAGGGGCAATGAAGTTGATGTAGATGCCCTCCGTGATCGAATCCCCCTCCGGCAGATTACCGAAAAAGGCTCCAAGATTGGATCTCACGGGAACAGAGGCTTCCGGCGGCGGAAAAGTATTTTCGTGGCTCTTTTTGGTATCCAGGGAATATTTGGGAATTTATAGGCCAAAGAATAGGGTTAAGAGGGCTGCCGTGGGGCCACAAGCCAGGGGTGCGCCCCCCCTAGGGCGTGCCCTGGTGGCTTGTGACTCCACGGCAAGTCTCCTGCCTTCGTCTCCAAGTCTGCTGGGTTTCTTCTGGTCCAAGAAAAATCATTCCGAAGATTTTATTCCGTTTGGACTCCGTTTAATATTCCTTATCTGCAATACTCAAAAACAAGGAAAAAACAGAAACTGGCACTAGGCTCTAGATTAATAGGTTAGTCCCAAAAATAATATAAAATAGCATATTAATGCATATAAAACATCCAAAACAGATAATATAATAGCATGGAACAATCAAAAATTATAGATACGTTGGAAACATATCAGTATCAAACGTCGCAACGTAACTGGGTGACTATAAAGATGCTCTACAGGTATCTCCGAGGGTGTCTGTTGAGTTGGCATGGATCGAGACTGGGATTTGTTACTCCGTGTGACGGAGAGGTATCTCAGGGCCCACTCGGTAATACAACATCACAATAAGCCTTGCAAGCAATGTGACTAAAGAGTTAGCCACGTGATCATATATTACGGAATGAGTAAAGAGACTTGCCGGTAACGAGATTGAACTAGGTATAGAGATACCGACGATCGAATCTCGGGCAAGTAACATACCGAAGAACAAAGAGAACAACATACGGGATTAACTGAATCCTTGACATAGAGGTTCAACCGATAAAGATCTTCGTAGAATATGTAGGAACCAATATGGGCATCCAGGTCCCGCTATTGGTTATTGACCGTTGAGGTGTCTCGGTCATGTCTACATAGTTCTCAAACCCGCAGGGTCTGCACACTTAATGTTCGGTGACATTTCGGTAGTATTGAGTTATGTATGGTGGTGGCCGAAGGTTGTTCGGAGTCCCGTATGAGATCCCGGACGTCACGAGGAGCTCTAGAATGGTCCGGAGGTAAAGATTGATATATAGGAAAGTGGTGTTTGAACTCCGAAAAAGTTTCGGGCATTTTCGGTAGTGTACCGGGAGTGACGAATGGGTTCCGGGGGACCACCAAGTGGGGCCCACTCACCCAAAGGGGCCACATGGACCTTAGTGGTGGCGCACCAGCCCCTGGTGGGCTGGGCCGCCAGCCCAAGAGGGCCTATGCGCAGGAGAAAGAGGAGAGGGGGAGGAATCCTAGTCGGAGTAGGATTCCCCCCACGCCCACCTCCTAGTTGGAGGTGGACTCCTCCATCTCTGGTTCGGCCGACCCTAGGGGAGGATCCCTAGGGCGCCAGCACCTCTCCCTTCCTCCTATATATACTAGAGGATTTGAGAGCAGCCCCAACCCTAATTGCCCGTGCTGCCCTCTTCTTCCTCTAGATCGTTTCTCCTCTAGTCTAGTTTCGGCGGTGCTTAGGCGAAGCCCTGCCGGAATAGTTCCACCACCACCGCCGCTACGCCGTCGCACTGCCGGAGAACTCATCTACCTCTCTGCTCCCTCTTGCTGGATCAAGAAGGCGGAGATCGTCATCGAGCTGTACGTGTGCTGAACACGGAGGTGCCGTCCGTTCGGCACTAGATTGGACGGATCGTGATTGGATCGCGAGACGGATCATGATGGGATTACGGGACGGCTTGCGATTTGGATCGCGAAGCCCTGCAGAGATTGTTCCTCACCACCATCACCATGCCGTCGTGCTGCTGGAACTCAACCACTACTTCACCATCGCTCGCTGGATCGAGGAGGTGAAGGCGTCATCAAGCCGTACGTGTGTTGAACGCGGAGGTGCCGTCCGTTCGGTGCTAGTTCGTGATCGGATCGAGGGATGACTTGCGATTTGGATCGCGGAGACGTTCGACTACATCAACCGCGTTTCTTAAACGCTTCCGCTTAACGATCTACAAGGGTATGTAGATTTACTCTCCCTCTCGTAGATGCTCATCACCATGGATAGATCTTGTGTGTGCGTAGGAAAATTTTTGTTTCCCATGCAACGTTCCCCAACAGTGGCATCATGAGCCAGGTCTATGCGTAGATGAGATCTCGAGTAGAACACAAACGAGTTGTGGGCGTGGGTGTATACATATTGCTTGCCGTTACTAGTTGATATTTGATTCGGCGGTACTGTGAGATGAAGCGGCCCGGACCGACATTACGCGTACACTTACGCGAGACAGGTTCCTTCAACTAACATGTAACTTCGTTGCATAAAGATGGCTAGCTGGTGTCTGTCTCTCTCACTTTAGTTGAATCGATTTCAATGAAGAGGGTTCTTTTAGAAGATCAAAAAGCAATCACTACACCACGTTGTGGTTTTGCGTAGGTAAGAACGGTTCTTGCAAACCCGTAGCAGCCACGTAAAATTTGCAACAACAATTAGAGGACGTCTAACTTGTTTTTGCAGGGTATGTTGTGATGTGATATGGCCAATTACATGATGAGATATATGTGATGTATGAGATGATCATGTGTTGTATAGAATATCACGACTTGCATGTCGATGAGTACGGCAACTGGCAGGAGCCATAGAGTTGTCTTTAATTATTGTATGGCCTGCGTGTCAATCATTAAGCGCTATGTAATGCTTTACTTTATCGCTAAACGTTAGCAATAGTCGTGGAAGCAACAGTCGGCGCGACAACCTTATGGCGACACGTTGATGGAGATCAAGATGATGGAGATCATGGTGTCATGCCGGTGACGATGGAGATCATGCCGGTGCTTTGGAGATGGAGATCAAAAGCACAAGTTCATGGCCATATCATGTCACTTATGATTTGCATGTGATGTTAATCCTTTTATGCATCTTATTTTGCTTAGGACGACGGTAGCATTATAAGGTGATCCCTCACTTAAATTTCAAGATAAATTGTGTTCTCCCCGAGTGTGCACCGTTGCGAAAGTTCGTCGTTTCGAGACACGCCGTGATGATCGGGTGTGATAGACTCCACGTTCACATACAATGGGTGCAAGCCATGTTGCACACGCAGAACACTCGGGTTAAACTTGACGAGCCTAGCATGTACAGACATGGCCTCGGAACACAAGAGACCGAAAGGTCGAACATGAGTCATATAGTAGATATGATCAACATGAAGATGTTCACCATTGAAACCACCTCAACTCACGTGATGATCGGACTTGAGTTGGTGGATTTGGATCATGTTACACTCGAATGACCGGAGGGATGTCAATTTGAGTGGGAGTTTTTAAGTAATATGATTAATTAAACTCATTATCTAGAACAATAGTCTAAGTTGTCTTTGCTATATTTATGTTGTAGATCATGGCTCGCGCAGTAGCACCCCTGAATTTTAATGCGTTCCTAGAGAAAGCTAAGTTGAAAGATGATGGAAGTAACTTTGTGGACTGGGCCCGTAATCTAAGGATTATCCTTACGGCTTCCCAGAAAGCTTATGTCCTTGATGCACCGCTTGGTGATCCACCCGCTCCAGTTGAGTCTCTAGACGTTGTGAACGCCTGGCAGGCTCGTTCTGATGATTACTCAATAGTTCAATGTGCAATGTTGTATGGCTTAGAACCGGGACTTCAAAGACGTTTTGAACGTCATGGAGCATATGAGATGTTCCAGGAGTTGAAGTTTATCTTTCAGAAGAATGCCCGGATCGAGAGATATGAGATCTCCGATAAGTTCTATGCTTGCAAGATGGAGGAGAACGGGTCTATCAGTGATCACGTGCTCAGAATGTCTGGGTACTCCACCCGTCTGGCTAAGTTAGGGATGCCCCTTCCGCCAGAGGCTATCACTGACAGAGTTCTTCAATCATTGCCACCTAGCTACAAGAGCTTCGTGTTGAACTATAACATGCACGGGATGAACAAGTCAGTCGCCGAGCTGTTTGCGATGCTGAAAGCCACTGAGTCTGAAATTCAGAAGGAGCATCAAGTGTTGATGGTTAATAAAACCACTAGTTTCAAGAAAAATGGCAAGGGTAAGAAGGGTAACTCCAATAAGAGTGGCAAAGCAGTTGCTCCTCTCGTGAAGAAACCCAAGGCTGGACCCAAACCAGAAACTGTGTGTTTTCATTGCAAGGGAACTGGACACTGGAAGCGGAACTGCCCCAAGTATTTGGCTGACAAGAAGGCGGCCAACAACAAACAAGGTATATATGATATACATGTTATTGATGTGTACCTTACCAACCCTCGTTGTAGTGCCTGGGTATTTGATACCGGTGCGGTTGCTCATATTTGCAACTCTAAACAGGAACTGCGGAATAAACGGAGGCTGGCAAAGGACGAAGTGACGATACGCGTGGGAAATAGTTCCAAGGTTGATGTGATCGCCGTCGGCACGCTCGCTCTTCGATTACCGTCGGGATTAGTGATGAACCTAAATAAGTGTTATTTGGTGCCTGCGTTAAGCATGAACATTATATCTGGATCTTGTTTATTGCGAGACGGTTACTCATTTAAATCAGAGAATAATGGTTGTTCAATTTATATGAGTAATATCTTTTATGGTCATGCACCCAATGTGAGGGGTTTATTCTTATTGAATCTCGATAGTAATGATACACATGTTCATAACATTGATGCCAAAAGATGTAGAATTGATAATGATAATACCACTTTCTTGTGGCACTGCCGTTTAGGTCATATTGGCGTAAAACGCATGAAGAAGCTCCATGCTGATGGACTTTTGGAGTCACTTGATTTTGAATCACTTGACACATGTGAGCCATGCCTCATGGGCAAGATGACTAAAACGCCGTTCTCTGGAACAATGGAACGGGCAAGTGACTTATTGGAAATCATACATACTGATGTGTGTGGTCCGATGAGTATTGAGGCGCGCGGTGGTTATCGTTACTTTCTCACCTTCACTGATGACTTAAGTAGATATGGGTATATTTACTTAATGAAACACAAGTCTGAAACATTTGAAAAGTTCAAACAATTTCAGAGTGAAGTTGAGAATCATCGTAACAAGAAGATTAAATTCCTACGATCTGATCGAGGAGGAGAATATCCGAGTTATGAGTTTGGCAGTCACTTAAGACAGTGTGGAATTGTTTCACAATTGACACCGCCTGGAACACCACAGCGTAATGGTGTGTCCGAACGTCGTAATCGAACCTTATTGGATATGGTGCGATCTATGATGTCTCTTGCCGATTTGCCACTATCGTTTTGGGGTTATGCATTAGAGACAGCTGCATTCACTTTAAATAGGGCACCATCGAAATCCGTTGAGACGACGCCATATGAACTTTGGTTTGGCAAGAAGCCAAAACTGTCGTTTCTTAAAGTTTGGGGATGTGATGCTTATGTCAAAAAGCTTCAGCCTGAAAAGCTGGAACCCAAAGCGGAGAAATGCGTCTTCATAGGATACCCAAAAGAGACAGTTGGGTATACCTTCTACCTCAGATCCGAAGGCAAAGTGTTTGTCGCTAAAAACGGAACATTTCTTGAGAAAGAGTTTCTCTCGAAAGAATTGAGTGGGAGGAAGATAGAACTTGATGAGGTTGTTGAACCTTTACTTCAACCTGAGAGTAGCGCAGTGCAGAAAGTTGTTTCTGTGGAGCCTACATTAGCTGAAGAGGAAGTTAATGATGATGATCATGAAGCTTTGGATCAAGTTGCTATCGAACCTCGTAGGTCGACAAGGACGCGTACTGCTCCCGAGTGGTACGGCAACCCTGTCTTAGAGGTCATATTGTTAGACAACGATGAACCTACGAGCTATGGAGAAGCGATGATGGGCCCGGATTCCAAGAAGTGGTTAGAGGCCATGAAATCCGAGATGGGATCCATGTATGAAAACAAAGTATGGACTTTGGAAGTATTACCTGAAGGGCGTAAGGCCATTCAGAACAAATGGATCTTTAAGAGGAAGACGGACGCGGACGGTAACGTCACCGTCTATAAAGCTCGACTTGTGGCAAAGGGTTTTTCACAAGTTCAAGGAGTTGACTACGATGAGACCTTCTCACCCGTAGCGATGCTTAAGTCCGTCAGAATCATGTTAGCAATAGCTGCCTTTTTCGATTATGAAATTTCGCAGATGGATGTCAAAACAGCGTTCCTTAACGGTTACCTTAAGGAAGAGTTGTATATGATGCAACCAGAAGGTTTTGTCGATCCAGAGAATGCTGACAAAGTTTGTAAACTCCAGCGATCCATTTATGGACTGGTGCAAGCATCTCGGAGTTGGAATCTTCGTTTTGATGAGGTGATCAAAGCGTTCGAGTTTATACAAGTTTACGGAGAAGCTTGTATTTACAAGAAAGTGAGTGGGAGCTCTATAGCGTTTCTAATATTATATGTGGATGACATATTGCTGATTGGAAACAATATAGAAATGTTGGAAAGCATAAAGGAATATTTGAACAAGAGTTTTTCAATGAAGGACCTAGGAGAAGCTGCTTTCATATTAGGCATCAAGATCTATAGAGATAGATCAAGACGCTTAATAGGACTTTCACAAAGCACATACCTTGATAAGATTTTGAAGAAGTTCAAAATGGATCAGTCCAAGAAGGGGTTCTTGCCTGTTTTGCAAGGTGTGAAGTTGAGTAAGACTCAATGCCCAGTGACTGCAGAAGATAGAGAAAAGATGAGTGTCATCCCCTATGCTTCAGCCATAGGCTCTATTATGTATGCAATGCTGTGCACAAGACCCGATGTCAGCCTTGCCATAAGTATGGTCGGAAGGTTTCAAAGTGATCCAGGAATGGAACACTGGACGGCGGTCAAGAATATCCTGAAGTACCTGAAAAGGACTAAGGACATGTTTCTCGTTTATGGAGGTGATCAAGAGCTCGTCGTAAAGGGTTACGTCGATGCAAGCTTTGACACTGATCCGGATGACTCTAAGTCGCAAACCGGATACGTATTTATTCTTAATGGGGGTGCAGTTAGCTGGTGCAGTTCCAAGCAAAGCGTGGTAGCAGATTCTACATGCGAAGCGGAGTACATCGCTGCCTCGGAGGCGGCGAAGGAAGGTGTCTGGATGAAGGAGTTCATGACAGATCTTGGAGTAGTGCCTAGTGCGCTTAACCCAATGACTCTGTTTTGTGATAATACTGGTGCCATTGCTCTAGCCAAGGAACCAAGATTTCACAAGAGGACCAGACACATAAAGCGACGTTTCAATTCCATCCGCGATTACATCAAGGAGGACGACATAAATATTTGCAAAGTACACACGGATCTAAATGTTGCAGATCCGATGACTAAACCTCTTCCAAGGGCTAAACATGAACAACACCAGAACTGCATGGGTGTTCGATTCATTACAATGTAAATCACATAGTGATGTGAACTAGATTATTGACTCTAGTGCAAGTGGGAGACTGTTGGAAATATGCCCTAGAGGCAATAATAAATTGGTTATTATTATATTTCCTTGTTTATGATAATCGTTTATTATCCATGCTATAATTGTATTGATTGGAAACTCAAATACATGTGTGGATACATAGACAACACTGTGTCCCTAGTAAGCCTCTAGTTGACTAGCTCGTTGATCAAAGATGGTTAAGGTTTCCTAGCCATTGACATGAGATGTCATTTGATAACGGGATCACATCATTAGGAGAATGATGTGATGGACAAGACCCAAACTACGAACGTAGCATATGATCGTGTCAGTTTATTGCTATTGTTTTCTGCATGTCAAGTATCTGTTCCTATGACCATGAGATCATGCAACTCCCTGACATCGGAGGAGTACCTTGTGTGTATCAAACGTCGCAACGTAACTGGGTGACTATAAAGGTGCTCTACAGGTATCTCCGAGGGTGTCTGTTGGGTTGGCATGGATCAAGACTGGGATTTGTTACTCCGTATGACGGAGAGGTATCTCAGGGCCCACTCGGTAATACAACATCACAATGAGCCTTGCAAGCAATGTGACTAAAGTGTTAGCCACGAGATCTTGTATTACGGAACGAGTAAAGAGACTTGCCGGTAACGAGATTGAACTAGGTATAGAGATACCGACGATCGAATCTCGGGCAAGTAACATACCGAAGAACAAAGGGAACAGCATACGGGATTAACTGAATCCTTGACATAGAGGTTCGACCGATAAAAGATCTTCGTAGAATATGTAGGAGCCAATATGGGCATCCAGGTCCCGCTATTGGTTATTGATCGTAGAGGTGTCTCGGTCATGTCTACATAGTTCTCGAACCCGCAGGGTCTACACACTTAACGTTTGGTGACGATTAGTATAATTGAGTTATTTTGTTGGTGACCGAAGGTTGTTCGGAGTCCCGGATAAGATCCCGGACATGACGAGGATCTCCGGAATAGTCCGGAGGTAAAGATTGATATATGTGATAATAGTGTTTTGATCTCCAGAAGAGTTCCGGAGTTCACCGGAATGGGTTCCGGATGTTTACCGAAGTGTTCGGGTGCGAGAACACTTTATATGGGCCAAGGGATAAAAGCCCACGAGGTATTGGGAAGTGCAAAAGTAGTTTTGCTGCCGCGTAAGCGGTACTACCACTTGGTGAAGCGGTACTACCGCCCGAGCGGTACTACCGCTTGTGTGAAGCGGTACTACCGCTTGTGAGCGGTACTACCGCTTGTGCGCGGCTGTGCACGGTTCGGCAGGGATCCGAGTTGGACTCTTTTCCTGCGGGCCAAACCGACCTTGTGCGGGCAAAACCGACCTGGAGGAGGCTTTTACTCCAAGTTTAGACCCCAAGGCTCAACATATAAATACAGGGGCAGGGCTAGCACACGAGATACATCAAGATTTCCCCAAGCCATGTGCGGCAACCCTAACCCTCTAGTTCCTCCGTCATAATCTCCGTAGCGCTTGGCGAAGCCCTGCAGAGATTGTTCCTCACCACCATCACCATGCCGTCGTGCTGCTGGAACTCAACCACTACTTCACCATCGCTCGCTGGATCGAGGAGGTGAAGGCGTCATCAAGCCGTACGTGTGTTGAACGCGGAGGTGCCGTCCGTTCGGTGCTAGTTCGTGATCGGATCGAGGGACGACTTGCGATTTGGATCGCGGAGACGTTCGACTACATCAACCGCGTTTCTTAAACGCTTCCGCTTAACGATCTACAAGGGTATGTAGATTTACTCTCCCTCTCGTAGATGCTCATCACCATGGATAGATCTTGTGTGTGCGTAGGAAAATTTTTGTTTCCCATGCAACGTTCCCCAGCACGAAGGTCTGTGGTAAACTACTCACGCATCATTGGAGGGGCAATGAAGTTGATGTAGATGCCCTCCGTGATCGAATCCCCCTCCGGCAGATTACCGAAAAAGGCTCCAAGATTGGATCTCACGGGAACAGAGGCTTCCGGCGGCGGAAAAGTATTTTCGTGGCTCTTTTTGGTATCCAGGGAATATTTGGGAATTTATAGGCCAAAGAATAGGGTTAAGAGGGCTGCCGTGGGGCCACAAGCCAGGGGTGCGCCCCCCCTAGGGCGTGCCCTGGTGGCTTGTGACTCCACGGCAAGTCTCCTGCCTTCGTCTCCAAGTCTGCTGGGTTTCTTCTGGTCCAAGAAAAATCATTCCGAAGATTTTATTCCGTTTGGACTCCGTTTAATATTCCTTATCTGCAATACTCAAAAACAAGGAAAAAACAGAAACTGGCACTAGGCTCTAGATTAATAGGTTAGTCCCAAAAATAATATAAAATAGCATATTAATGCATATAAAACATCCAAAATAGATAATATAATAGCATGGAACAATCAAAAATTATAGATACGTTGGAAACATATCAGTATCAAACGTCGCAACGTAACTGGGTGACTATAAAGATGCTCTACAGGTATCTCCGAGGGTGTCTGTTGAGTTGGCATGGATCGAGACTGGGATTTGTTACTCCGTGTGACGGAGAGGTATCTCAGGGCCCACTCGGTAATACAACATCACAATAAGCCTTGCAAGCAATGTGACTAAAGAGTTAGCCACGTGATCATGTATTACGGAACGAGTAAAGAGACTTGCCGGTAACGAGATTGAACTAGGTATAGAGATACCGACGATCGAATCTCGGGCAAGTAACATACCGAAGAACAAAGAGAACAGCATACGGGATTAACTGAATCCTTGACATAGAGGTTCAACCGATAAAGATCTTCGTAGAATATGTAGGAACCAATATGGGCATCCAGGTCCCGCTATTGGTTATTGACCGTTGAGGTGTCTCGGTCATGTCTACATAGTTCTCAAACCCGCAGGGTCTGCACACTTAATGTTCGGTGACATTTCGGTAGTATTGAGTTATGTATGGTGGTGGCCGAAGGTTGTTCGGAGTCCCGTATGAGATCCCGGACGTCACGAGGAGCTCTAGAATGGTCCGGAGGTAAAGATTGATATATAGGAAAGTGGTGTTTGAACTCCGAAAAAGTTTCGGGCATTTTCGGTAGTGTACCGGGAGTGACGAATGGGTTCCGGGGGACCACCAAGTGGGGCCCACTCACCCAAAGGGGCCACATGGACCTTAGTGGTGGCGCACCAGCCCCTGGTGGGCTGGGCCGCCAGCCCAAGAGGGCCTATGCGCAGGAGAAAGAGGAGAGGGGGAGGAATCCTAGTCGGAGTAGGATTCCCCCCACGCCCACCTCCTAGTTGGAGGTGGACTCCTCCATCTCTGGTTCGGCCGACCCTAGGGGAGGATCCCTAGGGCGCCAGCACCTCTCCCTTCCTCCTATATATACTAGAGGATTTGAGAGCAGCCCCAACCCTAATTGCCCGTGCTGCCCTCTTCTTCCTCTAGATCGTTTCTCCTCTAGTCTAGTTTCGGCGGTGCTTAGGCGAAGCCCTGCCGGAATAGTTCCACCACCACCGCCGCTGCGCCGTCACGCTGCCGGAGAACTCATCTACCTCTCTGCTCCCTCTTGCTGGATCAAGAAGGCGGAGATCGTCATCGAGCTGTACGTGTGCTGAACACGGAGGTGCCGTCCGTTCGGCACTAGATTGGACGGATCGTGATTGGATCGCGAGACGGATCATGATGGGATTACGGGACGGCTTGCGATTTGGATCGCGAAGACGTTCGACTACATCAACCGCGTTTCTTAACGCTTCCGCTTAGCGATCTACAAGGGTATGTAGATTCACCCTCCCTCTCGTAGATGCTCATCACCATGGATAGATCTTGCGTGTGCGTAGGAAATTTTTTGTTTCCCATGCAACGTTCCCCAACACCAAGAAGAGTGGCAAAGTAGTTGCTCCTCCGTGAAGAAACCCAAGGCTAGACCCAAGCCTGAAACTGAGTGCTTTCATTGCAAGGGAACTGGCCACTGGAAGCGGAATTGCCCCAAGTATCTGGCCGAGAAGAAGGCGGCCAACACCAAACAAGGTATATATGATATACATGTTATTGATGTGTACCTTACCAATTCTCGATGTAGTGCCTGGGTATTTGATACCGGTTCGGTTGCTCGCATTTGCAACTCAAAGCAGGAACTACGGAATAGACGGAGGCTGGCAAAGGACGAAGTGACGATGCACATGGGAAATGGTTCCAAGGTTGATGTGATCGCCGTCGGCACGCTCGCTCTTCGATTACCATCGGGATTAGTGATGAACCTGAATAATTGTTATTTAGTGCCTGCGTTGAGCATGAATATTATATCTGGATCTTGTTTAATGCGAGACGGTTACTCATTTAAACTAGAGAATAATGGTTGTTCTATTTATATGGGTAATATCTTTTATGGTCATGCACCCAATGTGAGGGGCTTATTCTTATTGAATCTCGATAGTGATGATACACATGTTCATAACATTGATGCCAAAAGATGTAGAGTTGATAACGATAGTACCACTTTCTTGTGGCACTGCTGCTTAGGTCATATTGGTGTAAAACGCATGAAGAAGCTCCATGCCGATGGACTTTTAGAGTCACTTGATTTTGAATCACTTGACACATGTGAACCATGCCTCATGGGCAAGATGACTAAGACCCCGTTCTCTGGAACAATGGAACGAGCAAGCGACTTGTTGGAAATCATACATACTTATGTGTGCGGTCCGATGAGCATTGAGGCGCGCGGTGGATATCATTACTTTCTCACCTTCACCGATGACTTAAGTAGATATGGGTATGTTTACTTAATGAAACACAAGTCTGAAACATTTGAAAAGTTCAAGAAATTTCAGAGTGAAGTTGAAAATCATCGTAACAAGAAGATTAAATTCCTACGATCTGATCGAGGAGGAGAATATCTAAGTTATGAGTTTGGCAATCACTTAAAACAATGTGGAATTGTTTCACAGTTGACGCCACCTGGAACACCACCATGTAATGGTGTGTCCGAACGTCGTAATCGAACCTTATTGGATATGGTGTGTTCTATGATGTCTCTTGCCGATTTGCCACTATCATTTTGGGGTTATGCGTTAAAGACAGCTGCATTCACTTTAAATATGGCACCAACTAAATCCGTTGAGACGACGTCGTATGAACTGTGGTTTGGTAAGAAACCAAAGTTGTCGTTTCTTAAAGTTTGGGGATGCGATGCTTATGTCAAAAGGCTTCAGCCAGAAAAGCTCGAACCCAAAGTGGACAAATGTGTCTTCATATGATACCCAAAAGAGACGGTTGGTCATACCTTCTATCTCAGATCTGAAGGCAAAGTGTTTGTCGCTAAGAACGGATCATTTATCGAGAAAGAGTTTCTCTCGAAAGAATTTAGTGGGAGGAAGATAGAACTTGATGAGGTTGTTGAACCTTTGCTTCAACCAGAGAGCAGCGCAGCGCAGAAAGATGTTTCTATGGAGCCTACGTCAGTTGAAGAGGAAGCTAATGATGGTGATCATGAAGCTTCGGATCAAGTTACTATCGAACCTCGTAGGTCGACAAGGACACGTACTGCTCCTGAATGGTACGGTAACCTTGTCTTGGAGGTCATGTTGTTGGACAACGATGAACCTACGAGCTATGGAGAAGCGATGGTAGGCCCGGATTCCGACAAATGGTTAGAGGCCATGAAATACGAGATAGGATCCATGTATGAAAACAAAGTGTGGACTTTGGAAGTATTACCAGAAGGGCAAAAGGCCATTCAGAATAAATGGATCTTTAAGAAGAAGACAGACGCGGACGGTAATGTCACCGCCTATAAAGCTCGACTTGTGGCAAAGGGTTTTTCGCAAGTTCAAGGAGTTGACTACGATGAGACTTTCTCACCCGTAGCGATGCTTAAATCTGTCAGAATCATGTTAGCAATAGCCGCAATTTTCGATTATGAAATTTGGTAGATGGATGTCAAAACAGCGTTCCTTAACGGTTTCCTTAAGGAAGAGTTGTATATGATGCAACCAGAAGGTTTTGTCGATCCAGAGAATGCTGACAAAGTTTGCAAACTCCAGCGATCCATTTATGGGCTGGTGCAAGCGTCTCGGAGTTGGAATCTTTGCTTTGATGAGGTGATCAAAGCGTTTGGGTTTATACAAGTTTACGGAGAAGCTTGTATTTACAAGAAAGTGAGTGGGAGCTCTAGATCGTTTCTAATATTATATGTGGATGACATATTGCTGATTGGAAACAATATAGAATTTCTGGAAAGCGTGAAGGAATATTTGAACAAGAATTTTTCAATGAAGGACCTAGGAGAAGCTGCTTTCATATTAGGCATCAAGATCTATAGAGATAGATCAAGACGCTTAATAGGATTTTCACAGAGCACATACCTTGATAAAGTTTTGAAGAAGTTCAAAATGGATCAGTCCAAGAAGGGGTTCTTCCCTGTATTACAAGGTGTGAAGTTGAGTAAGACTCAATGCCCAGTGACTGCAGAGGATAGAGAAAAGATGAGTGTCATCCCCTATGCTTCTGCCATAGGCTCTATCATGTATGAAATGTTATGCACAAGACCAGATGTCACCCTTGCCATAAGTATGGCCGGAAGGTTTCAAAGTGATCCAGGAGTGGAACACTGGACGATGGTCAAGAATATCCTTAAGTACCTGAAAAGGACTAAGGAAATGTTTCTCGTTTATGGAGGTGATCAAGAGCTCGTCGTAAAGGGTTACGTCGATGCAAGCTTTGACACTGATCCGGATGACTCTAAGTCTCAAACCGGATACGTATTTGTTCTCAATGGGGGGAGCGGTAAGCTGGTGCAGTTCCAAGCAAAGCGTGGTAGCTGATTCTACATGCGAAGCGGAGTACATAGCTGCCTCGGAGGCGGCAAAGGAAGGTGTCTGGATGAAGCAGTTCATGACAGATCTTGGAGTTGTGCCTAGTGCACAGGACCCAATGACTCTGTTCTGTGACAACACTGGTGCCATTGTTCTAGCCAAGGAACCAAGGTTTCACAAGAGGACCAGACACATAAAGCGACGCTTCAATTCCATCTGCGATTACATCAAGGAGGAGGACATAAATATTTACAAAGTACACACGGCTCTGAATGTCGCAGACCCGTTGACTAAGCTTCTTCCACGAGCAAAACATGATAAACACCAGAACTGTATGGGTGTTAGATTCATTACAATGTAAATCACATAGCGATGTGAGCTAGATTATTGACTCTAGTGCAAGTGGGAGACTGTTGGAAATATGCCCTAGAGACAATAATAAAGTGATTATTATTATATTTCCTTGTTCATGATAATCGTTTATTGTCCATGCTATAAATTGTATTTATTGGAAACTCAAATACATATGTGGATACATAAACAACACCATGTCCCTAGTGAGCCTCTACAGGACTAGCTCGTTGATCAACGATGGTCAAGGTTTCCTGGCCATAGACATGAGTTGCCATTTGATAACGGGATCACATCATTAGGAGAATGATGTGATGGACAAGACCCAAACTATGAACATAGCATATGATCGTGTCAAGTTTATTGCTATTGTTTTCTGCATGTCAAGTATCTGTTCCTATGACCATGAGGTCATGCAACTCACTGACACCGGAGGAGTACCTTGTGTGTATCAAACGTTGCAACATAACTGGGTGACTATAAAGATGCTCTACAGGTATCTCCGAGGGTGTCTGTTGAGTTGGCATGGATCAAGACTGAGATTTGTTACTCCGTGTGACGGAGAGTTATCTTAGGGCCCACTCAGTTATACAACATCATAATGAGCTTGCAAGCAAAGTGACTAAAGAGTTAGCCACGGTATCTTGTATTACGGAACGAGTAAAGAGACTTGCCGGTAACGAGATTGAACTAGGTATGGAGATACCGACGATTGAATCTCGGGCAAGTAACATACCGATGAACAAAGGAAACTGCCTACGGGATTAACTGAATCCTTGACATCGAGGCTCAACCGATAAAGATCTTCGTAGAATATGTAAGAACCAATATGGGCATCCAGGTCCCGCTATTGGTTATTGGCCATGGAGGTGTCTCGGTCATGTCTACATAGTTCTCGAACCTGCAGGGTCTACACAGTTAACGTTTGGTGACGATACAAGTATAGTCGAGTTATTATGTTGGTGACCGAAGGTTGTTCGGAGTCCCGGATGAGATCCCGGACGTGACGAGGAACTCCGTAATGGTCCGGAGGTGAAGATTGATATATAGGATGAAGGACATCGGAGTCCGGAAGTGTTCCGGGGCATACCGGGGATTCGACGGAGTACCGAAAGGGGTTTCGGGGGGGCCCGGCAAGTGTTGGGGGGCCTCATGGGCCAAGGAGAGGGGGCGCACCAGCCCACAAGGGGCTGGGCGCCGCCCAAACCCCAGCCCACTCGGCTAGGAAGGGGGCCACACCCCCTAGGGCCGTCGGCCACCCTAACTTGGGAGGCAAGGCGCCTAAGGGGGGGCCACCCCAAACCCTAGCCGCACTCCCTTGGCCGCCGGCCCCTAGGGGAAACCCTATAGGGCGCCCTCCCCTCCTCCCTTCCCCCTATATATAGAGAGGGAGAAAGAGGGCAGCCGCACCACAACGTGCTACGACGCTGCCCCTCCTCTCCCTCGTAGTTCTTCTCCTCTCCATAACGCACGGCGAAGCCCTGCTGAGATTCCACCACCACCACCTCACCACGCCAGCTGCCGGAGGACTCGGGCTACTACTTCACCATCGCTCGCTGGATCGAGGATGTGAAGGCGTCATCAAGCTGTACGTGTGTTGAACGCGGAGGTGCCGTCCGTTCGGCACTTGATCGGGAGTTCGCGGGACAGATCGTGATTGGATCGCGAAGACGTTCGACTACATCAACCGCGTTTCTTAACGCTTCCGCTTAGCGATCTACAAGGGTATGTAGATGCAATCTCTCCTCTCGTAGATGGTCATCTCCTAGATTGATCTTGGTGAAGCGTAGGAAATTTTTTGTTTCCCATGCAACTTTCCCCAACAGTTCGGATGGGCATGCGAGCGATGGATCGAGATGGTAAGGCACATGACGATGAATTTACCCAGGTTCAGCAAACATCGACAGATCGTCAAAGAGCCGTCAAATGCGTCGGGGAGGGACACATGTCCCATGCTTAGTCGAGCAAATTGTCTTTTGCCAACTGTCTTGTGCTACCATTGCTGATTTTCTTCTCGTTGCCGAGTGTTTTTATATGGCACTCGGCAAATACTCTACATTACTGAGTGTTTGCCTCTTTGCCAATTTTGTTGTAGAAAGCACTCGGCAAACAACATGGGTGATGAGTATGAATGGGAGGGTCCATTAGCATTGAGACTTACCCTGCAACAAAGATCTTGAGGAAGCAAGTTCATTGGTAGTGGTTAAGGTTAGCCATATCAATCCCATCCATCAATGTTTGCAACTAAGATAATCAAATATTCACAAATTTATCAAAGAAACCAGCCGACATAGCAAAGCACGCTTAACCTCGCCCGTTGATACTAACCATACATGCATGTAGAGTACTTCGGACATGTATACACCGGGGTCAACTGTATAGAATCCATATATTTAATGGAAAATGTAACCATATGTCAACAACCAATAGCGGAAGTAAAATCGTCCTCCGTGTAATGTAATCCCTGTAACCATATATAGTACAGGATGCGTTTATGGCGGCCATAGGCAATGTAATCCCTGTCTCACTATTCCTTCTTCATATATAGGCAATGATTGACAGTTCCTCAAAAACAAAAATCATCTTCCTTGGAAAAAAAGAAATTAAAACCATATGACTTGGGTAATATATAGGCATTATACTGAACCTCCTTGGTGTAGAAGGTGGAAACTCCCTCGATCCAACAAGCTCCCGCTATATACACCATCGAGCGCGTAGTTTTGCATGTCTGTCACATCTGTGTAGGTCATGGTTCTTGGGTCATACGTGCA
This sequence comes from Elymus sibiricus, assembly GCA_039707655.1. Lineage (NCBI taxonomy): Eukaryota > Viridiplantae > Streptophyta > Magnoliopsida > Poales > Poaceae > Elymus > Elymus sibiricus. Next base: position 507,994,441 of record CM077665.1, read on the forward strand.
CAACACCGTGTTGGGAGGTCCTCCGATCATCAACATCCAAAAGATGATCCTACCATCTTCTAGCAACCACAAGGGCTCCGCGTAATATGCACGAGGATGTGAGTCGTGGACCGGCCCCTGGTAATGATACGGCACGGTTACGGTGTATCGCCTGGACCAGGTAAGCTTGTCGGGGTCCACGAGCAACCACAGCTCCATGAAGGCGCGCCCGTCTTTGTACATCATGAAGGCGTGCCTGTCCTGGTACTCTAGACCCAAGCATCCGCCCAGCTCTGTCAAGCCGATGTCCAACATGTGCCCTTGATGGGCTTGAGGATGCCTTTCGCTGGGTACCGGGGCTGGCAGAGCGGCCGGCCGCCACACCTCCTTCTCCAGGTCATACGCCATGATGCATCCCTTGGACCCTGCTGGGTCGTCGTATGCGGTGGACATCAAGAAGTAGGCAACCCCATTAACGGCTGCCCCGTCCCTAGGGATGGCACCCGCCGGGTTTGGGTACGGGTGAAGCCACCGCATACCCTTACCCGTCGTCCCAAACCTTACCCATCACCCGTACCCATACCCGTCAACGGGTACAATTTTTTCCCATACCCATCACCCGTCAGGGTAAATGGGTACCCGCGGGTAAAATTACCCATATTTGCAACACATCAATTTGAGGATTACATAGTCATAAACAACAATTTATAATAATAATGTATAAACAACAACACTTCATGACAACAACACATACTCGTAAACAACAACACATTCTGGACGTGGGCTAGCTACGGGATTTTTGTACATATAATATGTTTAATATGTTGACAAATAATATTTTAGGCCTATATTTTAAATTATATGCGGGTACATGGGTACACGGGTATGGGTTATACTAAACCATACCCGTACCCATTATACCCGATGGGTTTCAAATTTTCCCGTTTATGTACCCATGGGTATTTTTTTGACCCATACCCTTACCCTAATAGGGTTTTTACCCACAGGGTACGCGGGTAATGGGTACCCATTGCCATCCCTACCCGTCCCGGGGGCATGTCTTGACCTTGGCCGGTGGGCACCCCGTCTCTCTCCGCCGATGGTTGCCCGAGAGGGTGAGGACCTTGCAAAGCTGCTGTCGATTGGGCACGGACGTACACGTAGTGAGGCACAACACCTTGTAGTCTCCTGTTGACACCCTCCCGATGGTAAACGATGCGCTATGGCGTTGCCGCTTATCGTGGTCGACATCCGGTAAGGCGAAATCGACACCGCTCACTACGTCGAGCACGCGGAGCCGAAGCCTGCCGTCGTCTGTGCCTGGCAGGCGAGCCAGCGCCAGATCGTGTGGGGCGCGCATCAGTACCGGTAAATTGGGAAACCGCTAAGTGCTACGGCTGGTAAGTATCCGTTTGACGACTTCGCCCGACGATATGTCTACGACATCATGGACGTTGAGCGCAGATCCATCGTGTGTGTGGACGAGGAGGAGCGGGGCCGCTCGGCGCGCTGTGTGGGCGGCGATGAACGACGGGGCGGAGAGGAGGGACCGCCAGGACCGGCACACGGCGCGGAGGCGGCAGAGCGGCTTCGCCGGGAGACTGAGCATGATCTCGTAGAGCACGTCGTCATCGATTGCGGTGCTTCCGTCGACATCGGCTAGTTTGGCTCGAGGAGTTTGCGACGCCATTGATTGATTAGATCTGATTGCTTGTTGGTCACACCCAAATCAAGCGATCCTGCACAACTTGAGGTTGGGTTACACATGATGCCTAATATTCATCTTATCTCCAAACGAGGAGTCCAGAGTTTTTTTTTTCAAAAAAATAAAAAAGCTGTAATTAAACTAGAACAACGGTGTTATCACTCTTTCACCCGCACAAACTTTATCAATAATAGTTTTTGAAAGCGCCTTGAGTCGGCCATCCAAAAAAATGGAAAAGCTTGATCATGCACGTGTGTGGGCCGGGATGATCCCCTAGAATTGTAGGCCTTGGATCACAATATCTTCATCATGATGTCGATGAAAGATTTCAACTTCACACAGAATCAAACCAACAAAAAAAATTTGACACGCCAACATGAACTCATTAGATCCGAATAATCAAATATGCGATGACATGAAACTCTCTAATCTCGTGGCACCGTAAAAAAAAGGTAAAACTCGTCAAGATGTGAGGCCCCCCATCTCTCATCACCAAGATGGCAGCCGGAGACAAGAGGACCCAAAAATTCCCTGGCTACCGGAGACAAGAGGACCCAAAAAATCGCCTAGATAAAACCGTCGCATCGCGAGACTCAACTGCTTCCAACCTACCTATATTTGATGCTTGTGGTGTCAAAATCCCTGACAAGCGCACACTCTCGTCTGTTCCTAAGCCGGCCCAGTTTGGATGTTGTTTGCACGCGATTATTTTATTACGTGATATTTAGTTTTTTCAAATTCAGATATCGCTGGTTCCTTTTGGTTTTTTTGCCTTATTTTCCAAAAATGAATTTTAAAAATGATCAATAATTTTGAAAAATATTTACGAATTAGAGAAATGTTCAAGAGCCTATGAATTTAAATATTCGGATTGAAACAATTGATTGTGTAGTTTAAAAAACTATCTAAAGTTTTACAAATGCTCGTGTATCTTAAAAACATTCACGGATTTTTAAAAATATTTATGATATCGAAAAATGTTCTGGAATTTTTATAATGATGTCAATTTTTCAAAAAATTATATTAAATTTAGTAATAAAATTAAAATAAAATGAAACAAAATAAAGAAATAAATGAAAAGTAAAAGCAAAAGTAAACAAGAGAAAGCGGTAAAGAAGGAAAATGCAAAAATACAAAAGACGATAGAAAACTATGGGGAAAATTAGACAAAACTGTAAGAACAAAACACCTAAGACCATGAAAACTAAGAAAAAATGGCAAAACCAAACTCAATTGTCCTCGTTGATAGTGTCCTAGACTAGGGTTACTCACCACATCGACTTCCGGCCACGTAGGCTGAGCCAAGGACAAAAAGACACTTTGGAGGACGGGTGTATTGGAGCCCTATATTTTGAATAGTGCCAAAATGCTATCTTAAAGTTTTAAAAAAATTTGAAAATAAATCAACATGTTTATATGGATGTATATTACACATGTGAAAGTTTTGATGTTGAAATAAGTAACCATGTGAGTTACACAAAAATGAAAAAATCTTGATTTTTGGAAAGATGAATAGTGCATGTACTATTCACTATTTGGAAATCATGATTTTGTCTTTTTTGTATAGCTTACATGTTTACTTATTTGATCACCAAACTTTACACATATGTAATATACATCCATATGATCACGTAGAATTTTTTCGGAATTTTTTTGAAACTTTAAATGTGATTTTTAAAGTATTTTGAAATAAGGTCCTCCAATACACCCGGGTTCCAAAAATCCACTCTCGAGCCAAGGACCCCTATGTTGGTTCACAAATGTGCTATCTCTAGAGGCCCACGACACGTAGAAGGAAGGTTCTCAAAGGCTTGACGCATACTACGGGATCAGAGGTTGTCTACAATATGATTACCTTACGCGAACTGACTTATCTATAACCTTGATCGTACCTATATAAACCGAGGGATAGGAATCTTAGACGGGATAGAACAAGCTCGTGGTTGATCAACCTTGTACTATCCCAAATTAATACAAACACAAATAGAACATAGGGTATTATCTCTTCGAAAAAGTCCAAAGCTGAGTAAAACCTCGTGTCCTTGTTGTCATTGTATCTAGCCTACTAGCTCAGGATCCCCCTCCCGAGATTCTCCAAAATCGACTCCGTCATTGGTGGTCCATGCATATTCAGCTACGTAGTTGTCGTGATTCGATGGAGTTATGCAATGTTGTGAGAGTAATCCTTTGGTTTCTCCCTTCATTGGATAGTTTATACTAAAAATCTTTCTTAACTAATAAAATTGTTGAATATTAGATAACTAACACGCAGTTGGATGGTCAGAAGAGTGGTTGTACCCCTAGCCCGCTAGGGATCAAACATCAAGTTTCACACATGTTTGTCTCATAAAGGCGGTTTTTTTTTTCTCGAAAAAAGGATTACCCCGGCCTCCGCATCAAGCGATGCACACAACCATCTTATTATATTACTCAATAAAACCCAACAAAATAAATACATGGATCGAATCAAAGCCACCTTCCTCGCAACTACTGTCGCTACACCTACAAGCTCGATTATGTGCCCTGGCCTCTCGCATCAACACACACCATCTATTCTGATAACCTCACCAAGCCACCCGTCGGCAAGCCGAGAGCACCATCCGGTCTAGCTAGACCCTCTACGTGCACCACATGTGCATGCTCTAGAATCAGTCATCGCCATCTTCTATCGTACCACCTTCAAGAGAGATCAACACATTCACCTTGACAGGCCATTCTACCTTCGACGTCACCATGACGCTAGACAATGCCATCATCTCGCGCGTCCGTCAACAACTGGCTGTCACCGAGACTCAGCTGCACTATGCCGTCGAGACCCGTCATTGCCCATGCAGTAGATGCACCATCGCTCCTTCTCATGTTCACTCCAGCCAGCACCTTCTCCAAAACGATGCCCCCAGGAGGGAGAACGACACTGAAGGCGCAGTCATCGTCCGATCCGGGGCGTTGTCATCGTTTGATCCGGGGTACCCAGATCTTGGGTTTCCCCAAAACATCCCGAGCGTGGTGATGCAACCTACAACGATGATGCCTCGGCAAGGAAACGACATTAGAGACACCGCCATCGCCCACCATGACTGAAGTCGGCCCGATTTTCACCGGCAGTCACACAACCCAATCTCGCAGCTGACTGGATCCGCGTGGATCCCCGCCGTGAAGATGCATGCCACCGCTAGAACACCGACAGAGAGCCTCCGGCCGGCCCTCGGTGACCCCTCCACGCATCGTCGGCCAGCCAAGGGCCACTCCATGACGGATCTGAATGGGGATCAGATCCCGACAACTGCCACCGTCTGAAGAACGCTCGCAACCACCGACCTGAGCCACACACAACTCGCGTCCCCCGTTGCCACCAATAGCCCGATCTGGCGCCAAGTGGCCATCGGCATGCCTCAGCATGGAAGCATCATGCAGCCGCCACAGATCTGACCCAACACCGTGCCTGTTGGCCGCATCCCACGCGCGTCGCCACCATGACAGGAGGGCAGAGGAGCCCCGCAGTCACCCACACCAGCCAAGCCTCGCCCAGCGGGGTGCCTAGGCGACGACAGGGGGAGGACGGGGAGCGAAGGATGAGCGAACAAGGTTAGATGTGTTTCTTGTATGCCAGAATATTTTTTAAGTGGGGTGGGAGACGATGTTCCTGTCGATAGCGAGGCGCCTGTGGTGACCTCGTCAATCTCAAGACATGTCGTCTCTGTGTCTCGAATGTGTTCATAGGGATAGGGGTGCGTGTATGTTCATAGTGAATGAGTGTATATGTGCGTCGCAATTTGTATTGTGTTTCTAGAAAAGGTCAAATATTTGGCCTGACTTAAAAAAAAACATAACAGATGTTAAATCGTCTTCCTCGCAAAAATGAAGAAGAAATAAGAGCATCTGTATGGCGCATGTCATCGCTAGCTGGTATTATACTGAACCTCCTTGGTGGAGAAGGTGAAAACTCCCTGGACCCAACAAGCTCCCGGTGTACCCTCTCCTAGCAAGTAGTTAGATATGTCTGCCACATTTGTGTAGGTCATGGTTTTTTTTTTTTTTGGATAAGTTCTTGGGTCATACGTACACAACATCGAGCGGGGAAGTCCTACTCCAGAAAATCTCATCACAATGACGATACGGCATGGTGATGGTGCACCGCCTTGACCAGATAGCCTTGCCCGGGTCCACGAGCAACCACAGCTCCTTGAACGCGTTGTTCCCATCATCGTACAGTAGGGCCAAGCATCCGCCCAGCTCGGCCAAGCTATGGTGGAACATGTGACTTGGCTGCTTGTTGCTGGGTACCGGGGTTGGCAGGGCAGCCGGCCGCCACACCTCCTTCTCCAGATCGTACGCCATTATGCATCCCTTGGCGTATAAATTGAACAACGTGCGAAGTAGACAACCTGCTTGACGGCTGCCCCGTCTGGTCGGAGCGTCCTGACCTTGGCCGGCGGGCGTCCAGTCTCTCTCCACCCATGGCCACTGCCCTTTCCCCGAGAGGATGAGGACCTTGCAGAGGGCTGCTGCACACGAACTGATGCACAACACCTTGTAGTCTTCGGTGGAAATCCTCCCGACCGTGAACGATGTGGAGGTCGGATGTGGAATAGGGTTGTTCAGCTTGTCGGGGTTGACGTCCGGTAAGAGCAACTCCAACCACGCTACCCAAACGGACGCGTGTTTTGTCCGCGTTTTATCTTGGTCGGGCCGGCGGACACCCATGTCTGTTTTTCGAAATGGGTCGGCGCTTGCGCCCAACGCTGTCACGACCCATTTTTTCGGTGGATTGGAAAAAAACATTTTGAAAATAGAAACGTTAATTAAACATTAATGCCGGCCACACAGGGCGGCGATAGTTCAGAAGTCCGGCATGCATTAACTAAAACATTAAAAACTAAAATAAAAACGAGGAGGCGTGCTGCCCTAGGCATCCTTGTCGTCGTCGTCGGGGCCGGTGTGGTCGACGAGCGTCGGCGCCAGGCCAGCCCAGGGGAACGCCATCTCCCAGGCGGTGGCGACGTCGACCGCCGGTGGCTGCACCGCCGCTGCCTGGGCTTCGGCACGGCGCTCCTCCTCCTCCGCCTCGGCCTCGCGCTCCAACTGTTCCAGCCGCCGGCGGCCCTCGCGACGCTCCTCCGTCAGCACCTGCCGCCACTGCTCCAGGTAGATCCGCTCCTGCTCCGGCGTCGCCCCCATCCAGACAGGCGGCGCGTTCACCCACTCGCGCACCACCCCGTCCCAGATGTACTCCTGGGGCTTGAGGACGGTCAGCGCTGGCTCGACCTTGGCGGGGGACGGCGGGGCCAGCAGCGGCACGACGCAGTCGCCGACAGCGGAGGGCGCAATGGCCTCCGCCATCCATGCCTCGTAAGCCGCCTCCTCCTCCTCCTCCTTGCACCGCTCTTCCTCCTCGCTTTCACGGAGGACAGCTGCCAGCGCCTCCTGGTAGGCGGCCTCCGCCTCCTGGTCCTCGTCGCGCACGACGAGGGGCGGCGGGGTCCCAGCCCGCACGTCGCGGACGCCACGCCGTTGCTGCTCCTCGTGCTCAAACGCAAACCAGACCTCCCAATCGGGAGAGTCTGCAGCGTAGGCCGGGCTGAGCCGCTGCCGCCGGCGCCTCACCTCCTCCGCATGCGCCAGTGCCGACCGTGGTACCGCCGGCACTGGGATCCTCTCCGGATCCAAGTGCCAGTCATGTGGTAGGGTCACGTTGGGGTAGGGAAGAAAGATGCGGTGCTCCCAGTGCCACCTCGCCTGGTGCATTCGGACACTTATCCACTGTCGAGGCGGGCAGGAAGACGACAGCGGGGGGAGCGCGCGCCAAGGGATGGCGCGGCCTTGCCCTTGTTCTTGCCCGAGCTCAAGCCTGCCCCTGAGAAGTAGCCCATGGTGGCTACTGGCTAGGGTTTGTCGCTGGCAGGAGAGCACAGGTGGCTAGATGGGGACGGCTTCTGGAAGAGGATGAGGATGCCCCCCGCATGCTCGGATTAAAAAAAGGACACCCGCGGTCGCTGACGCGTGGGCCCGCGCTGAGCGGTCGTCATTAATAAAGACGCATGCGGTAGTTGGCCGGCCGCCATGTGGGGACGGGGCGGATGCCGAGAGGACGTGCGCGGCGTCCGCTTCGCGTCCGGGCCGACGCATTTCGGCCCCAAAATTGAGCCAGAAATGGGTCCGCACGGACGGGAAGCGGGCACGTTTTGAGAATGGGTGGGCGCATTGGGCCAACACTTTTGTTCGCGGCGACCCAAACGGACGGTGCCGGACGAAATGGATGGCCCGGTTGGAATTGCTCTAAGGCGTAAGCGTTGTTGCCTGTTGGTGGGTCAAGCACCCGGAGCCGAAGCCACCGTGCTCCGGAGAGGCACAACAGTGCCAGGTCGTGGCGGGTGCACACTAGCACCGAAGAATTGAGAGACCCTACAGTAGTAGATGCGGTTGGATTATGGTCGTTATCACAGACGTAATGTCTATGTAAGATTACATCATGAATGACCTTATTTATAATGTATGATATTCTATCAACTGCCCATTAATAATTTGTCTACCATGCCACTATATGCTTTTAAAAGAGATGCCTCTAGTGAACCTATGACCCCCGGGTCTATTTTCCATCACTAAAAAAACTCCTATAATTGCTCAATTTGCTCTTTACTTTCTTGCCGCTTTGTCCTATATTATTTGCTTTTAGTCTTTTCACTAGCGCAAACAAGGGGATTGACAACCCCTGGCTGTTGTTGGTTGGAAGCAATTTTTTTTGTACATGTACTGCTAACGTTGCTAGCTTGGTGTCTCTTACTGGTTCGATAAATTTAGATTTTTGAGTGGGGAAAATATTATCTGTTGTCAAGCTACATCACCTTTCCAGTTTGGGGAATCCAACAGCTCCTACGGGTGTAACGTCCAGCCCGAGGGGCAAGCCTAACCCAGCTCAGGTTTTTCAGGACGGGTCGTCGGGCCGGGTTCCCATGAACAAGTTTACTCCCAGTTACCACATGTAACGTCTCGAGGCTACCTTTTAGAGTGCAATCCATATGGCAGTTACGCGTAGTTTCATGTAGTCACTTGATGTTAAAAAATGTGTAGTTTCATGTGTAGGAAGAAAACTTCCAATACATGATAAGACACAATACAAAACAAAAAAAAATTATAAAAAGATAAAAATGTTTTCGGAGGAAGAATGAATTAGTGGGGTATTTGTAATACCTTTTAGGAAGAAAAATAATTAAAACAAATAATGACAAAAAATGCAAAAAATAAGAAATAAAGTATACTATTCTATGATATAGAAGAATAAACATAAAATGGTGAATTATTTTACAAGAAATAAGTTTTCTAAGAATGAATAAACATGTGCATTGGTATTCCCCTTAAAGAAGAAAGAAATTAAAACAAAAACTAAATAATAATAATAATAGTAAAGTTTTCTAAGAAAGAATGAATTAGTGGCATTTATATTATTATCCTCTGAAGACGAAATAAAGCGAAAAAACTGCATACAATTTACAACTAATCAACTCATTTAAAGGTGGCTGATCTAATCAATTCATCACCTAGGCCGATGCGTAGCGTCCACATAAGAAAATCTGCTGAGACCCCAAACAGGGGCAAGTCGGAAATTCAGCCAAAAAAGACATGAAACAAAAAAAAGGAGGAAAAAGACAACACGAATCGTGATAAGAATCAATGGTCAGAAAATTGACTTACACAAATTTGGAAAACATGCAACTTACATATAGCTAAAGAAGTGTTTGATGGAAATGTCACCGTATATCAGCGATCAATATCCCTATGAGAAAATATAATCAACCTCTTTGTCATATACAAAAAGCATCTGATGTGGGAAAATTATCGGTTGCTAGTAGGAGTATTATACTAGCGTGTAGCATCAATATCCTTGGTGGAGAAGGTGAGAACTCTCTCGACCCAACATGCTCCCAGTAAACACACCTGCTAGCGTGTAGTTTGACATGTCTGACATATCCGTGTAGGTCATGGTTCTTGGATCATATGCACACAGGACTCTGTTCGGACGTTGTGGTCCAGACTTCGAAATCCAGAAAATGATCCTCCCATCGTCTAGCAACCACAAGGGCTCCGACAAATATATGGGTAGACTCGAGCCTTGGACGCCCTTGTAACAATGCGGCACGGTGATGGTGCACTGCTTGGACCAGATAACCTTGTCAGGGTCCACGAGCAACCACAGCTCCAAGAACGCGTCCCAGTCCTCGTACACTAGGGCCAAGCAGCCGCCCAGTTCGACGAGGCTGTGGTAAATAACTTGTTCCCTGCCGGGTACCGGGGCTGGCAGAGGAGCCGTCCGCCACACCTCCTTTTCCAAATCGTAAGCCACGATACAATCGTCGTTGCACAAGAAGTAGGCAACCCCGTTAACGGCTGCCCCGTCCCGGCGGTTGAACGTATTGACCTCGACGTCGACCTCGACCGGCGGGCACCCCGTCTCCCTCCACCGTTGGTCGCCCGAGAGGGTGAGAACCCTGCAGAGCTGATGTCCGCAGGGGAAGGACATAGACAAGGACATAGACGTACTGATGCACAACACCTTGTATGCTCCGGTGGACGCCCTCCCGACCATAAACGATTTTCGGTAGGTTTGCTGCTTGTCGTGGTCGACGTGAGGTAAGGTGAAGTCGGTGGCGGTTGCCGGGTCGAGCACACGGAGTCGAAGCCCGTCGTCCACGTCCAGGCAGGGTACGCGGACCAGCGGCAGGTCGTGCGGGGGGCGCATCAGCACTATGGTAGAATTGATAAGCGGCCAAAGGTTGTTCTCAACACGTATTTGTCTGACTGATTTACCGGACAGGATGTCCAGGATATGGACGTTCACCGTGGAGCCGTCGCCGTCGCGGTCGCGGACGACCAGGAGCGGGGCCGCTTGACGCGCCTTGTGGGCGGCGATGAACGACGGGGCGGAGAGGAGGGACCGCCAGGACCTGCACACGGTGCGGAGGCGGCAGAGCGGCTTCGCCGGGAGACTAAGCAGGATCTCGTAGAGCACGTCGTCGTTGATTGCGGTGCTTCCATGGACATCGGCTCGGTTGGCTGGAGGAATACTAGATTGCGGCGCCATTGATTGATTGTTGGTCATACCCATATCAAGCGATCGTGAACGTATATAGTACTTGAGGCTGGGTTGCACACGATGCGTATTCATCTTATCTGAATTGATCTGTCCTTGAAAACTAGGATCCATGGTCCGAACGAGGAGTCCAAACCCTCCACGTGCATTTTTTTTTTTTTTTGGAAAAGGAGGAAGACCCCCGGCCTCTGCATCTGGGCGATGCATGCAGTCACTTTATTAATTATTCTCAAAAGACCTTACAAGGACATACAACAGTAAGTCTGAAGCCACCGTCTAGTCAACATCTGTCGCTACTCCTATCCAATTGATGTAGGGATGCTGATAGTCTGGGCCTAATACCCAGACCTCGCAGCCAAGCCTATCATCTAAGACGACCTGGGGCTCCAACCAAGCCACTTGCCGGGTCTGGGGCATACACCGGTCCGGCGCGCTCTCAGAGGCCGCCGCCGCCAACTGCCACCACTCCATCTTCAGAGCTGCACTGACGCATCAACCTTGCCCGGTCTAGCTGCCGTCGACGCCACCACGACGCCCAACGGCACCACCTCCCTGCGCGCGAACAACTGAGCACGTCGCGGTCGCCACCGGTACACCTCAGCACCATGCCGCCAAGTACCACCAGCCGACACAGCTTGAAGTCTCTGAAAGATCTGTCGTGCGTAGCACCTGCCGACCAGGCATGACAAAGCGTAGCACCTGTCGGCCAGGCATGACTTGACATCTCCACCGAAGCTCCGTGCAAGATGAAGCCGCTCCACCTGGGCGCATCGCCGGCCACCTGCCGCGATGTCGTGCACGTCCAGCCCGGGGAAAGCACGCAGGGAATCACGATCTTCAAGACGACACCCTCAGGAGGGGAAGCGACGTATCACGCCATCGTCTGGTCCTGCACCGCAGGTCCTAGGCTTTCACCCGAAGAAAGTGACCCGAGAGCGAAGGAGGTCGGAGAGCTCCACAACGGCCCCCAAGAAGAGAACGACATCCGCAGACGCCGCGCCGTCGGCTTTCGCCCGGGGCAACCCTACCTCCGCACCATCACGCTGCCAGACGAGGATGGGGGAACCCCAGCGCCGCCAGCATGCGAATCCACTGGCCCAAGCACCTCCTGCGCGGCGGCGGCGCCATCACCACGCAGGACCACCAACCTCACCGCCGGCCGAAGCTAACGGGCCAGATCGGCCGAGCCCGCCACGGCCAGATCTGAAACCTCGGGACGCCGTTGCGTCGAGGCAGCCACGAGCAGGCGGCAGCACATCACCTGCGAGAGGACGAGGACGCCGCGCCGGGCAGCCGCCACGCCGGCCGGAGACGCCGAGGGCGAGTCTCCCACCACCACGGGCTCACGCCGGCAACCGGGGCCACCGCGCGCGCTCCACCAAGCCCTCCACGGCGCTCTCCATCCACGCCGCCAGCACCACCCAGCAGCCACACGACGCACGCCGCCACCCTAGGCCGCCGCCAGGAGCTGGCCGGCGCGCCGCCATGGCCCCGAGCCTTGCCGCGCCTCCCCGCGTCGTGAGATCCAGCGCCATCCCACCAGCGCGAGGAAGGGAGGAAAACCCCCGCCACCGCCGTCGGCCACCGGGCTTAGCCCGACGGCGTCCTCCGGCGGTGACGGCGGGGAGGAGGAAGGAGGGGACGGCGCCCCGGCGGCTAGGGTTTGGCTCCACCCGAGTCGCCCGACGCGGAGGCGACGCGGGGGCGTTTTTCCGTCTTCTCAACTACCTCTCACGCGCATAGATGTATGGCGGCTAAGGCCAACTCCAGCGCACGACCCCAAACGGACGTCCGTTTGGTCCAGATTCTGTTCGTTTGGGGCGGGCAGTGGGGTTGTGTCCGGACCTTTCATGGAATGCGGTGGCCGTGCGCCCAACGTGCGGCCGCATCCTTTGGCTGCATCCTGTCCGCCTCCTTTTTCAAACGCCAATATTCGAATAACCACGGCCTGTAGTTCATACCAACGACCCTAGTTCACGCCGGCAACACAGCCAGCCTACATGACCTCGCCGGCAACACAACCAGCCTCCAAAATGAATAGTTTTGTCACCGGCAACACAGCCAGCGACCGGCAACACAGCCAACCTCCAAAATGAATAGGTTTGTCGCCGGCATACAGCCTGCAGCCGGCATCCATGCCAGCCTCCAAAAAGAACGGCCACAGCCGAACAAACCACCTAGTTCAGGCTGTCGGCGTCGAACATCTCCTTCTGGCGGGCCTCGAACCAGCTCCTCGTCTTCTCGCTCATCTTGCTCAAGTCGACGCTCATGATCGCTAGCGCCACCTCCTTTGCTTTGGTTGCGGCATTGGCTACCTCGATGTCGAGCTGCCTCTTCCTGGTCGCGGAATTGGCTGCCTCGATATCGAGCTGCCTCTGCCTGGCCACGGCATTGGCGGCCTCGATGTCGAGCTGCCTCTGTCGGGACGCCTCCTCCATGTCGATCTTCCTCTTCTTGGCCGCCTCCTCCATCTCAAGCTTCTTCGTTTGAAGCTCCAAGTATTGCTTCATTTGCTCCTCCTTGCCTTGTCGCTTTTTCTCGTCCCTAACTTCCTTTTGAGACATCATGTCGTGCAAAGTCTCATGCAAGGCAAAGGATGCCGCATCACGCTTGTCGTCCATCTTGGAGTTGGTCTTGCCCCTCGGCCTCTTCATTGCCTCACCATCTCCACCTCCGGCTAACGCGGCCATCTTCTTGCCTCTCTTCCTTTGAAGTTCGCGGTATTGATCTTTGAACTTAGGGCAATTGTTGATGATCGTCCAACAATGCGTAAGAGTGAATGGCTTGTCATTGTGCCTGTAGGAGATATGCACTAGAGGCAATAATATATGTTATTGATTATCTCCCTGTTCATAATTAGGTTTATGTTCCATGCTATAACTGCTATGGTTCTCGAGTCTACAATAACCACGAGGCTCGGAGGAAGACTCATATGCACGTGTGGAACAATAAACGGTAAAATGTATTCCTAGTCTGGCCTCTAAGACTGGCTCAAGTATTGCATGATGATCCTGTTTTCCTGATCATGGGCATGGCTATGCCGGCAATTTTGAGGGCACAATGTTAGAAGAACATTTGTGTTGAATCGACCCGAATTGATGTTATGCTATGAGATTCATTCGTCATAAGTTAATGGTTAATAACACAGAGATGGTTAACGTTTGCATAATTCCTTAGACAATGAGAGTATCGAGTTTCTTCATGCTTGCTTCATGAACTTTGGGGTTTGTTAAACGTCATCCGTAAATGGGTGGCTATTACGGCGGCTTACGGGTTCATGGAAAAGTGTGTCAGTAACTTGATAGCTCGAGATTGGGATTTGCTCCTCCGACGATGGAGAGATATCTCTGGGCCCTCTCGGTGTTACGGTATCCATCATCGTCTGGCCAGACACAGGGTGATTTGATCACAGGGATGCCGGAACACGGGAACGAGAAAAGAGAACAATACCGGTAACGAGGTAACTGGCATAGTGGACAAGTTGTTGATCCACGGGGATGCCTACATGTCTCACCTCGGGTATTTGTAACATATCGCGAAGCAACAGGAATAGCACACGACAACTGGAGGTTCACTCGAATATTCATTCGTGTGGGTATAGGGGTCAATATGGGTGTCCACGGCTCCGATGTTGATCATTGATCGGAAAGGGTTCCGGGTCATGTCTATACTTCACCGAACCTATAGGGTCACACGCTTAAGGGTCATCTATCTGCTGAATACTAGACAGGGAGTCTGAGAGAAAGTTTCCGGGAAAAACTTTTTCGGAGACAGCGGAAAAGTTCCGAAGAGAGAGGTCACCGGATGAGTTCCGGTGAAACTGAAAAGTTGTTTCAGAGGATACCATAAAGTCAAATTGGTTTTGGCACATGCCTGATAATTCTTGGAGGGTGCCAGAATCATTCTGGAAACTTTCTGGAATTTTCCGGGATGAAAACTGGAAATGTTCCGGAGCTGCCGAAACCGCTTCAGATGCTTTTCGCAGATGAAAATCACTAATCCGGAATTGTTCCGGATGGCATTGAAAATTATTTTGGTGGGTACTGGAAATGTTCTAAGCCCACATTAATATTTTCAGTTCGACCAGACGCTGAAAAATGTCGTCGTGAATAGTGAAAGTGCTTTTTGGGATATTTTTGGAAAGTCACCTTTTGGGATATTTTCCCAAAAGGCTTCTAGAAGGGATGGATGGATGAGGACCACCTTGGGGGGGGCCCACAAGGGTTGTGGCCGGCCAAGAAAGGGGCTCCACCTTGGAGCCCCACTTGCCCACTTGCTTTCCCATTTTGCCCTTGGAAAGTGTTTCCTTCATGAGCAAGTTTTGGTATTTTGAATACCCATCCTACCCCTTAGCTTTCCTATAAATAGAGGTGGAGAGGGCTGCCATCTCTTGATCCTTCTCACATACACATGCCATTGCAATGATCTGGCTTCTTCTCTCCCTCCCAGCGAAATAGTTTCGTAGAGCCGAAAGGCTGTCTGGGTTCTGGCAGGAACTAGTTCTGGACGGCGAAGCCCTACCGGATAGATGACACCGTATGTGTGCAACTCTGTAGAGAGATCGTAGTTTCGGTCTTAGTTCGAGAGTGCCTCCCGAAGGGCTGTCCGTGTGACCGTCTGAGTTTCGGAGGTCCTCCCGAAGGGCTGTCCGAGTGACAATCCGAGTTTCGGAGGTCCTCCCGAAGGGCTGTCCGCGACACCGTCCGGGGGGCTGTGCGACCGCCTCCCGGAGGGCTGTTCGAGGGGCTGATGAGGGTATTCATCCTCGCGGTTGGGAGGTTGTAAAATCCTAGCTGCGGGGATCTGCACCGCCGATCGTCATCGACTCTACTTCCGCTGCGCTACGAGTCGGTAACGAAAATGATCAAACCTTGTATGCAGTCTCCATAGTGGTCCTGGGCTGGTGCGTAGGTCGGAAAATTTTTGTTTGCTGCTGCGTTACCCTACAGTGGCATCAAGAGCCGTGCTATGCGTAGATGCAGGTTGCGATCTAGAATACATAGTGATGTGACTGAAATACCATTCACAGGTCATAAGGAACGAGCAAAGAACATATTGGTGATCATACATTATGATGTGTGTAGTCCAATAAATGTTGTTGCAAGTAGTGGATTTATCTATCTTCAGAAACGACTCAAGTAGATATATGGATATTTACTTGTTGAGACGTAAGTCTGGATCTTTTGAATTCATTCATAAGGTTTTCAAAAATGAAGTAGAAGTTATTGTAACAAGAAAATTATGTTTCTACAATTCAATTGCAGAAAGGAATATTTGAGTTACAAGTTTAGCGAATGTCTGATGAGTTATGAAAGGGGTTTCATAACTTGCACCTCCCGGAACACCACTGCAAGTGGAAAGTCCGTGAAGATGTAATCGAACCATTTATGACATGGTAAGATCAAAGATGACATAAATAAATTTGCCATTACCCCTTTTAAAAGGTGATGCTTTAGAGACTGCGGCTTTTTACACTGAAAAGAAATCCATCAGGTCTGTTGAAATGACGCCATGGTATGGTATGCCCAACCATGTTATATCTTTTCTTAACATTTGGAATATGGGGCTTGTGTAAAAGCTTACAAACCTATTCCAAATCAGACAAGTGCTACTTTGTAGGTTATCCCAAGTCATTGGTGTTGGAAATATGCCCTAGAGGCAATAATAAAATGGTTATTATTGTATTTCCTTGTTCATGATAATTGTCTATTGTTCATGCTATAATTGTGTTAACCGGAAACCGTAATACATGTGTGAATACATAGACCACACCATGTCCCTAGTGAGCCTCTAGTTGGCTAGCTCGTTGATCAATAGATGGTCACGGTTTCATGACCATGGACATTGGATGTCGTTGATAACGGGATCACATCATTAGGAGAATGATGTGATGGACAAGACCCAATCCTAAGCATAGCACAAGATCGTGTAGTTCGTCTGCTAAAGCTTTTCCAATGTCAAGTATCGTTTCCTTAGACCATGAGATTGTGCAACTCCCGGATACCGTAGGAATACTTTGGGTGTCCCAAACGTCACAACGTAACTGGGTGGCTATAAAGGTACACTACGGGAATCTCCGAAAGTATCTGTTGGGTTGGCACGAATCGAGACTGGGATTTGTCACTCCGTATGACGGAGAGGTATCTCTGGGCCCACTCGGTAAGACATCGTCATAATGAGCTCAATGTGACTAAGGAGTTAGCCACGGGATGATGTGTTGCGGAACGAGTAAAGAGGCTTGCCGGTAACGAGATTGAACAAGGTATAGGGATACCGACGATCGAATCTCGGGCAGGTATCATACCGGTAGACAAAGGGAATTGTATACGGGATTGATTGAATCCCCGACATTGTGGTTCATCCGATGAGATCATCGTGGAGCATGTGGGTGCCAACATGGGTATCCAGATCCCGCTGTTGGTTATTGACCGGAGAGGTGTCTCGGTCATGTCTACGTGCCTCCCGAACCCGTAGGGTCTACACACTTAAGGTTCGATGACACTAGGGTTATAGGGAAATAGTGTACGTGGTTACCGAAGGTTGTTCGGAGTCCCGGATGAGATCCCGGACGTCATGAGGAGTTCCGGAATGGTCCGGAGGTAAAGATTCATATATAGGAAGTGAGGTTTTGGTCACCGGAAATGTTTCGGGCGTCACCGGTAACGTACCGGGACCACCGGGAGGGGCCACCGGCCCCAGAGGGCTGCATGGGCCACATGTGGAAGGGAACCAGCCCCTAGGTGGGCTGGTGCGCCTCCCACCCCAGCCCAAGGCGCAGCACAAGGGTGGAGGGGGGCAAACCCTAGAGCAGATGGGCCCTAAGGCCCACCTAGGGCTGCGCCCCCTCTCTCCCTCCCTCTGGCCGCCGCCCAGATTGGATCTGGGGCTGCCGCCGGCCCCCTAAGGGGAACCCTAGGGCGCAGCCCCTCCCCTCCCCTCCTCCTATATATAGTGGTGAGTTTTGGGGCTGCCAACACACGAGTTTTCCCTCTCTCTCGGCGCAGCCCTACCTCTCCCTCTCCTCGTTCTCCGTAGTGCTTGGCGAAGCCCTGCCGGAGTACCACGCAGCTCCACCGCCACCACGCCATCGTGCTGCCGGAGCTCTCCCTCAACCTCTCCTTCCTCCTTGCTGGATCAAGGCGTAGGAGACGTCACCGGGCTGCACGTGTGTTGAACGCGGAGGCGCCGTTGTTCGGCGCTTAGATCGGAATCGATCGCGATCTGAATCGCTGCGAGTACGACTCCACCAACCGCGTTCTTGTAATGCTTCCGCTTAGCGATCTTCAAAGGTATGAAGATGCACTCTCCCCTTACTCGTTGCTGGTTTCTCCATAGATAGATGTTGGTGAACACGTAGGAAATTTTTTGATTTACTACTACGTCTCCGAAAAGTGGCATCATGAGCTAGGTCTATGCGTAGAATCTATGCACGAGTAGAACACAAGTTGTTGTGGGCGTCGATCTTGTTAATTTGCTTGCCGTTACTAGTCTTATCTTGATTCGGCGGTATTGTGGGATGAAGCGGCCCGGACCAACTTTACACGTACGCTTACGTGAGACCGGTTCCACCGCCTGACATGCACTTGTTGCATAAGGTGGCTAGCGGGTGTCTGTCTCTCCCACCTTAGTCGGATTGGATTCGATGAAAAGGGTCCTTATGAAGGGTAAATAGCAATTGGCATATCACGTTGTGGTTTTGACGTAGGTAAGAAACGTTCTTGCTAGAAACCTATAGCAGCCACGTAAAAACTTGCAACTACAAATTAGAGGACGTCTAACTTGTTTTTGCAGCATATGCCTTGTGATGTGATATGGCCAAAAGGATATGATGTGATGCATTGTGATGTATGAGATTGATCATGTTCTTGTAATATGATTCACGACTTGCATGTCGATGAGTATGACAACCGGCAGGAGCCATAGGAGTTGTCTTATTTTATTGTATGACCTGCATGTCAATCATAAACGCCATGTAATTACTTTACTTTATTGCTAAACGTTAGCCATAGTAGTAGAAGTAATAGTTGGCGAGACAACTTCATGAAGACACAATGATGGAGATCATGATGATGGAGATCATGGTGTCGTGCCGGTGACAGTGATGATCATGGTGCCCCGAAGATGGAGATCAAAGGAGCAAGATGATATTGGCCATATCATGTCACTATATTGATTGCATGTGATGGTTATCAAGTTTACATCTTATTTGCTTAGAACGACGGTAGTAAATAAGATGATCTCTCAATAAAATTTCAAGAAAGTGTTAACCCTAACTGTGCACCATTGCTAAGGATCGTTGTTCCGAAGCACCACGTGATGATCGGGTGTGATTGGTTCTAACGTTCGCATACAACGGGTGTAAGCCAGATTTACACACGCGAAACACTTAGGTTGACTTGACGAGCCTAGCATGTACAGACATGGCCTCGGAACACGGAAGACCGAAAGGTCGAACATGAGTCGTATAGTAGATGCGATCAACATAGAGATGTTCACCATGGATGACTAGTCCGTCTCACGTGATGATCGGACACGGGCTAGTTGACATGGATCATGTATCACTTGGATGACTAGAGAGATGTCTATCTAAGTGGGAGTTCATTAAATAATTTGATTATGTGAACTTAATTATCATGAACTTAGTCTAAAAATGTTTTTACAATCTATATTGTAGATCCAATGGCCAACGCTAATGTCACCCTCAACTTCAACGCGTTCCTAGAGAAAACCAAGCTGAAAGATGATGGAAGCAACTATGCGGACTGGGTCCGTAGCTTGAGGATCATCCTCATAGCTTCCAAGAGATTGTATGTCCTTGATGCACCGCTAGGTGACCCACCCATTTTCCCAGCGGACCAAGACGTTACGAACGCTTGGCAGTCACGCTGCGATGATTACTCCCTTGTTCAGTGCGGCATGCTTTACAATCTAGAACCGGGGCTCCAAAAGCGTTTTGAGCAACACGGAGCATATGAGATGTTCCAAGAGCTGAAACTGGTTTTCCAAGCTCATGCCTGGGTTGAGAGATATGACGTCTCCGACAAGTTCTTCAGCTGTAAGATGGAGGAGAATAGTTCTGTCAGTGAGCACATACTCAAAATGTCTGGGTTACACAACCGCTTGACTCAGCTGGGAGTTAATCTCCCGGATGACTCGGTCATTGACAGAATCCTCCAGTCGCTTCCACCTAGCTACAAGAGCTTTGTGATGAACTACAACATGCAAGGTATGGAGAAGTCCATTCCTGAGTTGTACTCGATGCTGAAATCAGCGGAGGTCGAGATCAAAAAGGAGCATCAAGTGTTGATGGTGAATAAGACCACTAGTTTCAAGAAAGGCAAGGGTAAGAAGAACTTCAAGAAGGACGGCAAAGCTGTTGCTGCGCCCGGTAAGCAAGTTGCCGGGAAGAAGAACAAGAATGAACCCAAGCCTGAGACTGAGTGCTTTTATTGCAAGGGTACCGGTCACTGGAAACGGAACTGCCCCAAGTACTTAGCGGATAAGAAGGCCGGCAACGTTAAAGGTATATGTGATATACTTGTTATTGATGTGTACCTAACCAGCGCTCGTAGTAGCTCCTGGGTATTTGATACCGGTGCAGTTGCTCACATTTGTAACTCCAAGCAGGAGCTACGGAATAAGCGGAGACTGGCAATGGACGAGGTAACGATGCGCGTCGGGAATGGTTCCAAGGTCGATGTGATCGCCGTCGGCACGCTACCTCTACATCTACCTTCGGGATTAGTTTTAAACCTCAATAATTGTTATTTAGTACCAGCTTTGAGCATGAACATTGTATCTGGATCTCGTTTGATGCGAGATGGCTACTCATTTAAATCTGAGAATAATGGTTGTTCTATTTATATGAGAGAAATGCTTTATGGTCATGCCCCACTGGTCAATGGTTTATTTTTGATGAATCTCGAACGTGATGTTACACATGTCCATAGTGTGAGTACCAAAAAGTGTAAGGTTGATAACGATAGTCCCACTTACATGTGGCACTGCCGCCTTGGTCATATTGGTGTCAAACACATCAAGAAGCTCCATGCTGATGGACTTTTGGAGTCTCTTGATTTCGAATCATTTGACACGTGCGAACCATGCCTCATGGGCAAGATGACCAAGACTCCGTTCTCTGGAACAATGGAGCGAGCAACTGACTTGTTGGAGATAATACATACCGATGTATGCGGTCCAATGAGCGTCGAGGCTCGCGGTGGCTACCGTTATGTTCTCACCCTCACTGATGACTTGAGCAGATATGGGTATGTCTACTTAATGAAACACAAGTCTGAAACCTTTGAAAGGTTCAAGGAATTTCAGAGTGAGGTAGAGAATCAACGTGACAGGAAAATAAAATGCCTATGATCTGATCGTGGCGGAGAATATTTAAGTCACGAGTTTGGCACGCACCTAAGGAAATGTGGAATTGTTTCACAACTCACGCCGCCTGGCACACCTCAGCGAAATGGTGTGTCTGAACGTCGTAATCGCACTCTATTGGATATGGTGCGATCTATGATGTCTATTACCGACTTACCACTATCATTTTGGGGATATGCATTAGAGACTGCCGCATTCACTTTAAATAGGGCACCGTCAAAGTCCGTTGAGACGACACCGTATGAATTATGGTTTGGGAAGAAACCTAAGCTGTCGTTTCTAAAAGTTTGGGGATGCGATGCTTATGTGAAGAAACTTCAACCTGAGAAGCTCGAACCCAAAGCGGAAAAATGCGTCTTCATAGGATATCCCAAAGAGACTATTGGGTATACCTTCTACCTCAGATCCGAAGGCAAAGTCTTTATTGCCAAGAATGGATCCTTTCTCGAGAAAGAGTTTCTCTCGAAAGAAGTGGGAGGAAAATAGAACTTGATGAGGTAATTGTACCTCCACTCGAGCCAGAGAGTAGCGCAGCATAGGAAGTTGTTTCTGTGGAGCCTACACCGGCTGGAGAGGAAGTTAATGATGATGATCATGAAACTTCAGATCAAGTTACTATTGAACGTCGAAGGTCCACTAGGACACGTTCCGCACCAGAGTGGTACGGCAACCCTGTCCTGGAGATCATGTTGTTGGACAACGGTGAACCTTCGAACTATGAAGAAGCGATGGCGGGCCCGGATTCCAACAAATGGCTTGAAGCCATGAAATCCGAGATAGGATCCATGTATGAGAACAAAGTGTGGACTTTGGTGGACTTGCCTGATGATAAGCGAGCCATTGAAAATAAATGGATCTTTAAGAAGAAGACTGACGCAGATGGTAATGTGACCGTCTATAAGGCTCGGCTTGTCGCTAAGGGTTATCGACAAGTTCAAGGAGTTGACTACGATGAGACTTTCTCACCCGTAGCGATGCTGAAGTCTGTCCGAATCATGTTAGCAATTGCCGCATTTTATGATTATGAGATCTGGCAAATGGACGTCAAAACGGCATTCCTTAATGGCTTCCTTAAGGAAGAACTGTATATGATGCAGCCGGAAGGTTTTGTCGATCCTAAGGGTGCTAACAAAGTATGCAAGCTCCAGCGCTCCATCTATGGGCTGGTGCAAGCATCTCGGAGTTGGAAAATTCGCTTTAATGAGGTGATTAAAGCGTTTGGGTTTATGCAGGTTTATGGAGAACCCTGTATTTACAAGAAAGTGAGTGGGAGCTTTGTAGCATTTCTCATATTATATGTGGATGACATATTGTTGATGGGAAATGATATAGAACTTTTGGAAAGTATAAAGGCCTACTTGAATAAATGTTTTTCAATGAAGGACCTTGGAGAAGCTGCTTACATATTAGGTATTAAGATCTATAGAGATAGATCGAAACGCCTCATAGGTCTTTCACAAAGTACATACCTTGAAAAGATATTGAAGAAGTTCAATATGGATCAGTCCAAAATGGGGTTCTTGCCTGTGTTACAGGGTGTGAGATTGAGTACGACTCAATGCCCGACCACGGCAAAGGATAGAGAAGAGATGAGTGTCATCCCCTATGCTTCAGCCATAGGCTCTATTATGTATGCCATGCTGTGTACCAGACCTGATGTGAACCTTGCCATAAGTTTGGTAGGGAGGTACCAAAGTGATCCCGGAGCGGAACACTGGACAGCGGTCAAGAATATCCTGAAGTACCTGAAAAGGACAAAGGACATGTTTCTCGTATATGGAGGTCCCGAAGAGCTCGTCGTAAAGGGTTACGTCGATGCTAGCTTCGACACAGATCCGGACGACTCCAAGTCACAAACCGGATACGTGTATATTTTGAACGGAGGGGCAGTCAGCTGGTGCAGCAGCAAGCAAAGTGTCGTGGCGGCATCTACATGTGAAGCGGAGTATATAGCTGCTTCGGAAGCAACAAAGGAAGGAGTCTGGATGAAGGAGTTCATCACCGACCTAGGAGTAATTCCAAATGCGTCGGGCCCGATGACTCTATTCTGTGACAACACTGGAGCTATTGCCCTTGCGAAGGAGCCCAGGTTTCACAAGAAGACAAGACACATCAAGCGCCGCTTCAACTCCATCCGTGATTACATTCAGAAGGGAGATATAGATATTTGTAAAGTACATACGGATCTGAATGTCGCAGATCCGTTGACTAAACCTCTCTCACGAGCAAAACATGATCAACACCAGAATGCTATGGGTGTTCGATTCATCACAATGTAACTAGATTATTGACTCTAGTGCAAGTGGGAGACTGTTGGAAATATGCCCTAGAGGCAATAATAAAATGGTTATTATTGTATTTCCTTGTTCATGATAATTGTCTATTGTTCATGCTATAATTGTGTTAACCGGAAACCGTAATACATGTGTGAATACATAGACCACAACATGTCCCTAGTGAGCCTCTAGTTGGCTAGCTCGTTGATCAATAGATGGTCACGGTTTCATGACCATGGACATTGGATATCGTTGATAACGGGATCACATCATTAGGAGAATGATGTGATGGACAAGACCCAATCCTAAGCATAGCACAAGATCATGTAGTTCGTCTGCTAAAGCTTTTCCAATGTCAAGTATCGTTTCCTTAGACCATGAGATTGTGCAACTCCCGGATACCGTAGGAATACTTTGGGTGTGCCAAACGTCACAACATAACTGGGTGGCTATAAAGGTACACTACGGGTATCTCCGAAAGTATCTGTTGGGTTGGCACGAATCGAGACTGGGATTTGTCACTCCGTATGACGGAGAGGTATCTCTGGGCCCACTCGGTAAGACATCGTCATAATGAGCTCAATGTGACTAAGGAGTTAGCCACGGGATGATGTGTTGCGGAACGAGTAAAGAGACTTGCCGGTAACGAGATTGAACAAGGTATAGGGATACCGACGATCGAATCTCGGGCAAGTATCATACCGGTAGACAAAGGGAATTGTATACGGGATTGATTGAATCCCCGACATCGTGGTTCATCCAATGAGATCATCTTGGAGCATGTGGGAGCCAACATGGGTATCCAGATCCCGCTGTTGGTTATTGACCGGAGAGGTGTCTCGGTCATGTTTACGTGCCTCCCGAACCCGTAGGGTCTACACACTTAAGGTTCGATGACGCTAGGGTTATAGGGAAATAGTGTACGTGGTTACCGAAGGTTGTTCGGAGTCCCGGATGAGATCCCGGACGTCACGAGGAGTTCCGGAATGGTCCGGAGCTAAAGATTCATATATAGGAAGTGAGGTTTTGGTCACCGGAAATGTTTCGGGCGTCACCGGTAACGTACCGGGACCACCGGAATGGTTCTGGGGGTCCACCGGGAGGGGCCACCGGCCCCAGAGGGCTGCATGGGCCACAAGTGGAAGGGAACCAGCCCCTAGGTGGGCTGGTGCGCCTCCCACCCCAGCCCAAGGCGCAGCACAAGGGTGGAGGGGGGCAAACCCTAGAGCAGATGGGCCCTAAGGCCCACCTACGGCTGCGCCCCCTCTCTCCCTCCCTCTGGCCGCCGCCCAGATTGGATCTGGGGCTGCCGCCAGCCCCCTAAGGGGAACCCTAGGGCGCAGCCCCTCCCCTCCCCTCCTCCTATATATAGTGGTGAGTTTTGGGGCTGCCAACACACGAGTTTTCCCTCTCTCTCGGCGCAGCCCTACCTCTCCCTCTCCTCGTTCTCCGTAGTGCTTGGCGAAGCCCTGCCGGAGTACCACGCAGCTCCACCGCCACCACGCCGTCGTGCTGCCGGAGCTCTCCCTCAACCTCTCCTTCCTCCTTGCTGGATCAAGGCGTAGGAGACGTCACTGGGCTGCACGTGTGTTGAACGCGGAGGCGCCGTTGTTCGGCGCTTAGATCGGAATCGACCGCGATCTGAATCGCTGCGAGTACGACTCCACCAACCGCGTTCTTGTAACGCTTCCGCTTAGCGATCTTAAAAGGTATGAAGATGCACTCTCCCCTTACTCGTTGCTGGTTTCTCCATAGATAGATCTTGGTGAACACGTAGGAAATTTTTTGATTTACTACTACGTCTCCCAAAAATTGGGTATTCCCCCACCACTATACCGAGGCAAAGGGTTTTGCCACAAAACGGTATGCTTTTAAAGAGAATAGTTCTTACAAAAGGTGAGTGGGAGGACAGTGCAACTCGATGAGATAACCAGTATCTTCGTCATCAGATCAAAGGAAAGAAACATTGGAAGTGATTCCGGAGTTTCCTACTGCGACTGATACGGAAGTCTCTACAATAATATGTATGGACTTCAGTCGAACTTGCAGCTGAACCACGTAGGCAAGGCTCGTGCTAACCTCTTAGGTGCGCAAACGAGATATTGTTGTTGGACAACAGTATACCTACGATACATAAGGAAGCGGTGATGGGCCCTGACTCCAGAATTGGCTAAATGCCAATACAATCCGAGATAGTTTCCATCTAAGTGATTCAAGATTAAAATCTTGATACACCTTTCGGAAGACTTAGAGTCTAACGAATATTTATGGAACTAAAAACTGATACGGATAAAATGTTTTATCCATAAAGCTCGACTTGTTGCAATAACAAGTTCAAGGAGTTGACTACGATGAGATTGTCTCACCGTAGCGATGCTTAAAGTTGGTTCGGGTTGAACTAGCAATTAATACATATTTCAATCATGAGATATGAAACATGGATGACAAAAGGATTTCCATCTGATGAAAATGAAACCTAGGACTTGTATGTGATACAGTCCAAAGTAATTTGTCGATCCAGAGGATGCTAGTAAGTATGCAAACTTCAGAGTTCCAGCAATGGACAGAAGAGAGCAAAGTGGAGTTGGAATCTTCGTTTTTGATGGAATGGTCAAAAGGGTTTGACTTTATCAAATGGGTATCAAAGATGCTTGTGATTCAAGAAAGTAAGTGGGAGCATAATAATATTTGTAAAAACCGTGTGTACTTGACACATTGTTGATTGGAAATAAATTTCTTGACACGAATTATTACTTGATTTGAAAATAGCTTTTCGATGAAGTACTTAGGCTCAATAGCCTCAATATTAGGCATGATGATCTATGGAGATAGATTTACCTAATGGGGCTAAGCAATGAATACATATTGACAAAATGCTAAAACCTTTTAGCATTTAAAACGCCAAGGAGTGATTCTTGCCGAAGTCACATGGAAAGAGTTTTTGCAAGACTCAGTGTCCCAAAACACTGATGAGTGAAATACATGATCGAGATTCCACACACTCTTGTGTTTGGATTAATCATGTATTCCATGGTATGTATAACAACCAGATATGTCCGATACTCCAAAGTTGTTGCGAGTATGGATACCAAAGTGATCAAAAGTACTGATCATGGGACAACAGTGAAAGATGTCATTAGGTACTAGAGTAGTACTGATGACATGTTTTCTCGCAAGCAGAGATTATGAAATGCTCGTTGTAAGTAATTACATCGATACAGTCTTCATCAATGCTCCATGCGATTTTCGATTTAAGTTAAGGGTTTTTGTGTAATACACAATATGGTGGCACGGTAGTTGGAAATTGTTCCAAACAAGATACTGTGGCGAATTCTATAACAAAGGCTAAGTATGTTGACGCTTAAGAAGCGACAAAGAAGTTGTTGAATCATATAGTTCATTCATGAACTTAGTATGGTTCCAAGATGGCTTTGGTCTATGGGACACTATTGCAGATAGTTGCTCCATAGCTCAGTCTGAGGAATCAGGTTTCGACCAATGATTCACACATATGCAAAGCCAAGTCCACACAAAATATGAATTTTGTGAAAGCGTGAAAACGCGAGGATATGCAAAGTTACACACGGAGCTGAAGTCGTCAGATCCGTTGGACATCAGGCTATACCACAAGCGAAGCATATTTTACACCAGTATGCCATAGGTGTAAAGTGCATTAGCATTGACTAGATTATTGACTCTAGTGCAAGTGGGAGTCTATAGGAGATATGCCCTAGAGGCAATAATATATGTTATTGATTATCTCCCTGTTCATAATTAGGTTTATGTTCCATGCTATAACTGCTATGGTTCTCGAGTCTACAATAACCACGAGGCTCGGAGGAAGACTCATATGCACGTGTGGAATAATAAACGGTAAAATGTATTCCTAGTCTGGCCTCTAAGACTGGCTCAAGTATTGCATGATGATCCTGTTTTCCTGATCATGGGCATGGCTATGCCGGCAATTTTGAGGGCACAATGTTAGAAGAACATTTGTGTTGAATCGACCCGAATTGATGTTATGCTATGAGATTCATTCATCATAAGTTAATGGTTAATAACACAGAGATGGTTAACGTTTGCATAATTCCTTAGACCATGAGAGTATCGAGTTTCTTCATACTTGCTTCATGAACTTTGGGGTTTGTTAAACGTCATCCGTAAATGGGTGGCTATTACGGCGGCTTACGGGTTCATGGAAAAGTGTGTCAAGTAACTTGATAGCTCGAGATTGGGATTTGCTCCTCCGACGATGGAGAGATATCTCTGGGCCCTCTCGGTGTTACGGTATCCATCATCGTCTGGCCAGACACAGGGTGATTCGATCACAGGGATGCCGGAACACGGGAACGAGAAAAGAGAACAATACCGGTAACGAGGTAACTGGCATAGTGGACAAGTTGTTGATCCACGGGGATGCCTACATGTCTCACCTCGGGTATTTGTAACATATCGCGAAGCAACAGGAATAGCACCCGGCAACTGGAGGTTCACTCGAATATTCATTCGTGTGGGTATAGGGGTCAATATGGGTGTCCACGGCTCCGATGTTGATCATTGATCGGAAAGGGTTCCGGGTCATGTCTATACTTCACCGAACCTATAGGGTCACACACTTAAGGGTCATCTATCTGCTGAATACTAGACAAGGAGTCTGAGAGAAAGTTTCCGGGAAAAAGTTTTTCGGAGACAGCGGAAAAGTTCCGAAGAGAGAGGTCACCGGATGAGTTCCGGTGAAACTAAAAAGTTGTTTCAGAGGATACCATAAAGTCAAATTGGTTTTGGCACATGCCTGATAATTCTTGGAGGGTGCCAGAATCATTCTGGAAACTTTCTGGAATTTTCCGGGATGAAAACCGGAAATGTTCCGGAGCTGCCGAAACCGCTTCAGATGCTTTTCGCAGATGAAAATCACTAATCCGGAATTGTTCCGGATGGCATTGAAAATTATTTTGGTGGGTACTGGAAATGTTCTAAGCCCACATAAATATTTTCAGTTCGACCAGACGCTGAAAAATGTCGTCGTGAATAGTGAAAGTGCTTTTTGGGATATTTTTGGAAAGTCACCTTTTGGGATATTTTCCCAAAAGGCTTCTAGAAGGGATGGATGGATGAGGACCACCTTGGGGGGGCCCACAAGGGTTGTGGCCGGCCAAGAAAGGGGGCTCCACCTTGGAGCCCCACTTGCCCACTTGCTTTCCCATTTTGCCCTTGGAAAGTGTTTCCTTCATGAGCAAGTTTTGGTATTTTGAATACCCATCCTACCCCTTAGCTTTCCTATAAATAGAGGTGGAGAGGGCTGCCATATCTTGATCCTTCTCACATACACATGCCATTGCAATGATCTGGCTTCTTCTCTCCCTCCCAGCGAAATAGTTTCGTAGAGCCGAAAGGCTGTCTGGGTTCCGGCAGGAACTAGTTCTGGACGGCGAAGCCCTACCGGATAGATGACACCGTATGTGTGCAACTCTGTAGAGAGATCGTAGTTTCGGTCTTAGTTCGAGAGTGCCTCCCGAAGGGCTGTCCGTGTGACCGTCTGAGTTTCGGAGGTCCTCCCGAAGGGCTGTCCGAGTGACAATCCGAGTTTCGGAGGTCCTCCCGAAGGGCTGTCCGCGACACCGTCCGGGGGGCTGTGCGACCGCCTCCCGGAGGGCTGTTCGAGGGGCTGATGAGGGTATTCATCCTTGCGGTTGGGAGGTTGTAAAATCCTAGCTGCGGGGATCTGCACCGCCGATCGTCATCGACTCTACTTTCGCTGCGCTACGAGTCGGTAACGAAAATGATCAAACCTTGTATGCAGTCTCCATAGTGGTCCTGGGCTGGTGCGTAGGTCGGAAATTTTTTGTTTTCTGCTGCGTTACCCTACAGTGGCATCAAGAGCCGTGCTATGCGTAGATGCAGGTTGCGATCTAGAATACATAGTGATGTATGGGTGTTGCACAATATAATAAGGTAGTAGATGAGATCTATTGCTGAAAATTAGTTGTGCGGGTAGCAGATGAAATCTGTTACCCGATGTTCCTGTTGCTTCCCTTGAATTTGCGTAGTCCTAATCTTGACGGCATGGTGGAATCTCACAAAGTTCTGGCAATCCGCGATCCTTTCATGTTGCTCCTGAGTATGCTGATTGACAGATCAACAAAGTGCTAACAGTTCTTTGGGTTCCACCATAGTTGAGAAAGATGGATGTTTCGCAGACGAAAGGGCAATGCAGATATGATCTGCACGGGGGTCACGCGTATGACGATGTTCAGTATGGGGCTCGAGATTTTATTATGTCGTGTTTCATACACCCCGCAATGTTAATCTAGCGACT
This sequence comes from Elymus sibiricus, assembly GCA_039707655.1. Lineage (NCBI taxonomy): Eukaryota > Viridiplantae > Streptophyta > Magnoliopsida > Poales > Poaceae > Elymus > Elymus sibiricus. Next base: position 508,024,188 of record CM077665.1, read on the forward strand.
TGGATTATCATGCTTGATGATGGACGTTGGTAGCTTCGGTTTGTTTCGAAACCTTAGAAGCCACGAAAAATAAAATTTTGCATGAACCGATTAGAGGCGTCTAACTTGGTTTTGCAGGATGGTTTGCATGTGCATATGATGTGGTATAGCAGTGCTCATAATAATTTGATTATGTATGAGATGACTATACGATGTAATTTGATTAACATGCCCTGCGTGTCATGATTCGGCATGATGGCTGGAGCCATATGATTGCACTTTAATGACCTGCGTGTCAACCTTATGTAATGCACTTATTTTATTAGCTATAGAGATAGCAATATTATCTGGTGCATCGACAAGGTGGTGGCAATCCTCGCGAAGGTGAACACCGACGCGAATGCCGAAGACGAAGAAATACTTGACTTCTCCGTCAGAAAGGGCTATACCATATCATGCTAATTATGAATTGCCTGAGATGTTTATCCCTTGTGTTGCACCCTTCTTGATTGCACGGTAGTCGCTTTTTATTAGGGTGATCTCTCACAAAAATATCAAGTAGTTAGTGTTCTCCCAAGTGTAGCACCGTCACGGCACCTAACTTTTCGGGGTGTCACATGCTAACATGGGCACGAACGATTAGAGAAGTGTGAGGCGGGTGAGTTGAGACCTCGCAGCGAGATCACTTGGTTGTCTTGACATTCAGGCATGAAAGTCATGAGCTCGGAACACACGCATCGAAAGATGAACAAGAGTCACATAGAGATGTGATTGGCAAGTTGGCCTACCGGTTGAGATTTTTCGTCATCTGTGATGCTACCATCGTGGCGAACAATCAAAACTCGGGTCTTGTATCACTCATAATCAATTTTGAGAGATATTGATTTGAGTGGGAGCGCACTGAAGAATTAACTTGTTTAATTCTCGGTGGAATTGATTCTGAACACTGTCTAAAGTGTGATTTGCATAAAAGTTGTAGAATAATGGCTCGCGTTTCCACCTTCCCTATTAAAATTGAATAGCTGTTAAATATCTGGTTAAAACTTTACGGTTGGTAACGTAATGTGAGGATTGTCCTCTAGAGTGCCGAGAAGGATTTTGTCCTATCGCATGCTTTCGGTATTCTCCCGCTAATGCTATGGATCATATGACTCTCGTCCTTCGATCCAAAAGCTAGAATTCCTTTTCAGTCAAAGTGCAAAATGTTTGCTTCCATGAGACCCGAACTTCGAAAGTTTGGATAGTTATGTGATATTCATGGAATCTGAAAATCATTTTCAGAGACAGACAAAGGCTAAAAGATATGAGATATCCAAAGCAATGTTTGTTTGCAAACTATTAGTAAAGGTGTTTACTATGCGTTTGACTGATAAGAGAGGGATCCAGAAGAATGCCTGTCATATGATGAAAGGTGAATAAAACAAACAACTTAAAAAGAAAGGAAGTGTCCGAAGGGTGTTAGTGAAACTTTCACGCCTAGGAAGTCCGGGGCTAACGCCACTCTTAAGTTGGATGCTTCTTCTGAGAGTAGGAGAAATACTAAAAGTTAAACTGTTAGAAGTATAATGGCAAAATGAAAGAAGACTGGGATATCCAGCTCATGTATGAATGTCATACAAGTTTTTGATGTATAGAAGGCTGGTCAAAGATATAGTTCTTGGGAATTATGGTTAAACATGTTAATCACTAATTCTTGGGTATTGTGAGTTGATCACAAAGATACCCGCTTGATTGCATTCTGTTGCAACTCGATGTAAGAACTACTATGGCCTGAAAGACTAGCCAGGAATGAGGTTAAGATACACATAGGGAACATAGTAAATGTTACTATGCCTTCCATCGATGTATTCCCTATGTATTTACTTTCATAAATCATTTTAGAGTTTTACACACTCTAGCCCATTGCATAAAGTATCTTGCAAGAAGGTTGTTCATAAGAGAACTTTTAATGTTCGGAGTTATGAATAACAAAAGGGCCGTACTTTCATTATGAATGAGAAGTATGTTATGAATATTGATATTAATACATTACCTCTATATTTACTTTCATAATTCATTTAGAGTTTCATATACTCTAGCCCTTTGCATAAGGTATCTTGCAAGAAGGTTATTCATAAGAGAACTTTTGATGTTCGGTGTTATGAATAACATGAAGGGCCATGCTTCCATCCAGGATGGGATGTATGTTGTGAATATTGATGGTAATATGATACATCCATAACACTGACGCTAAATGTCGCAAGACTAAAAGAATACCACATATGTGTGGCACTGCATTTGGTCACATTGGAGAAACTCGCATGGAAAATTCCATTATGATGGATTTTGAAGTCGTTTGATTTTGAATCATCTGACACTTGCAACTTTCCTCTGAAAAGTAAAGTGACTGAAATACCGTTCACAGGCCATAAGGAACGAGCAAAGAACATATTGGTGATCATACATTATGATGTGTGTAGTCCAATAAATGTTGTTGCAAGTAGTGGATTTATCTATCTTCAGAAACGACTCAAGTAGATATATGGATATTTACTTGTTGAGACGTAAGTCTGGATCTTTTGAATTCATTCATAAGGTTTTCAAAAATGAAGTAGAAGTTATTGTAACAAGAAAATTATGTTTCTACAATTCAATTGCAGAAAGGAATATTTGAGTTACAAGTTTAGCGAATGTCTGATGAGTTATGAAAGGGGTTTCATAACTTGCACCTCCCGGAACACCACTGCAAGTGGAAAGTCCGTGAAGATGTAATCGAACCATTTATGACATGGTAAGATCAAAGATGACATAAATAAATTTGCCATTACCCCTTTTAAAAGGTGATGCTTTAGAGACTGCGGCTTTTTACACTGAAAAGAGATCCATCAGGTCTGTTGAAATGACGCCATGGTATGGTATGCCCAACCATGTTATATCTTTTCTTAACATTTGGAATATGGGGCTTGTGTAAAAGGTTACAAACCTATTCCAAATCAGATAAGTGCTACTTTGTAGGTTATCCCAAGTCATTGGGTATTCCCCCACCACTATACCGAGGCAAAGGGTTTTGCCACAAAACGGTATGCTTTTAAAGAGAATAGTTCTTACAAAAGGTGAGTGGGAGGACAGTGCAACTCGACGAGATAACCAGTATCTTCATCATCAGATCAAAGTAAAGAAACATTGGAAGTGATTCCGGAGTTTCCTACTGCGACTGATACGGAAGTCTCTACAATAATATGTATGGACTTCAGTCGAACTTGCAGCTGAACCACGTAGGCAAGGCTCGTGCAAACCTCTCAGGTGCGCAAACGAGATATTGTTGTTGGACAACAGTATACCTACGATACATAAGGAATCGGTGATGGGCCCTGACTCCAGAATTGGCTAAATGCCAATACAATCCGAGATAGTTTCCATCTAAGTGATTCAAGATTAAAATCTTGATACACCTTTCGGAAGACTTAGAGTCTAACGAATATTTATGGAACTAAAAAATGATACGGATAAAATGTTTTATCCATAAAGCTCGACTTGTTGCAATAACAAGTTCAAGGAGTTGACTACGATGAGATTGTCTCACCGTAGCGATGCTTAAAGTTGGTTCGGGTTGAACTAGCAATTAATACATATTTCAATCATGAGATATGAAACATGGATGACAAAAGGATTTCCATCTGATGAAAATGAAACCTAGGACTTGTATGTGATACAGTCCAAAGTAATTTGTCGATCCAGAGGATGCTAGTAAGTATGCAAACTTCAGAGTTCCAGCAATGGACAGAAGAGAGCAAAGTGGAGTTGGAATCTTCGTTTTTGATGGAATGGTCAAAAGGGTTTGACTTTATCAAATGGGTATCGAAGATGCTTGTGATTCAAGAAAGTAAGTGGACATAATAATATTTGTAAAAACCGTGTGTACTTGACACATTGTTGATTGGAAATAAATTTCTTGACACGAATTATTACTTGATTTGAAAATAGCTTTTCGATGAAGTACTTAGGCTCAATAGCCTCAATATTAGGCATGATGATCTACGGAGATAGATTTACCTAATGGGGCTAAGCAATGAATACATATTGACAAAATGCTAAAACCTTTTAGCATTTAAAACGCCAAGGAGTGATTCTTGCCGAAGTCACATGGAAAGAGTTTTTGCAAGACTCAGTGTCCCAAAACACTGATGAGTGAAATACATGATCGAGATTCCACACACTCTTGTGTTTGGATTAATCATGTATTCCATGGTATGTATAACAACCAGATATGTCCGATACTCCAAAGTTGTTGCGAGTATGGATACCAAAGTGATCAAAAGTACTGATCATGGGACAACAGTGAAAGATGTCATTAGGTACTAGAGTAGTACTGATGACATGTTTTCTCGCAAGCAGAGATTATGAAGTGCTCGTTGTAAGTAATTACATCGATACAGTCTTCATCAATGCTCCATGCGATTTTCGATTTAAGTTAAGGGTTTTTGTGTAATACACAATATGGTGGCACGGTAGTTGGAAATTGTTCCAAACAAGATACTGTGGCGAATTCTATAACAAAGGCTAAGTATGTTGACGCTTAAGAAGCGACAAAGAAGTTGTTGAATCATATAGTTCATTCATGAACTTAGTATGGTTCCAAGATGGCTTTGGTCTATGGGACACTATTGCAGATAGTTGCTCCATAGCTCAGTCTGAGGAATCAGGTTTCGACCAATGATTCACACATATGCAAAGCCAAGTCCACACAAAATATGAATTTTGTGAAAGCGTGAAAACGCGAGGATATGCAAAGTTACACACGGAGCTGAAGTCGTCAGATCCGTTGGACATCAGGTTATACCACAAGCGAAGCATATTTTACACCAGTATGCCATAGGTGTAAAGTGCATTAGCATTGACTAGATTATTGACTCTAGTGCAAGTGGGAGTCTGTAGGAGATATGCCCTAGAGGCAATAATATATGTTATTGATTATCTCCCTGTTCATAATTAGGTTTATGTTCCATGCTATAACTGCTATGGTTCTCGAGACTACAATGACCACGAGGCTCGGAGGAAGACTCATATGCACGTGTGGAATAATAAACGGTAAAATGTATTCCTAGTCTGGCCTCTAAGACTGGCTCAAGTATTGCATGATGATCATGTTTTCCTGATCATGGGCATGGCTATGCCGGCAATTTTGAGGGCACAATGTTAGAAGAACATTTGTGTTGAATCGACCCGAATTGATGTTATGCTATGAGATTCATTCGTCATAAGTTAATGGTTAATAACACAGAGATGGTTAACGTTTGCATAATTCCTTAGACCATGAGAGTATCGAGTTTCTTCATGCTTGCTTCATGAACTTTGGGGTTTGTTAAACGTCATCCGTAAATGGATGGCTATTACGGCGGCTTACGGGTTCATGGAAAAGTGTGTCAAGTAACTTGATAGCTCGAGATTGGGATTTGCTCCTCCGACGATGGAGAGATATCTCTGGGCCCTCTCGGTGTTACGGTATCCATCATCGTCTGGCCAGACACAGGGTGATTTGATCACAGGGATGCCGGAACACGGGAACGAGAAAAGAGAACAATACCGGTAACGAGGTAACTGGCATAGTGGACAAGTTGTTGATCCACGGGGATGCCTACATGTCTCACCTCGGGTATTTGTAACATATCGCGAAGCAACAGGAATAGCACACGGCAACTGGAGGTTCACTCGAATATTCATTCGTGTGGGTATAGGGGTCAATATGGGTGTTCACGGCTCCGATGTTGATCATTGATCGGAAAGGGTTCCGGGTCATGTCTATACTTCACCGAACCTATAGGGTCACACGCTTAAGGGTCATCTATCTGCTGAATACTAGACAGGGAGTCTGAGAGAAAGTTTCCGGGAAAAAGTTTTTCGGAGACAGCGGAAAAGTTCCGAAGAGAGAGGTCACCGGATGAGTTCCGGTGAAACTGAAAAGTTGTTTCAGAGGATACCATAAAGTCAAATTGGTTTTGGCACATGCCTGATAATTCTTGGAGGGTGCCAGAATCATTCTGGAAACTTTCTGGAATTTTCCGGGATGAAAACCGGAAATGTTCCGGAGCTGCCGAAACCGCTTCAGATGCTTTTCGCAGATGAAAATCACTAATCCGGAATGTTCTAAGCCCACATAAATATTTTCAGTTCGACCAGACGCTGAAAAATGTCGTCGTGAATAGTGAAAGTGCTTTTTGGGATATTTTTGGAAAGTCACCTTTTGGGATATTTTCCCAAAAGGCTTCTAGAAGGGATGGATGGATGAGGACCACCTTGGGGGGGCCCCACAAGGGTTGTGGCCGGCCAAGAAAGGGGGCTCCACCTTGGAGCCCCACTTGCCCACTTGCTTTCCCATTTTGCCCTTGGAAAGTGTTTCCTTCATGAGCAAGTTTTGGTATTTTGAATACCCATCCTACCCCTTAGCTTTCCTATAAATAGAGGTGGAGAGGGCTGCCATCTCTTGATCCTTCTCACATACACATGCCATTGCAATGATCTGGCTTCTTCTCTCCCTCCCAGCGAAATAGTTTCGTAGAGCCGAAAGGTTGTCTGGGTTCCGGCAGGAACTAGTTCTGGACGGCGAAGCCCTGCCGGATAGATGACACCGTATGTGTGCAACTCTGTAGAGAGATCGTAGTTTCGGTCTTAGTTCGAGAGTGCCTCCCGAAGGGCTGTCCGTGTGACCGTCTGAGTTTCGGAGGCCCTCCCGAAGGGCTGTCCGAGTGACAATCCGAGTTTCGGAGGTCCTCCCGAAGGGCTGTCCGCGACACCGTTCGGGGGGCTGTGCGACCGCCTCCCGGAGGGCTGTTCGAGGGGCTGATGAGGGTATTCATCCTCGCGGTTGGGAGGTTGTAAAATCCTAGCTGCGGGGATTTGCACCGCCGATCGTCATCGACTCTACTTCCGCTGCGCTATGAATCGGTAACGAAAATGATCAAACCTTGTATGCAGTCTCCATAGTGGTCCTGGGCTGGTGCGTAGGTCGGAAAATTTTTGTTTTCTGCTGCGTTACCCTACAGTGCCGGGCCTTGAATGCTTCCAAAGATTGAAATGCCTACACGATCAACAACAATTGGACGTGCAAACATAGAGAAGGCCGAAGTCTCGGCCATATCAACGAAAGATAAGAGACCATACCATGTCCCCAATGCCGAGACCATTCACGGGGCGTGCTTCAACGCTTTCAAGTGCGGCACAATACTTGTTGCATTCTTGTTGGATGAACAACCACCTCTTTTGAATCGAGTTGATGCTACGTTCGCTCGTAAATTGGTAGGGTGGAAACAACTTTCTTTCATGGAATGTTTTGTGAACTCTTGTCCAAAAAACAAGTCCCTTTTGTTGCGCACCGACCCTCGGATCTTGGCCAACCTCCGTCCAACTATCGCAAATCAACTTGTCTTCAGCTTGTGTGTATGACCCCGTACGATTGTTCTTCTTCCTCTTTTGTGCTTCCGCTCTTTGGGTGAGCTCGTCGATGAACAATGGCTCGCCCGCAATATCGACGCCTTCCTCTTCTTCTTCATCACCTTCACCTTCGCAATAGATGTCATCATCTTCATGCCACAAGTCACCATGGTCGTCGGCCTCAAAGTCTTCATCAGCAACGTACTAGCCGCGGCCATCCTGACTCTGGGTCTCCTCGGGATCGAAGGCATCGCCATGCCCACCCATCTAGAAGGCCTCGCCACGGCCCTCGTAGATGACATTCTCTATGAACTGGTTGTAGTCGGGGTCCTCGACCGTTGACGTTGGTGTTGGCATTTCGCCGAACAGGACGCGGGGCGACGGCATGGTGGCCGTAGACGGCGGTCGTGCTTGCTTTCTTTGCATCTCGATGGACGGGCGCCCGCCGCCGCTGGACCCCGACGTGACGTTGAGGTCGATGACGGCCGAGGGGCGCGGGGTGGACGGCGCGATCACACCAACGTCCGACGATCCCGAGAAACGGGTCTGGCCTTCGTACCTTGATGGAGGAAAACAGGGCGACAATGGCGTGGTCCTCGACGTCGGCGAGGGGCACTGTGGAGGCCGGGCGACCGATGAGCCTGTGCTTGCCGGGCCAACGGGCGCTGCCAAGAAGCTCGTCGGACGGCACAGCCCAAGCATGAGGAGGGCGTGCGCTTTGTTGATGATGGCCTCCTTCTCGTCGACGTCGGCCTTGTGCCGCGCGGCCTCCAACGCAGCGCGCTCGGCGGCGAACATGGCCGCGGCGTTCTTGCCCTTCTGCGCCGCCCGCCGGTTCCTCCTCTTGGCCGATTCCGCGTCCAGCTTTGCGAGCTCCGCCGGCGTGAGTTCCGATTGTGGCTTCTTCGGTCCCTTGGCCGCCTTCTTCTACACCTTTCCGGGCGGGTCGACGGCCTGGCCGTCGGAATTCGGCGAGGCATCGGCCATGGCGGGAGGGTGGTGGGCGGGACGTGGGAGGGTTTTGGGGGGAGTGGGGAATGGCGCGAAATGGGGCGTCGGGCGGGTTCTTTGTGCCACCGACGGGCGGGCCAGGGGAGGACAAGCGCGCGCGTCCCGTCCGTCTGCGCGCTGTCCGTTTCACCTCAAAGGCGGCCCAAACTTGGGCCGGGGATGGGTCGAAAGCGGACAGAAAACGGACAAAAGTCCGTTTGCGCCTGCGCGCTGGGCCGTCTGGTATGTTCGTTTTGCCCCAAACGGACGCACCCGGACAGGATGGAGTCACGCGCTGGAGTTGGCCTAAGATTGAAGTCTCTTTTTAGCAAAAAATTGAAAGAACAAAAGAGAGCAGAAAATAGAAGTCTAGTACCTGCCACGGGAATTGATAAAAAAAGATCCGATCAGCCTTTGAGTTTTTGTTGCATGTCTTCTTCAACATCTCTGAGGGCATAGCCCATCTCCTTCTAAAGGCATCTCCAACGCCAATCCTCAAGCCGGACACCGTTCGTGGACAGAGCGGTCAATCCGCGGACACGGATGGGGAGCCGCAATTCAAAGTTGTCAGAATATGTCCGGTTACATTTGTAAGAAATTTAGCCAAAATGAATAAATTTGATGAATATTTAAACGCACCAGACTATATTCATTCATACTTGAATAACTCTTACATAAAATTGAATGATTTTCACATAAACTAGAGAAAATTCATTACATTTAGATATTTAACCTAAACCCTAGTCTAAATGACCGTCGGCGTCCATTCCTTATGTCCGGCCGGCCTTGAGCCCTTGAAAATGAAGCTTCGCCTCCGTAGCCTGCTTGCGGCGCCAAGCTTGGCTTCAAATGGAGGGGAGGAGTGGTGGCCTGCATGGGACATAAGCGTCCGGGACCTCCCATGCACTACTCTTCCTCGCCGCCGGCGATGCCCGCAGACTTGCCAGCTTCGTGGTTGTGGCGGCAGGGCGCGGGTGTGGCGGAGCTGACAACGTCGTCCTCGTCCTCGCGCTTGCCGTAGACATCATTCGCTGCCTCGTCGGTCTCCTTGAAGGGACCTCCTAGATCCGCCTGATGAAGGTGGTACTGCCAGCAGTCACGGTGGACGTCGCGGGCGAAGTGATAGGACTCGAGAAACGCCTCCTGTTTGATTATGTCCATGTCCGACGCGATCACCATGGCGGCTGCGAGTTGGATATGCCTTTATGCAGTGGTGGATCCAGAAATGAGCCAAGCCCCAGGCGAACTGGGCCAGGCAACCTTCCTTAACTGTAGCGGTTACTGTAGCTACCGTGCTACAGCAAATGAAGAAGATGGGCCTCACGCCCCAGGCCGCCGCCCCTTTTGCTTGGGGCCTGAATCCGCCGGTGCCTTTATGCACATAGTATTACTTCTGTGATGTTAGAAAAGTTTCAAGTTCAAACATTTTATTGTTGTGAGGAACAGAGAGGGGAAATATATGTGCATAACTTTGATGCAAAACTGGGCTGTCCAGATAAGGGTGCACCTGCATGGGAGCTTTACTGCAACTTTCCCATAAACGAAATCGATGGTCCAAACAAGGACTTCAAAACTACTAGGACACACACGTATGGAATTGATTAGATCGGACCTCATGAGCCTTTTCGTTTTCGTTGCATTGCGTGTGTCCTTTCGTGCTCCTTAGCAAGATGATGGATGTGATCGGTATTGGGTGGTGGACTCAGAAATCAGAGTGGTGTCCCCGTATGCACATTTCAAGCAGGCGTGCCATATAGAACACTACATAGAACAAGAATTATCTTAAGAAAATATATTTGTGGTTGGGTACAAGGTACGGATAACATCCAGAGCACAAGAAAAATACAGCCGCTACAGGAAGGATGCTTGTTCTGTGCCGTTGAAGTAGGATCCCGTTGGCCCTTCCTTCGGCATGAGTGCCAGCGTCACAGGGCCTCTTGCGCCTTCCTCCACAGTCAGATCCCCGGTGAAGAAATTGATGTCTGTCTTAACATATCCAGGATCTAAACAATTAACGCGCATCGAGGTGTGCTTCTTGGCGAGAATTCCTGTGTAAGCATTGATCAGGGCCTTGGACACTTTGTAGGCTGAGAACCCTCCAACTGGCCATCCATGGTGATCCAGCCGGCCATTCCTGAAGTCATTGAGAAACAGTGCCGACAGTTCATCCAACCTCTCCACGGATAGGCTGTCGATGTCGTTAAGCTCGTGTTCAAGCTCTTCTCCGCTGAAAAACTAGTTCCGAAAATACAAATTAGTTCATGAGAGATATCAACATGATACTCATTTTAGATTGGAGAGATTACCCTTAGTAACCCAAAAGAAGAGGAGATGTTAACAACTCTTGCGTCGGAGGAGGATAGAAGCAGAGGAAGCAGCGCCTCCGTCACATTTTTGGTGCCGTGGTAGTTTGTTCTTAGGCATTCCTCTGCCTCCTCGAAAGGCTCTGTCGTCCTCTGGTTGAACCACTCGAGCCTCTCGGTTGTACCCATGCTTGTACGCTGTCAATGATGTAGGAGCAAATCCAGAATTCCCCGTTAGTAATACTAGCACATATGCCCGTGCGTTGCAACGGCAAAACAATTAGCATGTCCATCAGAATGTCCATCACCGCATTATGAAAGCATGTAAGTAGTTACACTCGGTGACGGCAGGTAGGTGGACTCCGAGATCTAGACTTATCTCTTGTAAAATATCAGAATAAAATAAAAACCCAACTGTTAGACTCCAGAAGAATTGATTTTAAAAACAAAATTGGTAACCAACCGGTAGGTTGACGCCAAGATCTAGGCTTGATTTTTTCATAAAGAGAATAAAAATTCGCATTAATAATACTAAAATTTTAAAGATAAATATGGCAGCCTATTTGGACCCCGGAAGGATTTATTGAGTCGCAACGAAGCCACGCGGCAAACATAGTTGTACTGGTTCTCGAAGCGTCCGTCAAACCGGGTCATGTATGTACTCCAAGCTCGCCTACATCTAGGTCAATATGTTATTGCATGCACCCCTTCAAGATGTGTGTTGATGGCTCAACTTGTTGATTCTTGTTACTGGGTGGGATTATTAATTGGTAAACAAATTCTTTGTTTTAGCGGATGCTCAAATGAGCGACTTACATGGCTCCCGTGGAGGCCCAGCTGAGCGACGACGTACACAACGTTTTTCTAATGAGCTCTTTTAGGGTGATTGACGAGTTACGACATGTAATTTCGTGTAACTCCGCCTCTACTTTTTTCTGACCCTCGGATCTGAAAAATCATTTAAGGATTTTATTTTTTTGTGAAAAGGGTAGAATAGTAAAGCTGTAATCCATTCACTTCCAATCCCTTCGTCACAAACCCCCGACGCAGATGTATCCAGCTCCCGTAGCAGAGCCGCCGCCGACGTTCCGATCAAGAAATCCACCGGAGGCCACGTTCCAGGCAAGCAGCAGCGGTCCGCCTCCCTGGTGTTGCTCCTGCCGCCAGGGTTCCGGCCCTCCCCTGCCCCACCGCCCGCTGCGGCGCGCCGAGTCCGCCGAGCCTACTCTGCCCCACCGCCCCCTGCAGCGCCTCCCTCTGTCGAGCAGCCGGTGACGCCCAGCAACGCCGGCCATCAGTCCGTGGACAGGTAGCTTCTCCTCCCCCCACCCCCACGGGGCTCAATCTGGATTTGTTTTTGCTCTGCTATTTCTGAATTTTTTGCTCTTTCAATGTGCTGCAACGTGCTTTCTTCTCATCTTGAAGCAGATTGTACGTACAGGTTATATAGTTGAAGCAGAGTGAGTGGCTGCCATCGTCGGCGTGGCTGCAAAGTGAGCAAACTGCCCTGTCCCAACTACATAGGTATCCGTAAATTCCCTGGTATATTTTACAGTTTGTTGAAATTCTTGAACGAAGCACAACAATTGCCTTCTGTTTGTCACCAACAAATTCAGTTTTGTACATCAATCAGCAATAGTATGTTGGCCAGATAATAATACAAATGGATGGAAATAGAGTTGGTATGCATTGATCCAGGCTGCACCATATGTAGAGTACTTACAGTAGGGATGTGATCTCTGAATCAACATGTCAAACACTAGACAACCTGTTAACTTTAATGCCAACTCACTTTGATTGTTACTGGGTTGGAGGGTCCAAGGTGATCAAGAACAGATTGCAGCGTAAAATTTTCTTAATAAAACAAGACGTCTATTGCAAAATACCTAAGATACGAACAGTCAGCTTGCAGCGTAGTATGCATTGAACTGTTGCTATAATTCTATCGGAAAGCCTTGTGAGGTACCGTGAGTTGCGGAATTTGAGTCACGCGGCATGTTTCCGGGAATGTCAATCAAATGAGGAGTATCAGCATCTGAAGATGGTTCTGAATGCACAAGATGGCAACAAGGAATCAAGTAGTGGTCAGAAGGAATGCATTAGATTTGGTCTGGTGTTGCCACAGACGACGGAAATTGATTCTGGAGATTTGGGAAAGGTTCTTGATCCCGTTCATGTGCAAGGCCGAGGTGCACCGAAGAAAAGGTTGCAGGCAAAGATGAAGAAGCAAAGATCAAAGAGGAAATGTGGCTACTGTGGGGTAGAAGGTCACGATCAGCGTATATGCAATAAATTGAAAGAGGTGTCAAATATGTCTATTTTTTTTACATGTGCTTTACTCATTAATATGGTGCATGCCAATAATTATATTTCTTTGTTGTGTAGGACGCAAACTGATAGCTACAGCTCTCTGTACAAGGGGTTTTGTGGTAGGAAACTGCTGCGCTTGTGGTCCTATTATCAAGTATTAATTTCTGCAAGTATTTCGTGGTAGGAAACAATTGTTGCTTGGTCGAGTAAAAGAATGAAACTGTCTCCCTGCTACTTATCTATTACTTTAAACGGGCCACTGTTTTTGAGATGCACATTATATATTCACAGAATTATAAAATTACTGCAGTTAAAATATGCACATAATCCAACTAATTGTAATTTTCTTGTCGAGGTTTTAAACTATAAAACAGCTGCACATATGTCACTTAAATATATGATTTTGTGAACTATGGAGATCTCAGTGTGATATCCGCCACACAAATTAAAAAAGAAGAGGCTGAACGTTCATGTGAGCCATCGTAGCAAAATTGGTAGGTGAATGTCTCACTCATGTCTCACACGTATAGCAGTGCTCTTTAAACTAATTTGTTCCACATACAGTTTGTTATAGACCGAGATTGCTTAGTTTAATTAATTTCTCTCATGTATGTTTTAGCATTAAATTACAAAGTGAGTAATAACGGAAGGGCTATGAAGATCTGCAATAGTCATAATACCCTGTCAATTGCTTAGTTTAGGTAGTTGAAGGTCTGAAGCCGCTGAATTTGAGATTCAATGGAGTTTTTTTTTTTTTTTGCGATCTTATTATTTGTCATTCTTAGACCTTGAAATCAGCAAGATCAATAATCGTCTGACCCTCCTAGGTTAAATTGAATTCTTTATTTGCATAATAGAAGTTCCTTGGCCTTTCCTTTAAGAAGCAACCTGTCCTTTCCTGTAATAGTCATAATACCTATGCTTGTAATAGTCATAATACCTATGCTTGTAAGGAGCAACTTGGCCTTTCCTTTCATCTTTGAACATTTGAATTCTTTGTTTACTTAATAGAAGTTCCTTCTCCACAATATAAATGAACTTGCCGGCCCTTTCATTATTATTCTTACGATTTTTCCGTGATTGTGATTGAATAGAATTTTGCATGATTTATATAAGATTAAAGGTTGATGTGTCTCTTATGTGTGCAGATATATTGTATGACTCGTGGTCGCCTGCGATGACTGTAAAAGTGTCCCCTACTGATTGATTCTGGGAACCATGTGCTAAATCTTTTGGTGATGTCTGATTGCATCATTCATGCTTTAAACCTGCTGGTGGTTGATGACTTGTAAAGTAGACTATTGCTTTAGTTGGGATAAACTTGATGTTAAATGCATTGTGGAGAAGAATAATCCAGTAGTTTCTTTGTCGCGACATCAGAGTTACTTTGTGTGTAATACAGTACATTTTAATTTGAATTGCATGCATGATTGTTTTAGAGGACTCATGGTGGTAGTGATGTGTGATCATACTCGCCGGGGGCGACTAGGACCGATCTTAGTCGTCCGGACCCACTATGATCATAAGACGAACCATACTACTAGTACAGGTGTCACACGACCCAAACGGGTCCAGACAAGCTGTAGTGGTGATTCACTGCCAAGACTATCTGCACACTGCTCAGTTTAACTCAATAACTGTCCGATCTTAGTGGTCACAGCATGTCAGAATGTAGTTTTGGGTTCGAAGTAGGTGATAGCCAATTTTTGTCATGAGTACCGGTCTTGCTCGTTGGGGACGACTTGTGGTGTTAGCATTTCCGGATGACCCATTGTCCTAAAAGGGATCCGAGGTGTCCGGATGACCCATAGTCTTAGACGTAAAGAGCCATGGTGTCAATAGTACCTGTAGAGGATGGCCTAGAAGGCTAGAACTACCGGCCTTACTCGTTTGGACTCACCACTACTGGTAGTCGTAGTCCGAATGACCCACAAGTACTGATAGTCGGGGTCGAGACGGCCCGTAGCGGAAGTTGCGTGCCAGGAGTACTTGTACTGCTAATAGTGGGATCAGTCACCTTGCCACCATGTGTTGCAAACATAATAAAAATATACATAGATTCAAAATTTCCCATGTAGAATTCTTGGATGCAAAGTTCTGTTACATGGAAGCAAAGTTCTTGGACTAAATTTTTGTTAGGCTCAACCAAACTTTAATTGCAATAGAAGCAAATTATCTCGCCAGCGGATGCAATTATTCGTTGCGTTGGAAACAAAAAAAAATGTTACACCAGATCAAAGGAAATTTGATGTGCATTATTAGCAAATTTTATGGCATCCGAAAAAAATGTTGAATAAAATTTACAAAATAAACAGGCATGAAGTTTTACTAGCATCAAGTGAGAAATTCATGGCGATGGAAGCAGTAGCAAGACATGCATGCGTTTCGGAAGCAGTTACGGCTGGAAGCACGTGATAAAAGCATTCGGTTGCTAATCCTAGCCTGCCTCGCCTACTGATCCAACGACTATTATGCTACTATTAATCCAATGGCAACCAAGTGGTCTGATGAAAAGCAATAATTAGTAGACAGATCTACCCTTCGAAAACTTAACTGGTCCCACCAAAAATTTGTACCAGTCCCACTGTTACTTGTAATTTCCCGTAATTTTTGTTTCATAACTCCTCGTAACTCCTAATTTCTCACCATTAGATTAAGGTGGATGGACGGCTCGTAAAATCGCCAATCACTGTAACAGTTGTATTTTCTAATATAAAAATGAATATTTTTAGCACTTACGGGTGAGGGAAGAAATAAAAAGCTTGTGCGTTACAACAGGTATAAAATAGATAATAGTATATGCTTAGAAGCTTAAAAGACAATCTATTTACCACTCAAACAACTTTGCAAGTAGCAAAACAATATTGAAAGTATACCAAGCGTCATTCTTGAAAACAATAATCCAAATCTCATGTAGAAAATGTCCAAGCCTCATATTGCACCATCACTTGGTATTTACAATCGTTCTTGTGAAGTTCTGGGCTTAAAAGAGCCGCATAAAAAAAGTTCTGTGCTTCAGAGATATTTAATTCATAATTTTAGGTGTCTACAAATAACTTCGTCTCAAAAAAGGTGTCTACAAATAACTCGTTGCTTAATTATAAAATTTACTTCCAATAATTGACAATGCAAATAAGCTATATTTAGCCGGTAATCCACTTTGGCTCCCGGGTGCTCATGCTCCCGGGGCCAAATTTTTTTTTCCAAATGTCAAAAAAATCCAGACAAATTTTTTTTGTGATCTTTGCCACATACAAATGCTACCTGTAAATTTTGAGGCAAAAACGTTAAGCATTTTCGCCTATGCAAAAAAAAACAAATCGGAGACAAAACGTTACCACAAAATGACAACCCAAATTTGTTTTTTTCACCGACGAAACACCGCCGCTCCGTTTCGCATGAAATTTGTCAAGCATGCTTGCGACACTAACACGAACATCCACAAAAAATTTCAGAATTTTTTGAAAACATTTAGTATTTTTTTTCGCGTTACTGTTCATCCGGGTGCAACTGCACCCGGGAGCCAAAACGCCGGTCGTAACTATGTCCTCCATGGCAAGAGTAGCGATCGATTAGGCATCCCAGAAATCACATTTAATTATCCTCCTATAAGGGGGTTGCATGCAGCACGTGAGGACGCTTTATTTTTTCTAACGTGTGTACATGCCCGCTCCTTCCCTTTAAGATGGGTTATGTTCCTGGGAGCGGCGTTTCGGCTCTCGGGTGCATCTGCACCCGCGCCGACGAAAAAAATCGAAACAAATACTAACAAATTCAAAAAATTCTAATTTTTTTTTTGTGTGGTAGGTAATTTGATGCATGAGGAGCGCTCCAAAATTCAACTTATTTGGAGATCTGAGAAGCTCTCGGCAAAAAAGACAAATCGGGGTCTGTAAAAAAGGTTTACTGTTCACAAACTTTTCTGACCCGATTTGTCTTTTTTGCCGAGAGCTGCTCAGATGTCCAAATAACTTGAAATTTGGAGCGAACCTCACGCATCAAAATATCTACCACACAAAAAAAATTGGAATTTTTTGAATTTGTCTAGTATTTTATTTGATTTTTTTCGTCAGCGGGAGCAGCTGAGCCCGAGCTCAGAGTTGGATTTTCGTATGTTCCTTCCTTATTTTCGAATGTGTAGCGGTTGACCCTTTTTCCAGAGTCTCTTTGAGCCTCAGGCGATTTGAAATCGTATATAAAGGACAGGGATCCAGTGACTGGCCTCACGCCGTAACTGGCGGCAAACTAGCCATTGGATGAAGGATGGACATACCAGAGCAAACACTGTAGCGAAAACACTGTAGGCCCGCTTCGTGTAGCGGAAATACTGTGCATGCGGTTCCTGTAGAGCGAGTACTGTAGCACGGGCACTGTTCGTGCAAATCTGCCCATACATTCTTGATCGGACGGTGTGAGGAGGGGGGCAAGTCACCGTACTGTTCACTGGTGACTGGTGACTAGCAAGTCACTGGATCTCAATCCGTATATAAAAGGGTGGGATTATTTGTGAGAAAGCGGGATGGGACAATTTATAACGGAAAAATAAACCATCTTATGCCATGATGTGGTCTAGGTTAGTTGGTCACGACTTTGGCTATTGGATTTGGTTGGAGGACTCGAGTTCGACTCCCACCAGCTGCAATTACTGTTTTTACCTCCTCCCGCTAACACCTTGTGTATTTGGGCCATGAGGAGGCGGGCCGTCGTCGGTGCACACGTCGGGATGAAAAATATTAGGCTGGTTTTTTAGTACCACATTGGATAGGAAAAAATTCATCTAACCGGAAAGAAAAAAATCACCTAAGCGGGACGAAACCAAGAATATCACCTTGCTTTATTAGTAGGTATGAAAAATAAACCATCTTATGCCATGATGTGGTCTAGGTTAGTTGGTCACGACTTTGGCTATTGGATTTGGTTGGAGGACTCGAGTTCGACTCCCACCAGCTGCAATTACTGTTTTTACCTCCTCCCGCTAACACCTTGTGTATTTGGGCCATGAGGAGGCGGGCCGTCGTCGGTGCACACGTCGGGATGAAAAATATTAGGCTGGTTTTTTAGTACCACATTGGATAGGAAAAAATTCATCTAACCGGAAAGAAAAAAATCACCTAAGCGGGACGAAACCAAGAATATCACCTTGCTTTATTAGTAGGTATAGATAGATATAGATTCTGAAAAAACATTAGTTTGGTAGACCGGGGCGTCTGTTGCGGTGCAAATCAAGAATTTCCCCTTCGCATAAAGTTTCAGGAAGGAGATATATTCCTTTCAACTAATGGGGTAATGTGAATTACGCTATCCATTCTGTTGGGTATTTGGTATGGTCTTCTCAATGTGCATATGTCACCTTTACTTTGTATATTTATGATGTACTCCAAAAGTGTAGAATGATAAATACTCTGGAAAAGCACTTTTAGTTGTAAAAATACATGTTTTGCTGTTATAAATAATTGTCCATGGGTTGCAACGGGACATAAATATTTAACAGGATTTTATCCGGTAATTTAATAAACCATGGGACAATTAAACATGATTTTACTTTCAAATAAGCATTTATTGGCTTATCAAATAAACGTGATTTTATTTGGTAAGTAAATAAAACAGGGGACAATTAAGTCGGTTTTTAAGGAAAAGCGATGGGAAAAAACTTAGAGATATGAAGATGAAAAAAAGTCAAAATAGGGAGGTTGACGACGGATCTTATGTTGTTATTACAAAATGTAGTGTGTGTATGTAAGAGAGAATCGCATTCTTTGTCTACGCAAGTTACTTGGTGGATTGGTGTGCTCTTGTAGTTCCACACGGTCACGGGTTGAAGCCCCGATTGTTGCACTAACTTCAGGAATCGACAGTAGTCATTTGCATTCTTTGTTCGAAACATTTAGATAATCCCGTAACAGTTATATACAAACCGAGTACCTAATTAGCGCCGTCTGAGAAATTAAACAAGAAGGGCTAAGCTGGCTAACCACATGGTGAAGAGCTGCCGGGTCTTCGATGTCCATTCTCACCCCGGAGACTCCCGCGTTATTGACCTGCAAAGGGAAAAAGCACGAGGCACTCACAATCCCAGCAGTGGACATCTGAGAAACCAACCGGAAAGGAAAAGCCAAGCCGTACCAGTATGTCTAGCCTGCCAAACCTATCCCTGACGAAGTCGGCCAGACGAGCGGCGCTCAACGGCTCGCCGACGTCCAGCTGACAGAACACGACGTCCGGCAGCCCGAGCTCCCGGAGCGCGTCGACCGCCGCGGCACCCCTCTTGTCGTCCCTGGCCGTCAGGACGACCGTCGCTCCGCTGGACGCGAGCTGCCTGCACACCTCCAGCCCGATCCCTCTGTTGGCCCCGGTCACCAGGGCGACCCTGAGGATCGGGGAGCAGACGAGTTAGGCGTACGTCCAGCACGAGCAAACGAGTTGGATTGAAGAAACTTATTACGGAGTGGTAGTTATTATTACCTCTTGTGAGATGAGCTGGTGACGCTTCCTCCTTCCATGGGGGTGGTTTGGGGAAGAGCTTCTGGCCGGCGCAAAACGAAGGAGCCGACATGATATGAACGCTGGGCCTGGGACGGAAACGGGTGGAGGGACGGAAGCCACGGCGCGCACGCTGCTTGCGTGCGCGTGGTGAAGGGGGTCGCCACGCTCAAATCACAGTGATGTGCTGTGCTCTCGAAGCAATCATCAATGGCGTCGCGCTCAATGGCTTGTCAGCCTACAAGCATAGTGCCTACAGGCTACAGCTGACAGGAATCCCCACGTTTACCTTCCGTGCTGGAAACGATGGCGACACTCACTGTGCCTTTGAATTACCTTCCGTGCTGGAAACGATGGCGACACTCACTGTGCCTTTGAATTTATGTCAATTCATTGAGGACCACATGCGTACACATTGCAGTTGCAGTTCTTTCTTCTTGCCTTCTGAGATGCAGAGTCTTTCCTCTGTTCATCAGTTTGTCACTGAACTCTAGGTCTCTAGCACGCTCACGTCCCCAGCCCCAGTGGCGATGGTCTAGAAGAGGGGCACCACCGTGAAGCTTGCAAGAAGGCCTGCAGCGCCTTACAGCACTTCAACGAGCATACGAGATGTCACCGAACTTATCCTGACCCTGTTTACTCAACTGCGAAATCTAGATTTGAAAGAAATCCAGAAAACAGAGCAAAGCCACAAAAAAGGGCAGAAGCACTTCAACGATATTACGAGATGTCGCCAAGCTTGTTCTGTGAAGTCTTCGCATCGGCACACCCTGTTTGCTTAACTGCGAAATGTACAGCTGAAAGAAACCCCAAAACAGAGCAAAGACGAAAAAAAAAGGGCAAACACTATCTCATCTAATATATCTCTGAGTTTATCAGTGAAGTACAAGAAAGAACAAATTGAATCATCGAATCAAGGGCCAATGCAGTCTAGCTTCAGTAGACATGGCATTCAATTACTGAAAGGAACACATCAAAAAGTTCGGTTCCCTTTTGTCTCACTTCTACATAGTTTTGCACTTCGTCAGAGAGACGACGATCACCATCACCACCAATGGCATGAATTAATTACTGAAGTGCTTTCAGTTTAATGAAGGGCACACACAAGAAATCCCTTGATCAGGATAACAAGATAACCCAACATATAAATATGATCACCGTCCTTTGGGACGGCTGGTTGTTGAAATATCGCCAAAAAAAATACCTCCGGTTGAATCTACGGGTCAATGATAACACAAAACTTTGACCATCTGCCTTGGTGGCTCCAGGCATTTTTCTCTGGGTGAAACTATATTGTACCAGATGATGACTGTATTTCCTGGTGGTGAAGAACAATGCCTCAACATTTGTTTCCAAATCATTCAGACTGCAGCTGCTCTTTCACAAGCTTTGTAGTAAAGCGTCTTCTGCACATAGAAGAGCATATAAGCCTGAGAACTTCTGACAGTATGCTCATCAACGCTGGTTACCCATGCATCATCACATCTGTACCATTGATTGTTTAACCTCAGATATGTCACATAGTGGCCAGCGTCTAGTTTACCACTATGTGTGATCACCGCAAATATTTCAAATTCTGAAGGCAATTCAGAAACTGCCTCTGAATCACAGGCTTCTGATGGAAATATGCGGTTCCCATATCTACTTCTGAGAATGGAGGATGACAGGTAAGGTGTCATGTCAAGAGAAAAAGGGAACTGCAAAGAGTGGTCAACCTTCCTTGACATCTTCTTAACTGTCGAATGCTCAAATCTCTTGATGTGAAAGCAGGAAACTAGCGGAAGCCTCCGAATGGACATTTGCTTCAGGGAGACTTGCCTCTCCTTGCAACGTTCACAGAAGTACTTCTGTTCAGCATCTAGCCTCTCAGCCCTGGTAAACCGCTCCAAACATCTCATGAGTGTCGATACCTTGGAACTCATGCCAGCTACGTTTCTCTCACCGTTGCGCGCATGCGGCTTTGGGTTTGCAACACCGAGACAATTGTTATGCCCAGAATCCAGGTCTAAAGAGACGTCCATGCAAGGTTCGAACGTTGTGGATGAGAACCCACAATTTGTGCAGATGACATCTGATCTAAGAATACCAGAAAACACCCGGTGTGCAATGCAACAGTCTCCATCGCCTATTATGAGCAAAAAGTTCGAAATCGATGTTAGAACAAAACACGATAACAGGATATTTTTGTAAAGATAAACCACAGTCAAGTATGCAAAGAGTAAGACAAGACAAGTATATAACAACTCTTCTTTCTCCCCAAGGAATATTTTTCTCAAGATAAATCATTTTTCTCAAAAAAAACTAGACCAACAGAGACTAGCTACTGTGGATCTTAAACTGAGGGAACAGCCATGAGCACCCCCGGTGGAGCACAATGCTCAAATGTGGTGGTTGGGCTGGGCGCCACAGCTGTGCACACCTCAAGCCAACTGGTCAACACTCAGTTCTCTTCTCAAGATAAATCATAGTCCAGCATATCAAAAGCAAGACAAGTAAACTAGATGATCACCAATAAAGACAACAAGTACAGGAAGATGATTATTGTTTCCCACTTCTCGTGTTTGCCTGTCCTCCGAACTAATAGTAGGACAAGCAAGAACTAAGAACAATAGTTAAGGTATCACAAATTATACTAGGAATGCATCATGCAACTTGTAAAAGATGGATCCAGAAAAGAAAGGATGTCCCCAATCATGGTAGTCACTGCATACAGAATATGTGATTATCTTGAAAGCAATTTGCCAAATTTATGAGGTTTAGTTCATATCTGAATTCGTTGCAACACATGCAAGTCTTTAATTCAAATAGTAGAAAGAGAGGAGCTAACTACCTTGTTCATGTGATTTAGGCTGATCATCCTTTATATTTTCATGAATATGGTCAAGGATGGAGATAAAAAATTCATGTGCGTCCTGTTGCTCGTAGCTTGCAAGGTTTGTTGCATGCTGCCACCAGCTAAGAATCCAGAACGATAGTAATCAGAAGAAAATCAAGTACTTTCTTTCATAAACCAGAAGAAACAAGTAGTGCATCATATTTCCTGTGCAAGCCCATGTTCATCAAACAATATCAGCAGCAAAAAGACATGGTGCATGTGTAGTTCTTACAAACATGAATTATTATTTTTAAACTATAACTTCTGCTTAAGAAGATGTCAGGGTTGCAGTATTTCTTCCTATCATGACAATAGTTTTAAAATAGCTAGGACACGGCACAGACATGTTGTGTGAGGCAAAGGTATAAAGTATAAACAGTCGGTTCCCAAGGAAATAAGAAACTTTTTGTAGGCCCTGCCGAAGTATCAACAAGACTAGCAATAACTTACGTACCCAAAAGTATACACTTAAACAAAGGAAAATTCAAAAGAATTCAGCAATAGAGAGTGTGCATGCTACCTTCGCAACCAGTCAAACAAGTGACTTGACAGGAACTAAGAGGTGCTCATGCATGTTATCACCTGACCAATAATTACAGTACAGCGACCATTTATTAGGTAGGCATGCCAAAAGTACTTACATAATCATAAAAAGGCATTGCTATATATGCTCTATATACGAGGGCATTTCATCAAACAGCCCATATGCATGCTGTGCAACCATTTTCCTTCCGTAGCAATACATACTGAGCAGAGTTTGTCCCTTTTAGCTACATATCTTTGGTAACATCATTCGATTCATTTTAAGTACGCCTGCAGTCTGCATGATCTAACTTCAAACAGCTCCATGGCATAGCATACAAGCATCCCACTACCATTTGCATTAGATTTACAGTCTAGTGTCTTAAACAAGCCCCACTGTCCATAGTTAACAGCACTTCAAACAGTCATCTAACTAACGGCTTAACTTCCCCTAAAAATCACACTGCGACAACAAAACAATGCAATTAGAGCGTGAGATCCGGACCTATAGAGGAACTTGGCGGGGCTGTAGGGCGTGCGCTCGCCAGAGAAGGTGGCCGAGTAGATCTCGTCGAGATCGCACGCGAGGCACGCAGCCTTGGCCTCGGCATCCGTGGTACGGTGCCTCATGGGCGTGCGGCGCGGGCAGAGGAAGCGGTTGTGGCGATCCCCAAGGAAGTAGTTCCGGAGCGGCGGCGCGTGGAGGAGCGCCTGCAGCACGGAGTTCATGAAGCAGGTGTTGCCGAGGTTGTTGAGCCCGCGCAGGCCCGCGGGCTCGGCGGCAGACGCGGAGGTGGTGGGATCGGCGGATCGCACGAGCGCGACCTCGGCCGGATCTGGCGCCCAGGCGCGGTAGTCGACGCGCCGGCGCTTGCGGGGTGCGGCGGCGGGGGAGGCGGACGCGGACGGCGAGGCGGGGGTGGACGGGGGGTGGAGCGCGGTGGACTGGGCGAGGACGACGGCGTGGTCGAAGTCCGGGTCGTAGACCTGGTCCCCGCAGGCGGCGCAGAAGAGCTCGGCGCGGTCGACGTCGACGGCGATCTGGTGGCCCGGGGCGGGGGCGGAAGCGGCGTGGGAGGCGGCGTGCGAGGGGCAGAAGACGGCGGCGCAGGTGAGGCAGGCGTAGAGGCGGGGATGGGGCGGGGCGGAGGCCGGGCAGGGGGAGCATCGGGGCACCTCGCGCGCGTCGCGGCGGATCTCGGGCCGGCCGAGCGGGCGCACGCGCAGGCAGCGCCGGAGGAAGCGGAGCGGGCGCGAGGTGAGCCGGTGCGCGGCGAGGTGCGGGCAGGGCGGCGGCGCGGACGGGGTGGTCATCGGGGAGGGAGGGGGCGGCGGTGGAGGGAGTGGCGGCTTGGGCGGTGCGGGGTGAGGTGGTGCGGTGGGGGTGGGGATGGTGGCGGCGGTGGAGATGGATGGTGTGGATCATGGAGATGGAGTCAGAGCGGAGCCATGGGGTGGGTCGCTCTGGGTCGGGGCGGGGGAGGCGCTACTCGTGCCCTGCGGGATCACGATCTGATTAGGTTCTCGCAAATGTAGCTTAGCTCAAGGGTGAAGCTCTGGCACGTCACTGAGGCATGTTATACGCGAGACAGATTGTTTTGGAGATAACGTTATCAACATACTTCCTTCGATTGTGTTTATAAATCAAGCACACATACTTAGTATTTAAGATATTTAAGGCTCCTTTGATTCAAAGGAATTCTATAGTATTTTTGGAGGATGGAATTCTTAGGATTTTTTCCTACATTGATTCTTTGATTCATAGGATTGAATCCTATTAAATTTTTCTTATGGAATCTTTTGTACTACATTTCATAGGAAATCTAACATCCACTTTGTCGGGGATATAATCCCGCGGTATAACCCGCCCTATTGGGTCGGATCAATGTAATGGCGGCTCTGGAGTTATATTCAAGATGGGTTGTGCCATTGAAGACAAGGCAAGCAAGGTGGTTGCTAAGAAAGTCGTCGGGCGGCCCAAGCGCGTGAAGACGGCGGCTCAAGGCCCACAAGGCAGGAGACGTCAGAAGATTCCTTGCTTGAGAGGCAAGGCGTGTTAGAGACATAATAGCTTACGAGTTTTAATGTGACTCGGACTCTGTTGTAAGGCCTAGGGTCTCGACCTGTATATAAAGGCGAGCCCCTAGGACCGAAAGACTTAAGTTACACACCCTCGAAAGCTAGGTTAGCGATTTCGCACCCTTGTAATCGAGATCATCATCAATATAGACACAAAGCAGGACATATGCTATTACCTCCATTGGAGGGGCCGAACCTGGGTAAACTCGTCTCCCGTTCCCGTTCAACCCCTTTGAGTCGCCACCTAGCGGCCGTGGCAAGATCCACGTCCGGTGGAGTTGAGTTCTCGAAGGGAGCCCTTCTAGGGTTCGGGGGATTCGCGGTCGGTCGAATGACCAAGAGCCGCCGCGGCAAGATCTACATCGACGACTCAGGCTGGGGCCCTGAGGCCGACTCGATTGAGTACGGGTACCGGGTCCCCTTTGGTAAGATCCACGTCTTCATCGGCCAGATTGGCGCGTCGGTGCCCGAGTCGAACATCTGCACCAACATCGTCGAGCCGGCTCGGCGCGCCCAACCTGGTCTGCGTCACGAGACCAAGATCCTCGAGGAGGTTCATGAGTCGCCTCGTCAAGTTGCTGTCTATACAGTAGAAACCGCGGCGGCCCAAGCTCCATCCATGGCTGGAGCATCGGGCGGCTCTGGCTTGCCACGGGGCGGCTCTAGAGCTGAATTTCATCAGCAGGGAGTCAACGGTGGTGGACAGTTTTTTGGCCAAGGCAATCAGCAGCATAGTAACCAAGGTGTCTTCCAAAGTCATCCCAAGCAGCTGAATAGTGGCCAGTACCATGTTTTCACCACTAGTACTTGCAAGCGAGACAGTAAGGTCAAGAGCAGAGCCGTCAACATGGCTGAGCCGGCAGTTCCCAGGTATCTCAACTCGTCTGAACATTCAATTACCTGGAGCAGGGAGGACCATCCCCCCCGGGTTGACAACCCTGGCAGTTTAGCTTTGGTGGTGGCACCTCAAGTTGGCAGTTACACCTTGTCCAAGGTCCTTATGGATGGAGGCAGTAGCATAAACATCTTATACTACAAAACTTTTCGCCGGATGAACCTATCTGAGAGCAAGCTGCTTCCCTCAATGACGGTCTTTCACGGGATTGTTCCCGGAAAGTCGGCTTATCCAATTGGGCGGATCAAGCTTGACATCGCTTTCGACAACGAGCGCAATTTCAGATGCGAGCCCTTGATGTTTGAGGTGGTCAAGATAAAGAGCCCTTATCACGCCCTCTTTGGGCGGCCGACCTATGCTCGTTTCATGGCCCGGCCTTGTTATGTCTATCTCAAGCTCAAGATGCCAGGACCGGACGGTGCCATTACCGTGGACGGAAGTCGGAAGATAGCTCAGGAGTGCGAGGAAGGAGATGCGGCTTACGCCGAGTCGGCTTGCGCGGCTGAAGAATTGAAGTTCTATACCGCCAATGTTGACCCAGCCGATATGAGCCCCCTCAAGAAACCCAATACTGAGTCGGAGCCTTCGCTCAAGTTTAAGCCTGCTGAAGATACAAAGCAGATCGATTTCACGCCAGGCGATTCGTCCAAGCAGTTTACTATTGGGACCGGCTTGGATCCCAAATAGGAAAGCGTGCTCATCGAGTTCATCCGTGAGAATCGAGACATCTTTGCATGGAAACCTTCTGACATGCCTGGAGTCCCGAGAGAACTCGCTGAGCACTACCTTAATGTGGATCCAAAGATGAAATTAGTATGCCAATACCTCCGTCGTTTTAACGAGGAGAGACGCAAGACTATTGGGGAAGAGGTAGCCCGGCTCCTAGCTGCCGGGTTTATCATTGAAGTTTTCCACCATGAATGGTTGGCTAACCCGATGCTTGTTCTGAAAAAGAACGGCACTTTGCGCATGTGTGTTGACTACACAGATCTCAACAAAGCTTGTCCGAAGGATCCTTTTGCTCTCCCACGTATCGGACAAATCATTGACTCTACGGCGGGTTGTGAGCGTATGTGCTTCCTAGATGCATACTCCGGCTATCATCAGATCAAGATGGCTGTTGAGGATCAGGAGAAGACGGCTTTCATCACTCCTTTTGGTTCTTTCTGCTATGTCTCTATGCCTTTTGGGCTTAAGAGTGCAGGGGCGACTTACCAGCGCTGCGTCTAGAATTGCCTTCAACCACAGATTGGGCACAATGTTCATGCTTATGTCGATGACATCGTGGTGAAATCTTAGAAGAAGGAGACGCTCTTGGATGATATCAAGGAGACGTTAGATAACCTTCGAGTGTACCAGATGAAACTTAACCTGGCCAAGTGCGTTTTTGGTGTTCCTGCAGGCAAGCTATTGGGATTCCTAGTTTCCGAGCGAGGCATCGAAGCTAACCCGGACAAGATCAAGGCGGTGACTTCACTGGCTAAGCCGGCAAATATAAATCAGGTTCAACGCCTGGCGGGTCGCATCACGGCTTTAAGCCTGTTCATAATCCGCCTGGGAGAAAAAGCTATTCCTTTTTATCAATTGCTGAAGAAGACAGGCGATTTTAAATGGACTGATGCCGCTAATGAAGCTTTTGAAGCGCTCAAGCGACAGCTTGTTAACCCGCCCATCTTAGCCGCCCCTGCTGACAAAGAGCCAATGCTCATGTACATTGCTGCCAATTCCAAAGTGGTGAGCGTGGCAGTTGTTGTTGAGCGGAAAGAGGAAGGGAAGGAGTATCCGGTTCAGCGCCCAGTTTACGTCGTTAGCGAATTTTTAACTTTGTCCAAGCAGTGGTACCCGCATTGCCAAAAGCTGGTCTTTAGAGTCTTTATGGCAAGCTGGAAATTGAAGCACTATTTCCAGGAGCACTCAATCACTGTGGTCAGTTTGGCACGCCTTGGTGATATCATACAAAACCGGGAGGCCACTGGTCGGATTGCTAAGTGGGCTATTGAACTTGGTGATCACCATCTAAAGTATGTGCCCCGAACCGCCATCAAGTCCCAAGCGATGGTAGATTTCATTAATGATTAGACAGAGATGCAGATTCCAGAAGATAGGCCAGATAACACGTACTGGACTATACACTTTGATGGATCCAGACAGTTGGAGGGCTCGGGGGCTGGAGTTATATTGTCTTCTCCACGAGGTGACAAATTTTGTTATGTTCTACGGCTCATGTTCCCTTGTACTAACAATGCAGCTAAGTACGAGGCCCTCCTACACGGACTCAGAATAGCTAAAGAGATGAATCTGAGCCGGGTCAGGTGTTTGGGCGACTCAGATTTGGTGGCTTGGCAAGTTTCAGGGACTTGGGATTCGAAGGACCCCTTGATGGCGGCTTACCGGTGGGCAATCTCTGATGTGGTGGGTCATTTTCAAGGCTATCAAGTCGATTATATAGACCGCCGGCATAACGAGGCGGCCGACGCCCTATCACGACTCGGCTCATAGAGGAAGCCGGTGTCAGTGTCAAATCCGACATATCTCGTAGTAGGGGTCCTAAGCTAGGTGTCTTGGAGCGATGGTAACATGGACACGGGATTTTACCCAGGTTCGGGCTCTCTCAAGGAGATAATACCCTACGTCCTGCTTTTGATTGTATTGATATGGGGATAGTACATAGTACAGGTATCTACCACGAGATTGTTGTAATGAATCAGATTGTCTATCGACTAGCCTGGCCTCGGTTTATATAATGTACAGTAGGCCTAGGGTTTAGAGGAGTCCTTGTCTTGTGCGCCAAGTCTTGTGGAATCTCCCTTGTATGCATCATGGGCTGCCCGAAGTGGCCCATTAGTGAATCATCCTGGGGGTCCTCGGCCCGACCCACTGGTCGGGAGACGACGTGGTGAGTACCCCCTAGTACAGGACACCGTCAGTAGCCCCCCTGAACCGGTCTTCAAGTTAAGGATGCTCCTCGGTTCTTCCAAACAGTTCTTTGTCTTCGGTCGTCGGTTTTGAAAGTTGGTTCAACAAATCTTCCCACCTTCGTTCTTGAGGATCGTCGAAGTGTATCCGAAGAGTTCACACGTCGGGCATCCGAGGAGCCCTTTTAATTTCTCGGCCTTTATCAATGCCTTGTTATTTTTACGCCACACCTTGGGTTCGAAGTGTTTCCCGTGCGGCGGTGCCCTCTGCATCAGAGGTGTCTTTTTGCAGCCGAGCTCCAACGCAGGTCGGCATCCAAGGTGTCATATATTACCTTGGTCTCTGAAAATTTGAAGAAGTCCATCCGAGATTAAATGTCAGAATAGTCTTTCATGGAGCCAGCCATTTACATCCGGGCTTTATGCCGGACTGCTTCCGAGGTGCCTTTTTGCAGTCGAGCTCCAACGCTGAATTGCATCCGAGCTTTATGCCGGACTACTTTCGAAGTGTCTTTCTGCAGCCGAGCTCCAACGCCGAACTGCATCCGAGCTTTATGTCCGACTGCTTCCAAGTTGGTGCACCACCTCAGCCTCGGGCTGTTTTTTGTGGAATTTAATTCCGACTGGTGTAATTTATTCTCTGACGAGCTGTATAACCAGTAGCCCTCAAGGTGTGTGTCGGTCTAAAACCCGAGATGCACCTGAAGGATAAAAATAAAACCGCTGATCCCAGTAGCCCCTGAGACTTAGGTCGATTTGCGAAATCAGCCTGAGGATCGAGTTCTTGCTCGGCATCATACTTTAGGGACACGAACGCGGTGCACAATAGTTCCCGAGACTCGGGTTGGGTGCGGCCGACCAACCTGAGGATCGAATCTCCTCGGAAACCATATTGCACTTTGATTTTGCTGCATTGAATAGGCAATGCAGTAGCCCCCGAGCCTTAATTTGGGCACGGGTGGTCGAATTAAGGATCGATATTTGTTTGACACAAACTTTTTTTTTGTTTGACACAATTTATGTGTAATGATTCTATGTATCCAAGTACTTTTACATCATCACTGCTCGGATCCGCATTGTACAAGACTTTATTGATCGACCATCGGCTTCAAGCTCCTCGGCCAGTAGCCAAGGAGTGTTTGTCCTACTTTATAAAGCCTTTATAAGGGCAAAGATTTACGGCAAACTAGGTAATCCGGTCATACGGTTTTATAGACAAAGGTACGCGGAGAGATATGTTATATATTACTATTTAATGTAAGAAACATCTTCTGGGAAAAATAGTTCATTTATAAGTTCCTTTTCCCAGGATATCATATTGACCATGATCGATAAACCTCAACTCCGAGCAATGTGGGAGGAAAATATTGAGGATTTAGTTTGGGGAATGTTCCCGAACTCTGTGGTCTTTTAATGAACCGAAATTTTCACTTCTGTCGTTGCCGACCAATTATATTCTTAAGATGGCTAGCTTTCGACTTCACCCAGTCTGAGGTACTAACCCGGATGAACCGGAAGTAACAATCACAGAGGTGCTCCCTTTACCCCCCCCCCCAGCCGGACAATCGGGAACATAGGGGGTAAGAACAGGAGCCAGGCAACCCAGCTTGGCTAAAATCTTAATTCAAATTGATGCATATCTATGGCTTTATAACGATCACTACGGAAGCCAGCTTTCGTATATTAAATACAAACGCTGATGATATGTTGGGCTCTCCAGGAATCCCGATGCATCTATGCCGAGGTGCCACAAGGAACCCTCAGTATAGTTTATTGTGACTCCGTCGCGACTGTTTATAATTTGAAAGTGGCCTATCGTCGGCTTCCACTCCTTTGTAGATGCTACGTAGGGTGTTTCCATACAAACAAGACAACCCTTAGCCGACGTCTTGGTGCCCGGAGGCGGTTGTGTTAGTGGAAACGAGGCAATCAGATATTCGGGCTTTATAACTTTCGCTTAGTCATAGGAGCATATATATGTTGTGGGGCAACTTAATAGCCCCCAAGATACGTCGACTCCTCAGATTATTCAAGGTCAAACCACCCACAACTTGGCCTTTTCAAGAAAGAGAGGCCCTTCGTTTTGCTCGGATAACCTCGATCGGCTATATTTGGTTGAACACCACCTGCGGTTCGCTGACCGATTTACGCTTGTTGTGATAGTCAGCTTTCGGCTTTCTCCAACTGAGGCACTTAACCAGTTAAACCGGAAGTGACAACCGCAGTGGTTCTCCCTTTACCCCTTAGCCGAACAAAGTGGAAACGTAAGGGGTAAGCACAGGAGCCGGGCAATCCATATATAGACCAAAGACACAACTCGAAATCAATGCATATAAATGCGAAATACTGATGACATTTTGCCGAGGACTGCATGGAGTACCTCAGTTTTTGGTGGGTTCGGTGCTAATCGCGGACCCCCTTTAATATTGCCGATGCGTGAAATGCATCTGGCATTGTACTGCGAGAGTTATGCTCGGAAATACCAAAAAAATTATGCAAAAAACTTTATGTTTAGATAAAAGAAAATTGTGCCAATCTGAAATTGGTCTAAAATTTAATTTGTGCTTCAGTCGTTCTTTAACATGATACATCCGATCTCCGGACTCCAATCGGGTCAGCCTTTGGCTTCAATCTCCATATCCCGAAGGCGAAGTGTTTCTCCGAGGCTTGTTTAGCGAACTAAACTCGAGCGGATTTAGAAAGAAACCAGGCTATCCGGCTATTGACCACACACTAGTGTCGGGAAAAGGAGTAGTAGAAAAAGAATTTGCAACGACCAAGAAGAAAATATATTTATTATGAAACGGCTCATATAAATTTAAGAGCCCCTAGTTAACTTTGGGGAAAGGAAATTGTTTTTAACAAATGTTTTTTTTAACAAAAAATATAATGTTTGGTTGAACCGAACAAAAAGTAAAATTTCAAAGAGAGCTGAGCACGAAAACGACTTAGCTGGTTAATGTGCTCGGAGCAGTCCAGGGTTGGGGTAGGACGGAGACGTAGTCCTCGGCCTGGCCGAGGTCCCATCCCCCAAGCCCGAGGTAATCGAGCGAAGAGCTCGGGTCGAGAAGTGGCAACGCAACACGGTTGCTGCGGCGAGGCGAAGCCTCCAGTCCAGCCGAGGAGACACAGTAGTTCGGCAGCGTGATGGCGAAGCCCCCACGTCAGTCGATCATGTTGACGACGCAATTTGGTTGATGGAGGCGGGACGACGATGTCGGCACACCGAGGTGACCTGATAACCCACAAGTATAGGGGATCGCAACAGTTTTCGAGGGTAGAGTATTCAACCCAAATTTATAGATTCGACACAAGGGGAGCCAAAGAATATTTGAGAGTATTAGCAGCTGAGTTGTCAATTCAACCACACCTGGAGATTAAATATCTGCAGCAAGGTGATCAGTAGCACAGTAATATGATAGTTTCGATAGCAGTAGCAGTAGTAACGGTAACAGTAGCAGTGACAACAGTAGTTTTGTAGCAGTTGGAACAGTAGCAACAACAGTAGTAACTTAGCAAGAACAACAAGTGGAGAACTCGTAGGCACTGGATCGGTGAACTCATTGGATGATATTCGTCATGTAACAGTCATAACCTAGGGCGATACAAAACTAGCTCCAGTTCATCAATGTAATGTAGGCATGTATTCCGTAAATAGTCATACGTGCTTATGGAAAAGAACTTGCATGACATCTTTTGTCCTACCCTCCCGTGGCAGCGGGGTCCATAAGGAAACTAAGGGATATTAAGGCCTCCTTTTAATAGAGAACCGGAGCAAAGCATTAACACACGGTGAACACATGAACTCCTCAAACTACGGTCATCACCGGAAAGTATCCCAGATATTGTCACTATGGGGTTTATGGATCATAACACGTAATAGGTGCATATGACTAGGCAAGATCGGATCAAGAACATAGATATAATGGTGATAACATAAACGGTTCAGATCTGAAATCATGGCACTCGGGCCCTAGTGACAAGCATTAGGCATAGCAAAGTCATAGCAACATCAATCTCAGAACATAATGGATACTAGGGTCAAGCCCTAACAAAACTAACTCGATTACATGATGAATCTCATCCAAATCCTCACCGATCAGCAAGCCTACGAAGGAATTACTCACTCCCGGTGGGGAGCATCATGGAATTGGCGATGGAGAAGGGTTGGTGATGACGAAGACCGAAGATTCCCATCTCTGGAGCCCCAAACGGGCTCCAGATCTGGCCTCCCGACGAAGAACAGGAGGTGGCGGCGGCTCCGTATCGTAAAACGCGATGAAATTTCTCCTTGATTTTTTTCTCCGAAAATAGGAATTTATAGTGGCGGAATTAGGGTCAGTGGGGCCACGAGGTGGGCACAACCCACCAGGGCGCGCCCAGGGGGCCTGGCCCCCCTCTTCGGTGAATTTTGGCTCCAATAATTCTTATATATTCTGAAATAATTCTCCAAAAAGTTTCGTTCTGTTCCGAGAACTTTTATTTTTGCACAAAAACAACATGGTAGTTCTGCTGAAAACAACGTCAGTCCGGGTTAGTTTCATTCAAATCATGCAAATTAGAGTCCAAAACAAGGGCAAAA
Organism: Elymus sibiricus; assembly: GCA_039707655.1. Classification (NCBI taxonomy): domain Eukaryota; kingdom Viridiplantae; phylum Streptophyta; class Magnoliopsida; order Poales; family Poaceae; genus Elymus; species Elymus sibiricus. The sequence goes on from CM077665.1 coordinate 508,057,525, forward strand.
GGGTGAGGAAAAGTAGATACATTGGAGACGTATCAACTCCCCCAAGCGTAAACCTTTGCTTGTCCTCAAGCAATTCAGTTGACAAACTAAAAGTGATAAAGAAAAACTTTTACGAACTCTTTTGTTCTTGTTTACATATATATGCTTAAGTAGCACCCTGGTTTTCAGCAAAGATTATGACTAACCATGTCAACAATAACTCTTAGAAATTATATTAACTCATATCAATAACATAAGCAACTAGCGAGCAATAATAAGATATCTCAAGCGCCAACACTTTGTCAAAACAATCATGATACAATATGACAATAGTGGTATCTCGCTAGCCCTTTCTGAGACCGCAAAACATAAATGCAGAGCACCTCCAAAGTTCAAGCAGCGACTAAACATTGTAATTCATGGTAGAAAAGATCCAGTCATGCTGCACCCAACATCGACTATACACAATGCATGAGGATGACAATAGTGCTCTCAGGTCTGGCGCTTATTTGAGAAGGTGATGACTCAACATAAAAGTAAATAGATAGTCCCTTCGCAGAGGGGTGCATGGATTTGCAGAGGTGCCAGAGCTCGAGTTTTAAAACAGAGATAGATATAATTTGGGAGGTACACCCTTCCTGTCAACGTCACGACCAAGAGTTATCAATATCTTCCATGCTAAACAAATTAGCGGCGGTTCCCAAGCGGTAAAAGTAAAGGTCTACTCCCCCTCCACCAACAATCACACTCCACGGCTAGCCGCATCCACGGGTACCGTCCAAACCAACAACATTCCTGGGGGAGTTTTGTTTAATTATTTTTGATTTTTGATTTCGGGACTGGGAATCCCTATTACCGGCCCTCTCGTGTAAGGACGAGTGAATAAACACTCATCATGAGAATAACCCGCTTAGCATAGAAGATACTGACCGCCCCCTATCGCTCCATGAGCGGTCCAGGCACACAAAACAGATGTTCATTTGAATATTTAAAGGTGGCACATGCAAATTTACTTGGAACGGCAGGGTAATAACGCATATAGGTAGATATAGTGGACTCATCTAGAATAACTTGGGTTTAAGGATTTTGATGCACAAGCAGTATTCCCGCTTAGGACAGGCGAAGGCTAGCAAATAGATTGAGAAGCGGCCAGCTAGAGAGCGAAAATGGTCATGAACATGCATTACATATAATACTAGCATGAGTAGGATATGGACACCATGAACATAAATATCATGAAGGCTATGTTGGTTTTGATTCAACTACATGCGTGAACATGTGCCAAGTCAAGCCACTTGAAACATTCAGAGGAGGATACCATATCATCATACCACATCACAACCATTTTAATGCATGTTGACATACAAGATAAATCATTATCCACTCCTAGCTACTTAAGCATGGCATGAACAACTATAATCTCTAATGGTCATTGCAAACATGTTTGATTATAATAGGCTGAATCAAGAGATACTAGGCTAAACATATTTACAAAAACAAAAACAAAAACAAGTTGAGTTCATACCCGCTCTTCTCTGCCATAGTCAATTCATCAAGTATCGTCATCATTGCCTTTCACTTGCACGACCGAATGATAAGAAAATAATAATAGTGCAAGAGTGTTGTGGACTAAGCTGGAATCTGCAAGCATTTTATTCAAGAGGAGAAGACAAGGTAAAATGGGCTCTTTGTTAGGCTAACAATAATGCATATGAGAGCCACTCAACATTTTCATCGTGGTCTTCTCCTTGGTACGACTCAAACAGAAAAGAAAAGAATTTCAGAGAAACAAACTGAAATATTTTTGGAGTTTTTTGGTTTTTCTTGAAGAAAGCTAATTAAAGAGAAAAACAATGACGAGAAAAACTATTTACACGGGAAAGCTCCCAACAAGCAAAAGAAGAAATGAGAAATCTTTTTGGGTTTTCTTTTGATACTACAATTAAACTAAGCTAGAAAGAAAAACTAAAAAGAAGCAGGAAATGTTTTTGGGTTTTCTCAAAGTTTTTCAAACACACAAAAAGAAAGCAAGAAAGCAAATGTAGCATGGATATTACAATGAAAAAGTATGAACACCGACAACTGGAATGAAATGTGTGAACATGAATGTAATGTCGGTGGAAATACATACTCCCCCAAGCTTAGGCTTTTGGCCTAGCTTGGTAATCACCATCCGTAGAAACCATCCGGTCCCAAGTCGAAGTGAGGTGGAGGCGGCACCTGAGCATCCCACCCCTGGGGCTCCTCCTCAGCAGCTGCTAGGTTGTTCTGATAGGCTATAATGTCATCTGGCATAATCCTGTATCCGTTCCTGGCAATAAAATCAAACAAAGCAGGTGCAGGCAACGGAATAACATCACAGGTTTCTTTGCTAAATACCAGGTTGTAAAGAATGTCGCGGGGAGAATCAATTACATCAAGGAATTGGTGATCTTGTAGCGACTTGTGATCAAGGTAAACTCGGGACAAGAGATAATCATGTGGGCGAAACTGAACATTAAAGTGTCTCGCTAAGCGAGTAGCATAAATACCACCATGTATCTTTCCCTTAGTTTTGTTAAGGTGTAAGCGACGGGCAATGATAGCCCCCATACTAAAAGTGTGGTCATTATAGAGTGCATGACGTAAAATAGCAAGGCCAGGGGCACTGAGTGCGCCGACCTTCTCCCTAGCAGTTAAACACTTAGTGATGACCAAAGCAAAGTAATGCACTGAGGGAAACTGCAAGCTGGTAGCAGTAGCGTTTGACACGCCTCTATCCTCACCTACTGTTAAAGTGAGGAGAAAATCCTCAAACTCAGATGGCCTAGGTTCTCTCAATTCCCCATCAGAAGGGATCAAGCATATGTTGCAGAAGTCAGTTAGTGGCATTTTGTAAGTTTCAGCATAAAGATTAAACTGCACCTTAGGAGGATTGTTCCTCCCCAAAAAATAAAAACCTTGCACAAAGGAATTTGTAAGTATGTGATATTGGTCACACTTAGCTGCGAAGAACTCGGTCAACCCAGCGTTTGCAACAAACTGAGCGAACTCTTGATGGAATCCGGCCTCCTCCATGAAGGCATCATGCGGCCATTCACACGGCCGCACCTCCGCCCTTGTTGGGGTGTGAAGGTCACTGTCCGATGATTCCCCAATGACTCCTTTGGCATTTTTCTTGGAGGAATACTTCCTAAAGAAATCCATCTTATTCCAAGTAGCAATCCCTCCAAACAATTTTGGAAATGGAGCTTCGAGCTAAGAGATCGAAATCCGTGGGTTTGAGAGCAAGAACACGGGAATGGTGGCTGTGGTGAATTTTTTCTGGAGGTAGGTGATGATGTGGGCTAAAGAGATAAGTGAGGGGGCCATGTGGGGGCCACAACCCACCAGGGCGCGCCTGGGGGTGCTGGCATGCCCTGGTGTCTTGTGGGCACCAGGTGCACCCCCCTCTGGTAATATTTGCACCAAAAATTCAGAAATATTCGGAAAAAAATCGTTTCAAATTTTCAGGACATTCTGAGAACTTTTATTTTTGGGTCATTTTTTATTGCACGGTAAAAACAGAAAATAGGATAATCACGACATTTTATTTTGTTTGACTAACTACAACAGAAAATAAAAGGTGGGAGCAGAGAGTTGTGCTTACTAGATTCATCGACTTCATACCTCTCAAAAATGATCCATTAATAAGGTTGATCAAGTCTTATTAACAACCACTTCCGATTAGCATGAAACCGAAGAATTTTCGTAAAACACTAAGTTACCTCAATGGGGATGTGCATATCCCCTACAATAAGTATATCATATTTCTTTTTGGCAGTAGGTAGAGGTAATTGGAAACTCCCAATAGTGATGGTCGGAGATTCTTCAATAACATTTATACCATTCACTTGGAATTGTTTCTTCGGAAAGTGCACCGTGTGCTCATTACCATTGATATGAAAAGTGACTTTGCTTTTATTGCAATCAATAACAGCCCCTGCAGTGTTCAAAAAGGGTCTACCAAGGATAATCGACATGTTGTCGTCCTCGGGCATCTCAAGAATAACAAAGTCCGTTAAGATAGTAACATTTGCAACAATAACAGGCACGTCCTCACAAATACCGATAGGTATGGCGGTTGATTTGTCAGCCATTTGCAATGATATTTCAGTAGGTGTGAGAGTTTATTCAAATCAAGTCTCTTATATAAGGAGAAAGGCATAACACTAACACCGGCTCCCAAGTCACACAAAGCAGTTTTGACATAGTTTCTTTTAATGCAGCAAGGTATAGTTGGTATTCCCGGATCTCCAAGTTTTTTAGGTACTCCATCCTTAAAAGAATAATTAGCAAGCATGGTGGAGATTTTAGCTTCAGGTATCTTTCTTTTATTAGTGATGATGTCGTTCATATACTTTGCATAAGGGGCCATATTTAGGATATCGGTTAAGCGGGTACGCAAAAAGACTGGCCTAATCATTTCAGCAAAGCCCTCAAATTCTTCATCATCCTTTTTCTTAGATGGTTTATGGGGAAAGGGCATGGGTTTCTGAACCCATGGTTCTCTTTCTTTACCATGTTTCCTAGCTACAAAATCTTTTTTATCATAACGTTTATTTTTAGATTGTGGGTTATCAAGATCAGGAGCAGGCTCTATTTCAACATCATTATCTGGTTCTTTATCATTGATAGGTTGAGCATCTTCATGAACATCATCATTATCATTTTCATTATCACTAGGTGAATGTTCATTACCAGATTGAGTTTCAACATCGGAAATAGAGACATCATTATTATTAGGAGGTTTTTGTATCTCAGGTTCACTAGAGGTATGCAAAGTCCTATCATTTTTCTTTTTCTTTTTCTTTCTAGAAGGACTAGGTGCATCAATATTAATTCTCTGAGAGTCTTGTTCAATTCTTTTAGGATGACCTTCAGGATAGAGTGGTTCTTGGGTCATTCTACCTCCTCTAGTTACTACTCTAGCAGCAAAATCATTCATATTATTATTCATTTCATCAAGCAATTCTTTTTGAGATTTGGCAACTTGTTCTAACTGAGTTTGAACCATAGAGGCATGCTTACCTACACCTCTAACGTCATTACTGATTCTAAATAACAAGTCACTCAAGCGAGCAATCATATCAGAATTATATTTCAATTGTTTCAGGACATGTGCATTGAAATGATCTTGCTTCATAATATAGTTGTCAAACTTATATAAGCACTGACTAGGATGTTTATTGTAAGGGATATCACCTTCATCAAATTTTAATAAAGAATTTACCTCTACCACCTGTGGCGGTGGTGGTGTGTGAAGGCCATGTATTTCTTCAATAGGTGGTAAATTCTTAACATCCTCAGCTATAATACCTTTTTCCTTCATGGATTTCTTTGTCTCTTGCATATCTTCAGGACTGAGAAATAAGATACCCCTCTTCTTCGGAGTGGGTTTAGGCGGTGGTTCAGGAAGAGTCCAATCATCATAATTCTTCAATATGTTATTCAATAATTCCTCAGCTTGTTCAACAGTTCGTTCCCTGAAAACACAGCCAACACAACTATCTAGGAAGTCCCTAGAAGCATCAGTTAGTCCATTATAGAAAATATCAAGTATTTCATTTTTCTTGAGAGGGTGATCTGGCAAAGCATTAAGCAATTGGAGAAGCCTACCCCAAGCTTGTGGGAGACTCTCTTCTTCAATTTGCACAAAGTTAAATATTTCCTGTAAGGCATATTGTTTCTTATGAGCAGGAAAATATTTTTTAGAGAAGTAGTAGATCATATCCTGGGGACTGCGCACACAACCAGGAGTAAGAGTATTGTACCATGTCTTAGCATCACCCTTTAATGAGAACGGAAATAACTTAAGGATATAATAGTAGCGAATCTTCTCATCATGAGCAAAGAGGGTGGCTATATCATTCAGCTTAGTAAGGTGTGCCACTACAGTTTCAGTTTCATAACCATGGAAAGGATCAGATTCAACCAAAGTAATCAACTCTGGGTCGATAGAGAATTCATAATCCTTATCGGTAACAAAGATAGGTGAAGTAGCAAACTTAGGATCACATTTCATTCTAGCATTCAAAGTCTTTTCCTTATACTTGCGTAGCAATTTCTTAAGATCGTTTCTATCCTTGCAAGAAAGAATTTCTCTAGTTACCTCCTCGTCCATAACATAACCTTCAGGTATATTAGGCATTTCAAATCTAGGAGAACTAGAACTAATAGGTGTTTCATAGTCATCATCAGTTTCAGCAATCTCATCAGTTTCAGTAATTTCATTCTCTTTAGTTCTAGCAATTTGTTCATCAAGAAATTCTCTAGTGACACATTATCATCAAGCATGGTACTAGCATCATCATAAGCATCATTCATAGCAGAAGTAGCATCATCAATAACTTGCGACATATCAGGATTACTAGCATATGGTGGTGTTGCAAGCTTACTCAAAACAGAAGGTGAATCAAGTGCAGAGTGTGATGGCAATTCCTTACCTCCCCTCGTCCTAGATGGAACGATCTTGGTTTTAGTATCCTTCAGATTCTTCATAGTGATCAATTGATATAAATCCCAAGTGACTCAACAAATATAGCTATGCTCCCCGGCAACGGCGCCAGAAAAAGGTCTTGATAACCCACAAGTATAGGGGATCGCAACAGTTTTCGAGGGTAGAGTATTCAACCCAAGTTTATAGATTCGACACAAGGGGAGCCAAAGAATATTTGAGAGTATTAGCAGCTGAGTTGTCAATTCAACCACACCTGGAGATTAAATATCTGCAGCAAGGTGATCAGTAGCACAGTAATATGATAGTTTCGATAGCAGTAGCAGCACTAACGGTAACAGTAGCAGTGACAGTAGTAGTTTTGTAGCAGTTGGAACAGTAGCAGCAACAGTAGTAACTTAGCAAGAACAATAAGTGGAGAACTCGTAGGCACTAGATCGGTGAACTCATTGGATGATATTCGTCATGTAACAGTCATAACCTAGGGCGATACAAAACTAGCTCTAGTTCATCAATGTAATGTAGGCATGTATTCCGTAAATAGTCATACGTGCTTATGGAAAAGAACTTGCATGACATCTTTTGTCATACCCTCCCGTGGCAGCGGGGTCCATAAGGAAACTAAGGGATATTAAGGCCTCCTTTTAACAGAGAACCAAAACAAAGCATTAACACACGGCGAACACATGAACTCCTCAAACTACGGTCATCACCGGAAAGTATCCCAAATATTGTCACTATGGGGTTTACGGATCATAACACGTAATAGGTGCCTATGACTAGGCAAGATCGGATCAAGAACATAGATATAACGGTGATAACATAAACGGTTCAGATCTGAAATCATGGCACTCGGGCCCTAGTGACAAGCATTAGGCATAGCAAAGTCATAGCAACATCAATCTCAGAACATAATGGATACTAGGGATCAAGCCCTAACAAAACTAACTCGATTACATGATGAATCTCATCCAAATCCTCACCGACCAGCAAGCCTACGAAGGAATTACTCACTCCCGGTGGGGAGCATCATGGAATTGGTGATGACGAAGACCGAAAATTCCCCTCTCCGGAGCCCCAAACGGGCTCCAGATCTGGCCTCCCGACGAAGAACAAGAGGTGGCAGCGGCTCCATATCGTAAAACGCGATGAAACTTTCTCCTTGATTTTTTTCTCCGAAAATAGGAATTTATAGTGCCGGAATTAGGGTCAGTGGGGCCACGAGGTGGGCACTGTTGGAAATATGCCCTAGAGGCAATAATAATTTAGTTATTATCATATTTCCTTGTTCATGATAATCATTTATTATCCATGCTATAATTGTATTGATTGGAAACTCAAATACATGTGTGGGTACATAGACAACATTGTGTCCCTAGTATGCCTCTAATAGACTAGCTCGTTGATCAAAGATGGTCAAGGTTTCCTAGCCATAGACATGAGATGTCATTTGATAACGGGAACACATCATAGGAGAATGATGTGATGGACAAGACCCAAACTATGAACGTAGCATATGATCGTGTCAGTTTATTGCTATAGTTTTCTGCATGTCAAGTATCTGTTCCTATGACCATGAGATCATGCAACTCACTGACACCGTACGAGTGCCTTGTGTGTATCAAACGTCACAACGTAACTGGGTGACTATAAAGATGCTCTACATGTATCTCCGAGGGTGTCTGTTGAGTTGGCATGGATCGAGACTGGGATTTGTTACTCCGTGTGACGGAGAGGTATCTCAGGGCCCACTCGGTAATACAACATCACAATGAGCCTTGCAAGCAAAGTGACTAAAGAGTTAGCCACAGGATCTTGTATTACGGAACGAGTAAAGAGACTTGCTGGTAACGAGATTGAACTAGGTATGGAGATACCGACGATCGAATCTCGGGCAAGTAACATACCGATAAACAAAGGGAACAACATACGGGATTAACTGAATCCTTGACATAGAGGTTCAACCGATAAAGATCTTCGTAGAATATGTAGGAGCCAATATGGGCATCCATGTCCCGCTATTGGTTATTGACCGTAGAGGTGTCTCGGTCATGTCTACATAGTTCTCGAACCCCCAGGGTCTACACACTTAACGTTTGGTGACGATATAAGTATAGTTGAGTTATTATGTTGGTGACCGAAAGTTGTTCGGAGTCCCGGATGAGATCCCGGACATGAGAGGAGCTCCGGAATAGTCCGGAGGTAAAGATTGATATATGGGATAATAGTGTTTGGTCTCCGGAAGGGTTCCGGAATTCACCGGAAGGGGTTTCGGATGTTTCCAAAAATGTTCGGGTACGAGAACACTTTATTTGGGCCAAGGGGTAAAACCCACGAGGCTTTAGGAAGGTGCAAAAGGAGTTTTGCGGAGGCCAGAGGCCAGACGCCAGGAACCCTGGCGTCTGGGGCCAGACGCCGAGGACCCTGGCGTCTGGTCCTGGAGTCCGAGGAGGACTCTTGCCTTGCGGGCCAAACCGACTTTGAGGAGGCTCTTTCTCCAAGTTTCGACCCCAGTGCTCAACATATAAATAGAGGGGCAGGGCTAGCACCTGGAACACATCAAGAATTCCCCAAGCCGTGTGCCGGCAACCCCGCCCCTCTAGTTCATCCTCCGTCATAGTTTCTGTAGTGCTTGGCGAAGCCCTGCGGAGATTGTTCTTCAGCACCACCGTCACCACGCCGTCGTGTTGCCGGAACTCATCTACTACTTCACCATCGCTCGCTGGATAGAGGAGGTAAAGGCGTCATCAATCTGTACGTGTGTTGAACGCGGAGGTGCCGTCCGTTCGGCGCTAGATCGTGATTGGATCGCGGGATGACTTGTGATTTGGATCGCGAAGACGTTCGACTACATCAACCGCGTTTCTTAACGCTTCCGCTTAGCGATCTACAAGGGTACGTAGATCCACTCTCCCTCTCATAGATGCTCATCACCATGGATAGATCTTGCGTGTGCGTAGGAAATTTTTTGTTTCCCATGCAACGTTCCCCTACAGTGGTATCAGAGCTAGGTCTATGCGTAGATGAGATCACGAGTAGAACACAAAGGAGTTTGTGGGCGTTGATATTCAGATTGCTTCCTCCCTTGGTCTTTTCTTGATTCAGTGGTATTGTGGGATGAAGCGGCCCGGACCAACATTACTCGTACGCTTACGAGAGACCGGTTCCATCAACTGACATGTAACCTTGTTACATAAAGATGGCTGGCAGGTGTCTGTCTCTCCCACTTTAGTTGGATCGGATTCGACAAAGGCGGTCCTTGAGAAGGTTGAATAGCAATTTGTGTATCACCGTTGTGGTTTTTGCGTAGGTAAGAATCATTTTTGCTAGATACCCGTAGCAGCCACGTAAAACATGCAACAACAATTAGAGGACGTCTAACTTGTTTTTGCAGGGTATGTTGTGATGTTATATGGCCAATTACATGATGAGATATATGTGATGTATGAGATGATCATGTATTGTATAGAATATCACGACTTGCATGTCGATGAGTACGGCAACCGGCAGGAGCCATAGGGTTGTCTTTAATTAATTTTCGCCGTTTTGCTTTACTTTATCGCTATGAGTTAGCAATAGTCGTAGAAGCAACAGTTGGCGCGACAACCTCATGGCGACATGTTGATGGAGATCAAGATGATGGAGATCATGGTGTCATGCCGGTGATGATGGAGATCATGCCGGTGCTTTGGAGATGGAGATCAAAAGCACAAGTTAATAGCCATATCATGTCACTTATGATTTGCATGTGATGTTAATCCTTTTATGCATCTTATTTTGCTTAGGACGACGGTAGCATTATAAGATGATTCCTCACTAAAATTTCAAGATAAAATTGTGTTCTCCCCGAGTGTGCACCGTTGCGAAAGTTCGTCGTTTCGAGACACCACGTGATGATCGGGTGTGATAGACTCTACGTTCACATACAACGGGTGCAAGCCAGTGTTGCACGTGCGGAACACTCAGGTTAAACTTGATGAGCCTAGGATGTACAGACATGGCCTCGGAACACAAGAGACCGAAAGGTCGAACATGAGTCATATAGTTGATATGATCAACATGAAGATGTTCACCATTGAAACCACCTCATCTCACGTGATGATCGGACTTTTGTTGGTGAATTTGGATCATGTGACACTCGAATGATCAGAGGGATGTCAATTTGAGTGGGAGTTTTTAAGTAATATGATTAACTAAACTCATTATCATGTACATAGTCAAAATGTCTTTGCAAATTATGTTGTAGATTACTAGCTCGCGCTGTAGCTCCCTTGAATTTTTATATGTTCCTAGAGAAATAGAGTTGAAAGAAGATGGTAGCAATAATGCGGACTGGGTCCGTGATCTGAGGATTGTCCTCATTTGCTGCATAGAAGGCTTATGTTCTTAATGCACCGCTCGGTGCGCCACCCCCTCAAGCCTGGGGGGCGCGCCCTACCCCCCAGGGCGCGCCCCTGTGGCTTGTGGGGCCCCTGGCAGCCCTCCAGTGCCCATCTTCTGCTATATGGAGGGTTTTGACCTGGAAAAAAATCACAAGAGAGCTTTCGGGACGAAGCGCTGCCGTCTCGAGGCGGAACCTGGGCAGAAGCAATCTAGGGCTCCGACCGAGCTGTTCTGCCGGGGAAACTTCCCTCCCGGAGGGGGAAATCGAAGCCATCGTCATCACCAACGATCCTCTCATCGAGAGGGGGATAATCTCCATCAACATCTTCACCAGCACCATCTCCTCTCCAAACCCTAGTTCATCTCTTGTATCCGATCTTTGTCTCAAAACCTCAGATTGGTACCTGTGGGTTGCTAGTAGTGTTGATTACTCCTTGTAGTTGATGCTAGTTGGTTTATTCGGTGGAAGATCATATGTTCAGATCCTTAATGATAATTAATACTCCTCTGATTATGAACATGAATATGCTTTGTGTAGTTACGTTTGTTCCTGAGGACATGGGATAAGTCTTGTTATAAGTAATCATGTGAATTTGGTATTCGTTCGATATTTTGATAAGATGTATGTTGTCTCTCCTCTAGTGGTGTTATGTGAACGTCGACTACATGACACTTCACCATTATTTGGGCCTAGGGGAAGGCATTGGGAAGTAATAAGTAGATGATGGGTTGCTAGAGTGACAGAAGCTTAAACCCTAGTTTATGCGTTGCTTCGTAAGGGGCTGATTTGGATCCATATGTTTCATGCTATGGTTAGATTTATCTTAATTCTTCTTTCGTAGTTGCGGATGCTTGCGAGAGAGGTTAATCATAAGTGGGAGGCTTGTCCAAGCAAGGGCAGCACCCAAGCACCGGTCCACCCACATATCAAAATATCAAAGTAACGAACGTGAATCATATGAGCATGATGAAAACTAGCTTGACAGAATTTCCCATGTGTCCTCGGGAGCGCTTTGCTTTATATAAGAGTTTGTCCAGGCTTGTCCTTTGCTACAAAAAGGATTGGGCCACCTTGCTGCACCTTTGTTACACTCGTTACTTGTTACCCGTTACGAATTATCTTATCACACAACTATCTGTTACCGATAATTTCAGTGCTTGCAGAGAATACCTTGCTGAAAACCGCTAGTCATTTCCTTTTGCTCCTCGTTGGGTTCGACACTCTTACTTATTGAAAGGACTACGATAGATCCCCTATACTTGTGGGTCATCAAGACTCTTTTCTGGCACCGTTGCCGGGGAGTGAAGCGCCTTTGGTGAGTGGAATTTGGTAAGGAAACATTTATATAGTGTGCTGAAATTTACTGTCACTTGTTACTATGGAAAATAATCCTTTGAGGGGCTTGTTCGGGGTATCTTCACCTCGACTGGAAGCGCAAACAGTTGCTCCTCAACCTACTGAACCTACTGAAAATATTTATTATGAAATTCCTTCGGGTATGATAGAGAAACTGCTAGCTAATCCTTATGCAGGAGATGGAATACTACATCCTGATTTGCATCTAATCTATGTGGATGAAGTTTGTGGATTATTTAAGCTTGCAGGTTTTCCCGAGGATGATGTCAAGAAGAAGTTATTCCCTTTATCTTTGAAGGAGAAGCCATTGACATGGTATAGGCTATGTGATGATATTGGATCATGGAGTTACAACCGATTGAAATTGGAATTTCATCAGAAGTTTTATCCTATGCATCTGGTTCATCGTGATCGGAATTATATTTATAATTTTTGGCCTCGTGAAGGAGAAAGTATCGCTCAAGCTTGGGGGAGGCTTAAGTTAATGTTATATTCATGCCCCAACCATGAGCTCTCAAGAGAAATTATTATTCAGAATTTTTATGGTCGGCTTTCTCGTAATGATCAATCCATGCTCGATACTTCTTGTACTGGTTCCTTTATGAAGAAAGATATTGAATTCAAATGAGATTTATTGGAAAGAATTAAATGCAACTCTGAAGATTGGGAACTCGATGAAGGTAAGGAGTCAGGTATAAACCTTAAGTTCGATTGTGTTAAATCTTTTATGGATACCGATGCTTTTCGTGAATTTAGCACTAAATATGGACTTGACTCTGAGATAGTAGCTTCTTTCTGTGAATCATTTGCTACTCATGTTGATCTCCCTAAGGAGAAGTGGTTTAAATATCATCCTCCCATTGAAGTGAAAATAGTTGAACCTATTAAAGTTGAAGAAGAAACTATTACTTATAATGTTGATCCTGTTATTCCTGCTGCTTATATTGAGAAACCACCTTTCCCTGTTAGAATAAAGGAACATGCTAAAGCTTCAACTGTGGTTCGTAAGAGTTATACTAGAACACCTACACCCCCTGAACAAATTAAAGTTGAACCTAGTATTGCTATGGTTAAAGATCTCTTGGTCGATAATATTGATGGGCATGTTATTTATTTCTGTGATGAAGCTGCTAGAATTGCTAGACCTGATACTAAAGATAAACATAGACCTATTGTTGGCATGCCGGTTGTTTCTGTTAAAATAGGAGATCATTGTTATCATGGCTTATGTGATGTGGGTGCTAGTGTGAGTGCAATTTCCTTTATTTTATACCAAGAAATTATGAATGATATTGCACCTGCTGAAATAGAAGAAATTGATGTTACCATTAAGCTTGCTAATAGAGATACTATAGCACCAGTTGGGATTGTTAGAGATGTTGAAGTCTTGTGTGGGAAAATAAAATATCCTACTGATTTTCTTGTTCTTGGTTCCCCACAAGATGATTTTTGTCCCATTATATTTGGTAGGCCTTTCTTGAATACTGTTAATGCTAAGATAGATTGTGAAAAAGAAACTGTTACTGTAAGTTTTGGGGATGCGTCCCATGAGTTTAATTTCTCTAAATTTCGTAGACAACCCCATGATAAAGAATTGCCTAGTAAGGATGAAATTATTGGTCTTGCTTCTATTGCTGTGCCTCCTACCGATCCTTTAGAACAATATTTGCTAGACCATGAAAATGATATGTTCATGAATGAAAGAAGGGAATTAGATAATATTTTGTTTGATCAAATGCCTGTTTTGAAACACAACTTGCCTGTTGAAATACTTGGGGATCCTCCTCCACCCAAGGGTGATCCCGTGTTTGAGCTTAAACAATTACCGGATACTCTGAAATATGCTTATCTTGATGAAAAGAAGATATATCCTGTTATTATTAGTGCTAACCTTTCAGAGCATGAAGAAAAGAGATTATTGAAAACTCTGAAGAAGCACCGTGCTGCTATTGGATATACTCTTGATGATCTTAAGGGCATTAGTCCCACTCTATGTCAGCATAAAATTAATATGGAGCCTGGTGCTAAACCAGTTGTTGATCACCAACGACGGTTAAATCCTAAAATGAAAGAAGTGGTAAGAAATGAAATATTAAAGCTTCTGGAGGCAGGTATAATTTATCCTATTGCTGATAGTAGATGGGTTAGTCCCGTTCATTGTGTCCCTAAGAAGGGAGGTATTACCGTTGTTCCCAATGATAAAAATGAATTGATCCCGCAAAGAATTGTTACAGGATATAGAATGGTAATTGATTTTAGGAAATTAAATAAAGCTACTAGGAAAGATTATTACCCTCTACCTTTTATTGATCAAATGCTAGAAAGACTATCCAAACACACACACTTTTGCTTTCTAGATGGTTATTCTGGTTTCTCTCAAATACCTGTGTCAAAAGAGGACCAAGAGAAGGCCACTTTTACTTGTCCTTTCGGTACCTTTGCTTATAGACGTATGCCTTTTGGTTTATGCAATGCACCTGCTACCTTTCAAAGATGTATGACCGCTATATTCTCTGACTTTTGTGAAAAGATTGTTGAGGTTTTCATGGATGATTTCTCCGTTTACGGAACTTCTTTTGATGATTGCTTGAGCAACCTTGATCGAGTTTTGCAGAGATGTGAAGAAACTAATCTTGTCTTGAATTGGGAGAAGTGCCACTTTATGGTTAATGAGGGTATTGTCTCGGGACACAAAATCTCCGAAAGAGGTATTGAAGTTGATAAAGCTAAAGTTGATGCTATTGAAAAAATGCCGTGTCCTACGGATATCAAAGGTATAAGAAGTTTCCTTAGTCATGCTGGTTTCTATAGGAGATTTATTAAAGACTTCTCTAAAATTTCTAGGCCTCTCACTAATCTCTTGCAAAAAGATGTTCCTTTCGTTTTTGATGATGATTGTGTAAAAGCATTTGAAATTCTTAAGAAAGCCTTGATCACTGCACCTGTTGTTCAACCACCTGATTGGAACCTACCCTTTGAAATTATGTGTGATGCTAGTGATTATGCCGTTGGTGCTGTTCTAGGACAAAGAGTTGATAAGAAATTGAATGTTATCCATTATGCTAGTAAAACTCTAGACAGTGCTCAAAGAAACTATGCTACTACTGAAAAGGAATTTTTAGCTGTTGTGTTTGCATGTGATAAGTTCAGACCTTATATTGTTGATTCCAAAGTTACTGTTCACACTAATCATGCTGTTATTAAATACCTTATGGAAAAGAAAGATGCTAAACCCAGACTTATTAGATGGGTTCTCTTGCTACAAGAATTTGATTTGCATATTGTTGATAGAAAGGGTGCTGAGAACCCCGTAGCAGATAACTTGTCTAGGTTAGAGAATGTTCTTGATGACCCACTACCTATTGATGATAGCTTTCCTGATGAACAATTAGCTGTCATAAATGCTTCACGCAATGCTCCATGGTATGCTGATTATGCTAATTACATTGTTGCTAAATTTATACCACCTAGTTTCACATACCAACAAAAGAAAAAGTTCTTCTATGATTTAAGACATTACTTTTGGGATGATCCACACATTTATAAAGAAGGAGTAGATGGTGTTATTAGACGTTGTGTACCTGAGCATGAATAGGAACAGATCCTACACAAGTGTCACTCCGAGGCCTACGGAGGACACCACGCTGGAGATAGAACTGCACACAAGGTATTACAATCTGGTTTTTATTGGCCTACTCTCTTCAAGGATGCTCGTAAGTTTGTCTTGTCTTGTGATGAATGTCAAAGAATTGGTAATATTAGTAGACGTCAGGAAATGCCTATGAATTACTCACTTGTTATTGAACCATTTGATGTTTGGGGTTTTGATTATATGGGACCTTTTCCAAAGTCCAATGGGTATACCCATATTCTAGTTGCTGTTGATTATGTTACTAAGTGGGTAGAAGCTATTCCAACTAGTAGTGCTGATCATAACACTTCTATTAAAATGCTTAAAGAAGTTATTTTCCCTAGATTTGGGGTCCCTAGATATTTAATGACTGATGGTGGTTCACACTTTATTCACGGTGCTTTCCGTAAATTGCTTGCTAAGTATGATGTTAATCATAGAATTGCATCTCCATATCATCCTCAGTCTAGTGGTCAAGTAGAATTGAGCAATAGAGAAATTAAATTGATCTTGCAAAAGACTGTTAATAGATCTAGAAAGAATTGGTCTAAGAAACTTGATGATGCATTATGGGCTTATATAACTGCTTACAAAAACCCTATGGGCATGTCTTCGTATAAAATGGTCTATGGTAAAGCATGTCACTTACCTCTAGAACTAGAACATAAAGCTTATTGGGCAATCAAAGAGCTCAACTATGATTTCAAACTTGCTGGTGAGAAGAGGTTATTTGATATTAGCTCACTTGATGAATGGAGAACCCAGGCCTATGAGAATGCCAAGTTTTTTAAAGAAAAGGTTAAGAGATGGCATGATAAAAGGATACAAAAGCGTGAATTCAATGTAGGTGACCATGTCTTGCTATACAATTCTCGTTTAAGATTTTTTGCAGGAAAACTTCTCTCTAAATGGGAAGGGCCTTACATTGTCGAGGAAGTATATTGTTCCGGTGCCATCAAGATCAACAACGCCGAAGGCACTAACCCAAAGGTGGTAAACGGGCAAAGAATCAAACATTATATCTCAGGTACTCCCATAAATGTTGAAACCAATATTATCAACACCATAACTCCGGAGGAGTTCATTAGGGAGACCTACCAGAACGTTTCAGACCCCGAAAAGGAATAGGTATGTGGTACGGTAAGTAAACCGACTCCAAAACTTTTACAATATCAATTTTTCTCCATTTTGGAATATTTAATAAATTAGGAAAATTTAAAGTAGTCCGAAAAGTGCACGAGGAGGCGACAAGCCAGTGGGACGCGCCCTACCCCCCCTGGGCGCGCCCCTGTGGCTTGTGGCCACCTCGTGTGCCCTCCAGACTCCGTTTTCTTGTGGTATACTCCTTTAGGTCGGTAAAAATTCATTATATAATCTCCCAAAGGTT
Source organism: Elymus sibiricus (assembly GCA_039707655.1). Lineage (NCBI taxonomy): Eukaryota > Viridiplantae > Streptophyta > Magnoliopsida > Poales > Poaceae > Elymus > Elymus sibiricus. The sequence continues at coordinate 508,074,737 of CM077665.1, forward strand.
TTGACCTTCGTATCACGACAATACCTCCTGTTTTCGTTTTGAGCTGTTTCTACAGCAGATTTAGAGCAAGATGTCTTTGCAAGAGTCGGACGGGGAGAGCCGTGTCTCTCACCCGACACCGGGGCCCGGAGCATACAGTGAAGCCAACCACTTCGGGCAGGCCACGGAGGAAGAGATGGAGGCCGACTTGAAAAGGGTGGATGCCATGGAGGAAGACCAAGAAGTTACCTCTCGTCTACAACCTGGAGCCATGTTGGAGGAACTTCAGAGCCTAGCAATTCCGAATTCGGTCATCCCTCCCAATGCTAAATTTCTTACTTATGAAAATATGAAAAAGAGTGTTGCTTCTTCCCCCGCAGCAATGAAACATCCATGGGTGATGGGAGCTCTAACCGTCACTGGAAAACTTCGCATGGAAATAATGGATCTTAGATAGCAAAATAACAAGCTTGAGGAGGAGAATCGCATTCTGAGGGGCATCATCGCCAAGAATATCATATCACCACCTCAGAAGAAAGACAACTAAACACATGGGTAAGGGCACTCCCCTTGGCTTGTGCCAAGCTTGGGGGAGGTGCCCCGGTATCGTATCACCATCACATCTTTTACTTTTATCGTTTTTCTTAGTTCAATCCTTTTGGTTATATCTTGATCTAGTAGAATAAAGTTTTAGTGTGATCTAGCTTTGAGTTTTGCTTTATGTTCCCCCTATGTAATCGAGTCCGAGAGTTATATAATAAAAAGTAGTTTTAAGTTGAGGGCTTTGCTTGCTTGCTATGATCTTGGGAAAAAGAAATAAAAAGAAGAATAGAATAAAAGCAAAGAGTATATATGATGACCTTATGGGGAGTGATGACTTCACATATAAGAAGTATGTCGCATGAAACTTGTTGTTAGTTGACAAACATAGTTTTGGTCATTGTTGCAATTAATAGGAAGTAATAAAGAGGGAGAGGTCTCACATATAAATATACTATCTTGGACATCTTTTGTGATTGTGAGCACTCATCAAAATATTATATGCTAAAAAGTTGATGTTGGACAAGGAAGACAACATAATGAGTTATGTTTGCTTATTTCCGAATAGAAGTTATATTGTCATGGATCCTCTAACATGTGACGCTTGCTTCCACCTCATACTAGCCAAAACTTCCGCACCGAGTAGAGATAGTACTTGTGCATCCAAATACCCTTAAACCAGTTTTGCCATGAGAGTCCACCATACCTACCTATGGATTGAGTAAGATCCTTCAAGTAAGTTTTCATCAGTGCAAGCAATAAAAAAATTGCTCCCTAAATATGTATGATCTATTAGTGTGGGGAAAACAAACTTTATACGAACTTGTGATATGGAAGAAATAAAAGCGACAGACTGCATAATAAAGTTCTTTATCACAAGCGGCAATATAAAGTGACGTTCTTTTGCATTAAGAGATTGCGCATCCAACTATAAAAGCGCATGATAACCTCTGCTTCCCTCTGCGAAGGGCCTATCTTCTACTTTTACTTTCTAGTACTTACCTTTATGCAAGAGTCTTGGTGATCTTCACCACTTCCTTTTTATCGCCTTTTTCTCTTGGCAAACAGCATGTGTTGGGGAATGATCTAGACATATATATCCACTCGGATGTAGGTTATCATAAACTATTATTGTTGACATTACCCTTGAGGTAAATAGTTAGGAGGCGAAACTATAAGCCCCTATCTTTCTCTGTGTCCGATTGAAACTTTGATCTCATAAGTATCGCGTGAGTGTTAGCAATTGTAAAAGTCTAAATGATAGTTGAGTATGTGAACTTGCTGAAAAGCTCTTATATTGACTCTTTCCGATGTTATGATAAATTGCAATTGCTTCAATGACCGAGATTATAGTTTGTTAGTTTTCAATAAAGTTTCTGATTCATACTTTACCTTGTGAATGAATCGTCACTTTAGCATAAGAAATTATATGTCAATATATGTTGCTGTTCTAAAGATGATCATGATGCCTTCATGTCCGTATTTTATTTTATCGACACCTCTATCTCTAAACATGTGGACATATTTATCGAGTTCGGCTTTCACTTGAGGACAAGCGAGGTCTAAGCTTGGGGGAGTTGATACGTCCATTTTGCATCATGCATTTATATTGATATTTATTGCATTATGGGCTGTTATTACACATCATGGTACAATACTTATGCCTTTTCTCTCTTATTTTACAAGGTTTACATGAAGAGGGAGAATGCCGGCAGCTGGAATTCTGGACTGGAAAAGGAGCAAATATGAGAGACCTATTCTGCACAACTCCAAAAGTCCTGAAAAGTTACGGAGAATTATTTTGGAATATATAAAAAATATTGGGCGAAAGAAATACCAGAGGGGACCCACCAGGAGGCCACAAGCCTGGGGGGCGCGCCCTACCCCCCAAGGCGCGCCCCTGTGGCTTGCGGGCCCCCTGGCAGCCCTCCGATGCCCATCTTCTGCTATATGGAGGGTTTTGACCTGGAAAAAATCACAAGAGAGCTTTCGGGACGAAGCGCCGCCGTCTCGAGGTGGAACCTGGGCAGAAGCAATCTAGGGCTCCGGCGGAGCTGTTTTGCCGGGGAAACTTCCCTCCCGGAGGGGGAAATCGAAGCCATCGTCATCACCAACGATCCTCTCATCGAGAGGGGGTCAATCTCCATCAACATCTTCACCAGCACCATCTCCTCTCCAAACCCTAGTTCATCTCTTGTATCCGATCTTTGTCTCAAAACCTCAGATTGGTACCTGTGGGTTGCTAGTAGTGTTGATTACTCCTTGTAGTTGATGCTAGTTGGTTTATTCGGTGGAAGATCATATGTTCAGATCCTTAATGATAATTAATACTCCTCTGATTATGAACATGAATATGCTTTGTGAGTAGTTACGTTTGTTCCTGAGGACATGGGATAAGTCTTGTTATAAGTAATCATGTGAATTTGGTATTCGTTCGATATTTTGATAAGATGTATGTTGTCTCTCCTCTAGTGGTGTTATGTGAACGTCGACTACATGACACTTCACCATTATTTGGGCCTAGGGGAAGGCATTGGGAAGTAATAAGTAGATGATGGGTTGCTAGAGTGACAGAAGCTTAAACCCTAGTTTATGCGTTGCTTCGTAAGGGGCTGATTTGGATCCATATGTTTCATGCTATGGTTAGATTTATCTTAATTCTTCTTTCGTAGTTGCGGATGCTTGCGAGAGAGGTTAATCATAAGTGGGAGGCTTGTCCAAGTAAGGGCAGCACCCAAGCACCGATCCACCCACATATCAAATTATCAAAGTAACGAACGTGAATCATATGAGCATGATGAAAACTAGCTTGACAGAATTTCCCATGTGTCCTCGGGAGCGCTTTGCTTTATATAAGAGTTTGTCCAGGCTTGTCCTTTGCTACAAAAAGGATTAGGCCACTTTGCTACACCTTTGTTACACTCGTTACTTGTTACCCGTTACGAATTATCTTATCACACAACTATCTGTTACCGATAATTTCAGTGCTTGCAGAGAATACCTTACTGAAAACCACTTGTCATTTCCTTCTGCTCCTCGTTGGGTTCGACACTCTTACTTATCGAAAGGACTACGATAGATCCCCTATACTTGTGGGTCATCAGCTGGCAACGTCAACAAAAGTATATTTGATATACGTTTTATTCATGTGTACCTTGCTAGTACTCCTAGTAGCACCTGGGTATTAGATACCGGTTCAGTTGCTAAATGTTGGTAACTTGAAATAAAAGCTACGGAATAAACGGAGACTAGCTAAGGGCGAGGTGACGATGTGTGTTGGAAGTGTTTCCAAGGTTGATGTGATCACCATCGCACGCTCTCTCTACCTTCGGGATTAGTGATGAACCTAAATAAATGTTATTTGGTGTTTGCGTTGAGCATAAACATGATTAGATCGCGTTTATTGCAATACGGTTATTCATTTAAGTTAGAGAATAATGGTTATTCTGTTTACATGAATAATACCTTCAATGGTCATGCACCCAATGTGAATGGTTCATTGAATCTCGATCGTAGTAATACACATGTTCATTGATGCCAAAAGATGCAAAGTTAATAATGATAGTACCACATACTCGTGGCACTGCCGACAAGGTCATATTGGTGTAAAGGGCATGAAGAAACTCCATGCTGATGGATCTTTTGACTCACTCGATTTCGAATCGGTTGAGACATGCGGACCATGCCTCTTGGGCAAGATGACTAATACCCCATTTTCCGATATGATGGAGCGGGCAAGTGACTTATTGGAAATGATACATGTTGATGTAGCGATCCAATGAGTGTTGAAGCGTGCGGTGGATATCGCTATTTTCTTACCTTCACTGATGAGTTGAGTAGATATGGGGATATTTACTTAATGAAACACAAGTCTGAAACGTCTGAAAAGTTAAAACAAATTCAGAGTGAAGTTTGAGATCATCGTGACAAGAAGATAAAATGTCTACGATATGATCGCGGAGGTAAATATCTGAGTTACGAGTTTGGTATACAACTCAAGACAATGTGGAAGTTGTTTCACAACTCACGCCACCTGGAACACCATAGTGTGATGGTGTGTTCGAACGTCGTAGTCATGCTCTATTGGACATGGTGCGTACTATGATGTCTCTTATCGATTTGCCACTATCGTTTTGGGGTTAGGCATTTGAGACAACTACATTCACTTTAAAATAGGGCACCATCTAAGTCCGTTGAGATGACACCGTATGAATTTTGGTTTGGCAGAAACCTAAGCTGTCATTTCTCAGAGTTTGGGAATGCGACGCTTATGTCTGATAAGCTCGAACCCAAAGCGGAAAGGTGCATCTTCATAGGATACCCTAAGGAAACAGTTGGGTATACCTTCTATCTCAGATCCAAGGGCAAAAGTGTTTGTTGCTAAAAACGGGTCCTTTCTCGAGAAAGAGTTTCTCTCGAAAGAATTGAGTGGGAGGAAAGTCGAACTTGATGCGGTTGTTGAACAGTTGCTTCAGTTGGATAGTAGCACAAATGCAGAAAGATGTTTCTGCGACGTCTACACCAAGTGAAGAGGAAGCAAATGATGATGATCATGAAGCTTCGGATCAAGTTACTACCGAACCTCGTAGGTCGACAAGGACTCGTACCGCCCCTGAGTGGTACGTCAATCCTGTCTTGGAGGTCATGTTGTTAGACAACAGTGAACCTACGAGCTATGAAGAAGCGATGGTGGGCCCGGATTCCAACAAATGGCTAGGAGCCATGAAATCCGAGAAAGGATCCATGTATGAAAACCAATTATGGACTTTGGTAGACTTGCCCGTTAAACGGCAGGCCGTTGAGTACAAATGGACTTTTTAGAAGAAGACGGACGCTGATGGTAAATGTCACCATTTATAAAGCTCGACTTGTCGCAAAGGAGTTTTCCGACAAGTTCAAGTAGTTGACTGCGATGAGACTTTCTCACCCGTAGCGATGCTAAAGTCTGTTGGAATTATGTTAGCAGTTGCTGCATTTTTTGATTATGAAATCTGGCAGATGGATGTCAAAACAGAGTTTCCTTAACGGTTTCCATGAGGAAAGGTTGTATGTGATACAACCAGAAGGTTTTGTCAGTCCTAAGGATGCTAAAATGTATGCAAGCTCCAGCGATCTTTCTATGGACTGGAGCAAGCATCTCGGAGTTGGAATATACGCTTTGATGAGGTGATCAAAGTTTTTGGGTCTATACAAAGTTTATGAGAAACTTGTATTTACAATAAAGTGAGTGGGAGCACTATAGAATTTCTGATAAGTATATGTGGATGACATATTGTTGATCAGAAATGATGTAGAATTTATTGGAAAGCATAAAGGGTTGTTTGAAAGGAGTTTTTCGTAAGGAAAACCTAGAATTAAGCTACTTAAATATTGGGCATCAGGATCTATAGAGATAGATCAAGACGTCTGATAAGACTTTCAATGAGTACATACCTTGACAAGATTTTGAAAGAGTTCAAAATGGATCAGTCAAAGAAAGAGTTCTTGCCTGATTTGTAAGGTGTGGAGTTGAGTGAGACTCAAAGCTCGACCACGGCAGAAGAAAGAGAAAGGACGAAGGTCGTCCCCTATGCCTTATCCATTGGCTCTGTATAGTATGCCATGCTGTGTACCGCACCTAGTGTGTGCCTTGCCATGAGTCTGTCAAGGGGTACAAGAGTGGTCCAGGAGTGGATCACTGGACAGCGGTCAAGATTATCCTTAGTACCTAGAGGACTAAGGAAATGTTTCTCGATTATGGAGGTGATAAAGAGTTCATTCTAAAGGGTTACGTTGATGCAAGCTTTGACACCTATCCGGACGACTCTTAGTAGCAGTCCGGATACGTATAGTGGAGCAGTCATTTGGAATAGCTCCAAGTGGAGCGTGGTAGCATCTGCAGTATGCCATATAGATTTGCAAAGAATACACAGATCTGAATGTTGCAGACCGTTGACTAGAACCTCTCTCACATGCAAAACATGATCGAACCCCAGAACTCATTGGGTGTTAGATTCACTATAATGTTAATCACATGGTGATGTGAGCTAGATTATTGACTCTAGTGCAAGTGGGAGACTGTTGGAAATATGCCCTAGAGGCAATAATAATTTAGTTATTATCATATTTCCTTGTTCATGATAATCGTTTATTATCCATGCTATAATTGTATTGATTGGAAACTCAAATACATGTGTGGGTACATAGACAACACTGTGTCCCTAGTATGCCTCTAATAGACTAGCTCGTTGATCAAAGATGGTCAAGGTTTCCTAGCCATAGACATGAGATGTCATTTGATAACGGGATCACATCATAGGAGAATGATGTGATGGACAAGACCCAAACTATGAACGTAGCATATGATCGTGTCAGTTTATTGCTATAGTTTTATGCATGTCAAGTATCTGTTCCTATGACCATGAGATCATGCAACTCACTGACACCATAGGAGTGCCTTGTGTGTATCAAACATCACAACGTAACTGGGTGACTATAAAGATGCTCTACAGGTATCTCCGAGGGTGTCTGTTGAGTTGGCATGGATCGAGACTGGGATTTGTTACTCCGTGTGACGGAGAGGTATCTCAGGGCCCACTCGGTAATACAACATCACAATGAGCCTTGCAAGCAAAGTGACTAAAGAGTTAGCCACAGGATCTTGTATTACGGAACGAGTAAAGAGACTTGCTGGTAACGAGATTGAACTAGGTATGGAGATACCAACGATCGAATCTCGGGCAAGTAACATACCGATAAACAAAGGGAACAACGTACGGGATTAACTGAATCCTTGACATAGAGGTTCAACCGATAAAGATCTTCGTAGAATATGTAGGAGCCAATATGGGCATCTAGGTCCCGCTATTGGTTATTGACCGTAGAGGTGTCTCGGTCATGTCTACATAGTTCTCGAACCCGCAGGGTCTACACACTTAACGTTTGGTGACGATATAAGTATAGTTGAGTTATTATGTTGGTGACCGAAAGTTGTTCGGAGTCGCGGATGAGATCCCGGACATGACGAGGAGCTCCGGAATAGTCCGGAGGTAAAGATTGATATATGGGATAATAGTGTTTGGTCTCCGGAAGGGTTCCGGAATTCACCGGAAGGGGTTTCGGATGTTTCCCGAAATGTTCGGGTACGAGAACACTTTATTTGGGCCAAGGGGTAAAGCCCACGAGGCTTTAGGAAGGTGCAAAAGGAGTTTTGCGGAGGCCAGGGGCCAGACGCCGAGGACCCTGGCGTCTGGTCCTGGAGTCCGAGGAGGACTCTTGCCTTGCGGGCCAAACCGACTTTTAGGAGGCTCTTTCTCCAAGTTTCGACCCCAGGGCTCAACATATAAATAGAGGGGCAGGGCTAGCACCCGGAACACATCAAGAATTCCCCAAGCCGTGTGTCGGCAACCCCGTCCCTCTAGTTCATCCTCCGTCATAGTTTTCGTAGTGCTTGGTGAAGCCCTGCGGAGATTGTTCTTCAGCACCACCGTCACCACGCCGTAATGCTGCCGGAACTCATCTACTACTTCACCATCGCTCGCTGCATCGAGGAGGTGAAGGCGTCATCAAGCTATACGTGTGTTGAACGCGGAGGTGCCGTCCGTTCGGCGCTAGATCGTGATTGGATCGCGGGACGACTTGCGATTTGGATCGCGAAGACGTTTGACTACATCAACCGCGTTTCTTAACGCTTCCGCTTAGCGATCTACAAGGGTACGTAGATCCACTCTCCCTCTCGTAGATGCTCATCACCATGGATAGATCTTGCGTGTGCGTAGGAAATTTTTTGTTTCCCATGCAACGTTCCCCTACAGGCACAACCCACCAGGGCTCGCCCATGGGGCCTGGCGCGCCATGGTGGGTGCTGGCCACCTTGGCCCCCCTCTTGGGTGGATTTTGGCTCCAATAATTCTTATATATTCTGAAATAATTCTCCAAAAAGTTCCGTTCCATTCCGAGAACTTTTATTTCTGTACAAAAACAACACCATGGTAGTTCTGCTGAAAACAACGTCAGTCCGGGTTAGTTTCATTCAAATCATGCAAATTAGAGTCCAAAACAAGGGCAAAAGGGTGAGGAAAATTAGATACGTTGGAGACGTATCATGACTGCATGATGCAGTCGAAGTCAATTACGGGTGCACACAATATAGTGCAAGCCAAGGGTAATAACTAATAATAATAAAATGAAAATCCTCTACTTAATTAACTTAAGTGAAGTAAATAATGAGAAAAATATAGCCTGAGGGCCGAGGTCGGCAGAGGCGGGATGCCGACGTCGGCTCGCTAATTTAACGGCATTGAGTGGTCAAGGGCGATTATCTGGCGCGAGGTCGATATCGACACAGGTCGGAAATCCACAAGAGGTTGGCCAGACCGACGTCATACACGAATATTGATAGAATATCTCCGATGTAACGCCCCTTGGTTTCACTTTCATGGCATTAATCTCCCATATGATGACAAGTGACTCTCCATGGAAAAGAGAATCAGCTTAATTGCTGATACGTCTCCAACGTATCTATAATTTTTGATTGTTCCATGCTATTATATTATCGGTTTTGGATGTTTTATATGCATTAATATGCTATTTTATACTATTTTTGGGACTAACCTATTAACCTAGAGCCCAATGCCAGTTTATGTTTTTTCCGTGTTTTTGAGTTTTACAGAAAAGGAATATCAAACGGAGTCCAAACGGAATAAAAATTTACGGTGATTTTTTATGGACCAGAAGAGACCCACGGGGCATCGGAGTTGGGCCAGAAGAGCCACGAGGCAGCCACAAGCCTAGGGGGCGCCCCCCCTAGGGCGCGCCCCCCTGGCTTGTGGGCCCCTCGGGCACCCCCTTGACGTGAGACCGATGCCAAAAATTCTTATAAATACCCAAACCTCCGAAAAGAAACCTAGATCGGGAGTTCTGCCGCCACAAGCCTCTGTAGCCACGAAAAACCAATCGGGAGCCCGTTCCGGCACCCTGCCGGAGGGGAAACCATCACCGGAGGCCATCTTCATCATCCCGGCGGTCTCCATGACGAGGAGGGAGTAGTTCACCCTCGGGGCTGAGGGTATGTACCAGTAGCTATGTGTTTGATCTCTCTCTCTCGTGTTCTTGAGATGGCACGATCTTGATGTATCGCGAGCTTTATTGATATAGATGAATCATATAGAGTTTTCCCCTCTCTATCTTCTTGTGATGAATTGAGTTTTCCCTTTGAAGTTTACTTATCGGATTGAGTCTTTAAGGATTTGACAACACTTGATGTATGTCTTGCGATGGGATATCCGTGGTGACAATGGGATGTTCTATTGGTCCACTTGATGTATGTTTTGGTGATCAACTTGCGGGTTCCGTGACCTTGGGAATCTATGCATAGGGGTTGGCACACGTTTTCGTCTTGACTCTCCGGTAGAAACTTTGGGGCACTCTTTGAAGTTCTTTGTGTTGGATTGAACATGATGAATCTGAAATTGTGTGATGCATATCGTATAATCAAGCCCATGGGTACTCGTGGTGACATTGGAGTATCTAGGTGACATTAGGGTTTTGGTTGATGTGTATCTTAAGGTGTTATTTTAGTACGAACTCTAGGGCTGTTCGTGACACTTATAGGGATGGCTCACATGATTGATCGGAAAAGATAACTTTGAGGTGGTTTCATACCCTACAATAATTTCTTCGTTTGTTCTCCGCTATGAGTTACTTTGGAGTGAACTCTTTGTCGCACGTGAGGGATTTACATATGATTCAACTATGTCAGTATTGTTGAGAGAACTTGCACTAGTGAAAGTATGGACCCTAGGCCTTGTTTCCAAGCATTGCAATACCGTTTTTGCTCACTTTTGTTACTTGCTACCTTGCTGTTTTTATATTTTCAGATTACAAAAACCTATATCTACTATCCATATTACACTTGTATCACCATCTCTTCGCCGAACTAGTGCACCTATACAATTTACCATTGTATTGGGTGTGTTGGGGACACAAGAGACTCTTTGTTATTTGGTTGCAGGGTTGTTTGAGAGAGACCATCTTCATCCAATGCCTCCCATGGATTGATAAACCTTAGGTCATCCACTTGAGGGAAATTTGCTACTGTCCTACAAAACTCTGCGCTTGGAGGCCCAACACGAGTCTACAAGAAGAAGGTTGTGTAGTAGACATCAATTGCTGCTCCAAAGAAATCAAGTGTGAGCCGTTGCCGCGCAGTGTAGCCGTCTATAGTTAGTTGATGCCTTCAGGCATTGATCTTGCAGTAACCTTTAGGGGTAGCTCGATGATCCCCGGCGCCTGAGCATAGGGAGCGTACACGGCCAAGGTCGAGCCCCGGTCTTCGGACGCAGTGATCGGACCTGAGCTCGAAGCCGAATCTAGTGTAAGGGTTGAGCCCAGGTTTCCGGACGCAGTCATCGGATCCGAGCTCAGCCGAATCCAGGATAGGGGTCGATCCGGAGACGGGGTCGAGGAGGAGGCTCGAAGTTAAAGCTTCGGAATGTCTGGGCTCATCGGGTGAGGCCGTGAACCCGACAAGGAACAAATCGCCTTGGGCGTCGACGACGTACTCTAGGCTGCCGAACTTGATCTTCTGTCCTGGGGCGAGGTTATCAATATGTTCAAGATGATCGGCTGCATCGGCGTGAAGCACGATGCTGCCTGATGCGAGGAGCTGGTCGGCTGGTTAAGAAGAAGTCCCCAGAGTAGGTTGATGAAGAGATGGTGAAACCCCCGGTCTAGCCGAGGCGATGAAGAAGTCGGTAAGGTGACGATAGAGCCCCCATGCCAGCCGACGTGTCAAAGCAGGTCGGCGTGATGGACGTTATCTTGAAGAAGCGACGGCGCGGCGATGCCGCCGCAGGTCGGAATTTGTGACACGGTCAATGTCGGCTTGCTAAAAGTGACCGCGCAGTGATGGCGGCGCGCCCAATCCGTTTAATCCACGGGGCGACGATGTTGTCTTGACGATTAGTTTTCCTTCACGATGCCGAACACTTGGTCGACTTGATGAGGTGATGATCCGAGGTGGTTGTCGTCAGCTCGATGGAGCGACGGCGCAGTCGATGTTGGCGCAGGTCGGTATCCATGGAGCAATGTGGTCGGGCCGGTTTGACATCGGCGCGACGGTGAAGATCGCCTCGGAAAAAACTTAAAATTTGTGGGCACGTATTTGAAATCAACACTTAATACCCTAGAAAAAATATATTAAAAAAGGATGTCCAATATCCCGTTCATGAAGAAAGATGAATTCGGGTCGGATTCGTTTTCGCATAGAAAACATATCCGAAAATTGATATACTCATCGGACGTTTCCCGGAGTTTTAATGGTTGGATCGGGCTGAAATTTTTAGGGGTGATCGGTATGAGTATTCCACAGCTGATGAACAAGAGGATCTTGCAAACGATGTCCAAGCAAGCCGCTGGACGGATCGCCCTAAACTCGTCCAAATTCTCGTCTAGATTCGATAGGGCTCCGGTAGATCGGAGTTTCCCGGAGATTCCTCCATCGAAACATGATAAAATTTTACATGGTTATTATAGACTCAATTCCGCATAATTCCAACGAAGAAATCGTCAAAGCGACGCTTGAGGAAGTGGGGACGACGAACACGAGTCGCTGTCCAAAAAAATTGCAAGGTTGTCCGAGGACGATGTTAACATCGAGCCCCCGAGCTCCATGGATGATTCCCCGTGATCTTGATAGAGATCGGAGATGATGATGATGAAAGTATCCGTCCGAACTTAATGATCTGACACGGAGCGCAGTCCTTGGTCCAACCGAGGTGACCAGTCGAGCCAGCGACATAGATGCCGACATCGACAACAAGGCTCGGTTCCGACGCGTAGATCGCGCAGGAGACGATCCGAATTCCCATCGCACCGTGGTGACTTCCAGCAGGCTCTCAATGAAAGCACCAATGTAGGTGCCAAATCCGACATATCTCGTAGTAGGGGTCCTAAGCTAGGCGTCTTGGAGCGATGGTAACATGGACACGGGATTTTACCCAGGTTCGGGCTCTCTCAAGGAGATAATACCCTACGTCCTGCTTTTGATTGTATTGATATGGGGATAGTACATAGTACAGGTATGTACCACAAGATTGTTGTAATGAATCAGATTGTCTATCGACTAGCCTGGCCTTGGTTTATATAATGTACCGTAGGCCTAGGGTTTAGAGGAGTCCTTGTCTTGTGCGCCAAGTCTTGGGGAATCTCCCTTGTATGCATCATGGGCTGCCCAAAGTGGCCCATTAGTGAATCATCCTGGGGGTCCTCGGCCCGACCCACTAGTCGGGAGACGACGTGGTGAGTACCCCCTAGTACAGGACACCGTCAGCCGGTCCCCCCTAACGTCTATTTAGATGTCCTTCATAATCCTTCGGTCAAGTTGCCATCTGAGGAGGACATAGCTATTCCAGACCCGGAGGCACACTTGGTGGCGGCTCTCCATGTTAATACTGACTGGACTATCCCATATCTGGCTTATCTGACTCGAGGCGAGCTCCCAGCTGAGGAAATCATCGCTCGACAGATAATTCGGCGGTCCAAATCAATGATTATCGTCAATGGAGAGTTACATCGGCGAAGCAGCACTGGCGTGTTTCAACGCTGTGTTTCCCCTGAAGAAGGCCAGGAGATTCTTAATGAAATCCATGCTCGCAACTATGGACACCATGCCGGCTCACGATCCTTGGTGGCAAAAGCTTTTCGACATGGGTTTTATTGGCTGACGGCTAACGCGGATGCAGAAGAGATTGTGCGCAAGGGTGATGGTTGTCAAAAGTTCGGTCGACAGACTCATGTGCCGGCTCAGGAATTGCATATGATCCCAATCACTTGGCCATTTGCGGTTTGGGGGCTTGACATGGTTGGCCCGTTCAAGCCGTCTTCTAACAAGAAAACCCACCTCTTGGTGGCGGTTGATAAATTCACCAAGTGTGTTGAAGCAGAACCAGTCAGTAATTGTGATGCGGAGACTGCAATCAAGTTTTTGAAAAAGTTGATATTCCGTTTTGGCTACCCTCACAACATTATCACTGATAACGGTACCAATTTGTCCAAGGGAGCTATGGAACAGTTTTGTCAACGAGAGCACATCGGGCTTGACCTGGCAGCAGTTGCACATCCACAGTCCAATGGACAAGCCGAACGAGCTAATCAGGAGATCCTCAGAGGGATCAAACCCCGGCTTATGGTGCCCCTTGAACGTACTCCGAGTTGTTGGGTTGAAGAACTCCCCGCCGTACTTTGGAGTATTCGCACAACTCCAAATAGATCCACTGGATACACACCTTTCTTCCTGGTTTATGGAGCCGAGGCGGTTTTACCAAACGATATTCGCCATGACTCACCTCGGGTGAGTGCCTACGTTGAGGCGGACAATGAGCTAGCACGTCAAGACTCCCTGGATGCCTTGGAAGTAGAATGTGACCTAGCAGTAGCCAGATCTGCTATATATCAGCAAGACCTACGTTGACATCATAGTCGTAGAGTCCGAAGCCGTACTTTTCAAGAAGGCGACTTAGTGCTCCGTCTGATTCAAGATTAGACAGGGATGCACAAACTTTCCTCACCTTGGGAGGGTCCTTTCGTCATCAGCAGAAACCTCAATAATGGTTCATATTATCTGGTAGATTTACGAGAAGGATCATACACCTCTGAGGAGGAGACAAACCGGCCCTGGAACATTGCTCACCTGCGGCCTTATTATACTTAAGGGCCACCGGCTCCCTTTTGTAATCCCCCCTTGCAAATTTTGTACATACTTCTTTATGTTCAAATATAATAAAGTCGGCATCCCCGAAACTCGAGGTCTCTGTCGTTTCAGCCTACAAAATGAGCACTAGTCTTTATTGTTTGAAACATAGGTCACTTGGGGGCTTCCAACTCATCGAGTTTAGCTTTCTCACCCTCTTGACCCGGCAAAAATGCCACAATATATGGTTAAACCTGCCTGTATGCTTGATGCGACTCCAATCAGGTGACCCCGTGTACTCTTGACAAGTCAATCCTTTATTGGACCCTGAACTTCTCAAGGTTAAAACACAGGCTTGAGTCACGTGAGAGACGGCATATTGAAAGCTAGGATAAACCATGGGTTATCATACCCGCTTCATTGAAGTAAGACTTGAGCCTCGAAAGCTGGACTCCTTTTGCCGAGTCTCACTGAGCCGGCTTATTAACAGTACTTTATATAAATAATTTTTTTGTTATCACATTATGAATTTTCAGGTACAAAATTATCCCTATTACTGGCTCATATATGAGCTTCTGGGTTAACAACTGCGGTCATATTATGACCGGGTTCAAATCACCTATCGTCAATATTATTGTGGAAAGATTCAACAAAGACTTGGGCCTCGAAAGTCAAGTTCTTTTGCCGGATTGTTTTTGACTTATCCTTTCTGTTTCAATCACGCGACTCATTGAGCACAATAACAGAGATATTCAAGGACAAGCAAAAAAGCAGCACAATCCTATCTCAGCAAACAGCTCGAAAGATTGGCATTCTGCACCAACAAAGGTGCACACGTGCACGATGGCACGACAAAGCATTTCAAAAAGTTGTAAGACTACCCCTATTACAGGCCCATAAAGGAGCCACACAGTACTCAAGTTTTCCCCCAACACTTGGGGGCTAGCTCAGTTTGGCGACTCATTTATCTTCGGAGATTCCTTCATGCCTTCTCCTCATCAGCCGCCTCTGGATCTGAATCCACCGGCTCATCATCCTCGTCAACCTGTTGGCCCTTCTGTTGCCATCGAATTGAGTTCAAAGATTCAAAATTGGACGTTCCCTCAACAAAAGATGATGCGTCAACTTCAGGAGCAAAAGTTCTCTTACGTCGGGGAGGTACCAACTCAGATGGCTCATCTTTGGGCGCATTGATATGCTCATTATCATCGGAGTACGCATGATGGTACTTCAATAGGTCAATCTCTTCAGCTATAAGAGTCGCCAGTGGCTGAGTCTCTTTGACGCACTTGGCGTAGTCTGAATGAGTAAACGTGGAGCCATCGAGTTTGAACTCAGGAAAGCCGCCTTTAAGAGCTCCACATCCAGTTCAGGTAAATATGCCTTCACTCGAGAAAGAGCCATATTTGCTCCTCCTCGAGCCGCCGCTTTTCGGGTCTCGGTGACCCATTGTGGCGCAGTGGAGAGCTGCTTCAACATGTCCTTGACGTTTCTGGGCGGGTGATTTAAATTCTTTACCGCCATAATGGAGTAGACAGATCTTGTGAACAGTCGCTCTACATATGTGAAAATGGCTTTCAATTTCACAATAGGCAGCTCTACAAGATTATGGTCTTTTCGTCCTGCAAACAAAGCAAAAGAGAGACAATGAGCCACCGTACCATCGTAAGCCGGCAAATTTACAAAAGAGAGACAAAATACATACCGAAGATTGTCATCAACATCTCGTTTATCTGTTTCACAAGAGTGGCATATTTCTCCTTCAACGGATCAAGTGTCCCTTCAGCCTTTTCAACACGTTTTAAAAGGGTGGCCTTTTTCGCCTCAAACAACTTTACGGCTTGCTCAAAGCGTTCATTAGCCTGCCGTGCAGAATCCTCAAAATGAGCCGCCATGAGCTCAGCATCAGCTTTCAGCTTCCTCTCTTCCTTAAGGTGTTTCTGCAGTTTCACAACAACAGATTCAGCATCCCCTACATATTCTTGACAAACATTCAAGAAGTACCATCAAATATTTCTACAAAAGCTTCAAGCCGCCCTATGACAGACTACTTATTTTTATATTATCAAAGTCCCAAGCAGATTGCAAGCGATATCCTTGACACTTGGGGGCTAATGTATGCCAGTTTTTCTTAAAATTCTTAATATGGAAAGACCCGGCCTACTCAATGAGATAAGCCGGCCCTTGGGGACTGGATCATGTTTCTTTCCTTGCTCCAAAGTACCGGTTCGCTATAATCATAGCAACCTGGTCCTTGGGGGCTACAACTACAGGTCATATTTATTTTATGGAACCAGCTTACCATAGTAAGCTGGTCTTTGGAGGCTAATGACAGTATAAAGATAGTGGTAAAACAAGAATCTTACCTCATACTTTTCCTTCATAGCATTTATCATGCTGATTTCAATTTCCCGGCTCTCAGACAGCTGGGTCATGTATTGCGGGTGTAAATTTTTAGCCAAGGAGGTGGAAACAATTTTAGCCTTTATTCAAGTCCACCGGCTCATCCTTGGCCACAATTTTAGCCAAGGAGGTGGAAACAATTGGAGCTTGGAAACCCTCCTTAACAATAATAACATCTGGAATGTTCTGATCAGCCTGCGCTATGGGGTCATCCAAATGAATCGCCGGGATGGAAGGACCACTAGTGCAGGCGCCTGATATACAAACGGTTTTTAACCCCTTTTCGTGACGTAGTTTCAAACCGTCGCCTTGCATGTGTGGGCGATAGGGGGGGCTATCGCACACGACACGAAAAACCCGTTGGCGATGCCTGCTCCCGGTCACACACGATAGGCAAAATTATGTCGTGTGCGATTGGAAGGACTATCACAAACAGGTATTTAGGAGAAATCGTGTGAGATGTGCATACCATCCCACACAGTGAATCCCAAACATACTTTTCCGTTCGTATTGTACATCACATACAATTTTCTGCTTAACATCGTCTGTGTTAGGGGTGGCCATCACGCACGGTGCCTAGAAGAAACTGTTTGGCATAGGGCTGTCCATCACACACACGTTTTATGTGAAAACGTTTGCGAATGGGTTTTCTAACACACACAGTTTGCGCCCGGAAATCATGTGTGATTGTTCACTGATCCAACACGCCAATTTTCCAGCAAGCGTGTGGGTTTGTTGAGGTCATCGCTGACGGTAGAAGGTCAGATTGCACAATACAACATAGTAGTAGAAGGTCAGATTGCATAGTAGCATTACATTGCATATTTCACTAGAGTTTCTTGAGGAAAGGCAGGAGCAGCACATGCAGCAGGTAAAACAAACATGCATAATAGGCGTAGCTAGCTGAACACAGGTCATTAGTAATTAAGCTTAAAAAACAAGATATTCCTCGTCGTTGGAGATATCGATAACGATGGGCTTGGACGAGGGCGAGGCCTCCACATCATGGGTGCCCTCCTCGTAGTGGTGAGTTGCCTCAGCCTATCCGGGCACCAACCTGCCTGCTATGAAGTTGAGGAAAGCACGGGCACGCTGAGAAAACAACACGGAGTCGTCGTCGAAGGCAACAGCGGAGCCCTGGAGAAAACACAACGAGCTGTTGTTCAAAGCAGCCAACCGCGTTGCGGCGTCCGCGCGCGAGGCGTCAACGGTGGCCTCGACGTCTAGATGCTGCTCCAAGATCTGGGGGTCGGCACGCATGGCAGCCATCGGGGACTCATCCACGCGCGCGGTCGCGATTTGCTTCTCCGCTGCCAGGTGCTCCTTGAGATCCTGGCTATACTGCGTGCACCATGTCTTTTGGCGGCCATTATGTGGGGGGTGGGCCGGTGATTTTGGTGGAATGTGTTGCGCCGGTGGTCGGGCCATGTGGAATGGAGGAGGGGGTGGACGGGGGAGGGGGTATGGGGAAGGTTTGGATTACCTGACTATGACTAGATGGATGAGGCCGAGCAGCAGGAAGGAGCGTCGCCGGCGAGGAGGCAGCGCTGCAAGCAAGCAGTGAAGGTTTGAACTTAGGAAATGAAGGGGGGAGCAGGGGGAATGGGAAATGTGGCTTTTGGTTAGTACGACGGGCGGGGGAGGTAGATATTTGCGCGGCAGCCCAAAATTTCGTTCGGTGCGGCGAAAAAGTAGCGCGCACAGCCACATCGGACACAGTACCTTTACCATAATTGGGTGTGATACGTCTCCAACGTATCTATAATTTTTGATTGTTCCATGCTATTATATTATCTATTTTGGATGTTTTATATGCATTAATATGCTATTTTATATTATTTTTGGGACTAACCTATTAACCTAGGGCCCAGTGCCAGTTTTTGTTTTTTCCTTGTTTTTGAGTATTGCAGAAAAGGAATATCAAACGGAGTCCAAACGGAATAAAATTCTACGCTGATTTTTCTTGGACCATAAGGAACCCAGGAGGCTTGGAGAAGAGGCCAGAAGATCTACGGGTGGGCCACAAGCCACCAGGGCGCGCCCCTGGGGGGGGGGGGGGCTGGCTTGTGGGCCCCCCGTAGCTCCTCCAACCCTAACTCTTCGCCTATAAATTCAGAAATATTCCCCCAATACCAGGGAGAGCCACGGAAATACTTTTCCGCCGCCGCAACCTTCTGTTCCCGTGAGATCCCATCTTGGGGCCTTTTCCGGTAATCTGCCGGAGGGGGATTCGATCACGGAGGGCTTCTACATCAACACCATTGCCCTTCCGATGATGCGTGAGTAGTCTACCTCAGACCTTCGGGTCCATAGCTAGTAGCTAGATGGCTTCTTATCTCTCTCTATGTTCTTCAATACCATGTTCTCCATGATCTTCATGGAGATCTATCCGATGTAATACTCTTTTGCGGTGTGTTTGTCGAGATCCGATGAATTGTGGGTTTATGATCAGATTATCTATGAATATTATTTGAATCTTCTCTGAATTCTTATATGCATGATTTCATATCTTTGTAAGTCTCTTCGAGTTATTGGTTTGGTTTGGCCAACTAGATTGGTAATTCTTGCAATGGGAGAAGTGCTTAGTTTTGGGTTCAATCTTGCGGTGTCCTCACCCAGTGACAAAGTAGGGGTAGCGAGGCACGTATTTGTATTGTTGCCATCAAGGATAAAAAGATGGGGTTTTCATCATATTGCTTGAGTTTATCCCTCTACATCATGTCATTTTACTTAATGCGTTACTCTGTTCTTCATGAACTTAATACTCTAGATGCAGGCAGGAGTCGGTCGATGTGTGGAGTAATAGTAGTAGATGCAGAATCGTTTCGGTCTACTTGATACAGACGTGATGCCTATATGCACAATCATTGCCTTGGATATCGTCATAACTATGCGCTTTTCTATCAATTGCTCGACAGTAATTTGTTCACCCACCGTATTATTTTCCTTCAAGAGAGAAGCCTCTAGTGAAACCAATGGCCCCCGGGTCTATTTTCCATATTATATTTTCAGATCTATAAACCAAAAATATCAAAAATACTTTGCTGCAATTTATTTACTTTTATTTTAATTATTGTTTGAGTAATCTTTTATATCTATCTCTATTAGATCTCATCCTTGCAAGTGACCGTGAAGGGATTGACAACCCCTTTATAGCGTTGGGTGCAAGTGTTTGATTGTTTGTGCAGGTGCATAGATTGGGGCCTTGCTTGTACCTCCTACTAGATTGATACCTTGGTTCTCAAAACTAAGGGAAATACTTATCTACTTTGCTGCATCACCCTTTCCTCTTCAAGGGAAAACCAACGCAAGCTCAAGAAGTAGCAGAGTGCGATATTCAACAACACAAACGTATGCTATAGTTTATCCCGTGTGTGATGAGACTGAACGTGGAAATTTTGGTCTCCAAGCTTCCGGCGTAAGATATCGGATAGTACATTGCACACGGTACTTGCATTTCATGTTCATTAGGAAGTGAAAATGGGGATACGGCGGCAAATTTTGGTCCGAATTTCCCTCGTTACATTGGTCATTGCTTAGTTTAACAACACTTGCAAATTTGAGTAGTACTACACAAAAGAGCCTATAGCACTGCCTGCACTTACTTAATCGAGCAACTAATAAACATTAGTTAATTGACTTAAACATTACTCTAACAAAACACCATCGTTCTAGACAGAGACTAATATTCCGCCTGGCATTCGTCGATCTCCGCCGCCTCCTCGATGACTAGCTCCCACTCGACGAACTCCGGGGAAAGGAGATCCATCGCCACATACTCCAGCATCTCGCAGTCTTCGTCCACCATCTCTTTGGATAAGGCCGGCATGAGCCGGGCGTGGGCGGCCTTGCTCCGGGCAAGGGCGGCCACAATCTTGGCTTGGGAGGCCGTCGATGAACGTAGGCCTGCTCGAGCACACTCAACGATTACCAACTCAACGGAGGTGGGTTGTCGACCGGTGTCGGAGAAGGCAAATGTGATTTGTGCAGCCACCGACATGAGATGGGCGTGGGCGGCCTCGAGATGGGACTGGGCGTCTGCCATCATTGCTATGACGACCGCCGAGGAACTGACAGCTGATGTGCCGTTCTCGCCATTTGTTATCCCCGTCGCGGTTGTTGCTGCCGCCCTCTCAGCTGTAGCAGCTGCCCTTTCGGTTGCTGCAGCCGCTCTATCGGAGGTAGCAGCCGCATTCAAGCATATTGAGAGCGCGCTCATGGCTGATGCGTCCGCGCTCGGGCCGGAGTCGGTTGCCCAAGTTGCCCTCACGACGGGGATCCACGTCCCCATCTTTCACCGGCGACGATTGAAAAGTAAAATGGTCTGACGAGTCAGTGCGGTAAACTGGCCGGCGGTGTACTGCAGCCGACGAAGCTTTTGGCCTAAGCCATGCATTACGAGGATTGACCCAAGATATTTTGTACTGCATCACACACGATTCATGAACGTCAACTATTTGTGAAAGACTTAATTTTCAAAATGATTTTAAAACAAAAAATGAGGTTAATTCGAGACGGTGTTTGGATTGCAATAAGATTTATGTGCAGTGAACACTGACCAATAGCTCTGTCGTGCTAAAATATGGAATTATTCAGGGTCTGTTTGCCATTTTTATAAATTAATTGATTTTTCTAGACATTTAATGTGCATAATTCAAATTTGAACTACCGTCCCAATGTCCGTGCATCAAAATGGGATGAAAAATCATATTAGTGTCCATGGCTTCATCTTTAGGTCACGGGCAATAAATGGGAATGAACTTCAAACATCTCGACATCTTGGCTCGGCCACAAATGTTGAGAAACTTGGTTTTTAAATTACTGTAAATCCAAAACGCCTCAGAAATTCTAAAAACTTGGCATGTTGTCATGACATGGCACATATGTGCCATGGTAAAAAAATTGTACAACATGGGACAATTTTAGCCACAAGTCCCTTACAAAGCAGAGCTTCTCACTTCAATCTTTGAGGTCCCGATAAGGAAAACCTCACCTTACATAGGCAAAACGACATCCGCTCATCTTCTCACCATGAACTTTTGTTAGAGGCAACTCGCACCAGTAAGAGTGTCTTGATAAAATATGGAATTATTCAGGGTTCTTTTCTCATTTTCATACGTTAATTGAGTTCTCTAGGCATACAATGTGGATAATTAAAATTTGAACTAAAATCACAAGGTCCGGTGCATCAAAATGGGTTGAAAAATCATATAAGTGTCCATGGCTACTTTGGGCCCCATGCAAGATATGGGAATGGATTTCAAACATCTTGGGGTCTTGGCTCGGCCACATACATTGAGAAACTTGGTTTTACATTCATGTATAAATCAAAAACTCGTCGGAAATTCAGGAAACTTGGCATGGTGTCATGGCATGGCTCATATGTGTCCTGATGATAAATTGTCCGATTTGGGACAAGTTTTGGCACAAGCCCTTACAAACCTCAGCTACTCACGGGAAGCTAGCTTTTGTGGTTTCGATAAGGAACGCGTCACCTTATGTGGGCGAATCGACATCCGCTGCCTCTTCTCGTCTTGAACTATATATTTCTAGAGGCAACATATACCAAAATGAGTGTCGTTCCAAAATATGAAAGTATACATGGTTCGTTTGGGCTTCTTATACATTAATTGACTTTTATATGCATTATTTAACGTGCATAATTCAAATTTGAACTACATTCACAAGGTACGGTGCATCAAAATGGGTTGAAAACCGTATAAGTGTACATGCATCTTTAGGATCCCATGCAATATATGGAATGAATTTCAAACATCTCGCGGTCTTGGCTTGGCCATACAAACATTGAGAAACACGGGTTTTAAATCATGTGTAAATCAAAAACTAGTCAGAAAATTCATGAAACTTGGCATAGTGTCATAACATGCATGGCTCATATGTGCCCTGGTAAATAATGTCCAATTTGGGACAAGTTTTGGCACAAGCCCCGCACAAACCAAAGATTAATTATCACGTGAAGCTTTGTTGTTTCGATATGGAATGTGTCACCTTATGTGGGCGAATCGACATCCGCTGCCTCTTCTCGTCTTGAACTATTTCTATAGGCAACATATACCAAAATGAGAGTGTCGTGCCAAAATATGAAATTATACATGGTTCGTTTGGCCTTTTTATATATTATTTGACTTTTATATGCATTATTTAACGTGCATAATTCAAATCCGAACTACAATCAGAAGGTACAGTGCATCAAAATGGGTTGAAAACCATATTAGTGTGCATGCATCTTTAGGTCCCATGCAAGACATGTGAATGAATTTCAAACATCTCGGAGTCTTGGCTCGGCCACAGAAACATTGAGAAACTATAGGGTTTTAAATCATGTAAACCAAAATCTCGTCAGGAGATTCATGAAACTTGGCATGGTTGCATGAACATGGCACATAAAGGCGTCATAGCATTTTGTTTTCCTATTTGAGACTCGTTTTTTAATATATATTTTCTTTTAGAGCCAACATTGAGAATATTAGTTAAATTATAGTAAATCTAGAACTCACACAAAATTCAAGAAATTTGGCATGGCGTCATTATATAACACAAATATGCTGTGGTATTTTTCGTGTCATTAATAGCAAACAAATGCTTTTTGGAACAAAGAAGTGTCACGTTTCCACGCAAACGGTTGCATTATTTTCAAACTGTTGGCGTTCTATTGCCCTTTACGTGCTGCCAAGAGTCACACTCTTTTATTGGCTAGGGCTTAGGAGGTGCCGTGCGAGCAGCTGTTTGAGTTGACAGGAGGCGTGCGAGCTGGCATCCGCCGCGCAGGCGCGTGCGGGCAGTACGCCGAAGACTCACCGGGAATCGAGCCCTTTGACCTCCGTATCCGCCCTCCTCGCTTCCAACCTGTCCATCAATGGCGCCCAAGCCGCTGTTTAATAGGCGGCTTTACTGCCCACTCACTCACAATACTCCATATATCTTTGCCTCACATTCCCCTCCATCTTCAGACCTCCACGGCGACCTAAGTCATGCTGCAGAAGGATCATATGCCACTAGTCTTCCAGTTTGGTGAAGTTGACACCGAGCTGGAAGAGATAGAACATGAAGACGAATGGGACGCCATGGACATGGCCCTGGAAGAGCTGCATGCCGCAGAGGATGCTGCCCCGACACACTCACCATCAACCATCACCGCGCCCGTGCCAGCAACCATCCCCGTGGCATTGACGGACTGGTCGCCCAGCATCATCGCAGCGCTGGAAACCGCGGGCGTCAGGGAGGTCCCCGCCAACCCGCGTGAGCTCATGTACGTGCAAGCGCCAGTGCCTCCTCCTGCCCCAGTGCTCATGCGCGCCCTTGCACACGCCACGCCGGTCCCAGTGCGCGTGCCCGCACCGACGACGCCCAACCCCTTACGCGTGCCTGCACCCACTGCGCCCGTGCCCATGAGCGCGCTTGCACCCGTCACGGCCCCCTCAACGGATTGGGCCGCCGCCGTCGACAGCTTTCTCGTAGCACCGCTAGTCGCCGCCCCCCGGCCCCGCGCCCGTCGATCGTGCGACGACCGGCTCTTTGATTGTGAAGTCCATAACATTCTGGTCTCGGTTGAAGAACTATACAACCGTGCCCCGGAGCACGAGAACGCCGCCGCAACTAGTTTTCTTTATATTGTATCTCGATTGTATGAATGAAAAGTGAAAGCTTGACTGAATGAAATCTATGGTTTGATGAACTAAGTATTTATCTCTGAATTCACGTAGCAAACAAAAAACCATCATAGTTTTATCTGAATGAACACACATCACAAACGGTTCAGGTTGAATACCCGTTTGAAGATCGACAACTATCTTTCCTTCGCCCGTAAGCTAAGTCAAAATATTGGTGCGAAGGATTGGTCCAATGCGTCATCGCAAACGTTTCTCGAATATGATCCGTGTGCCTAGTACAGACAATCCAGGAAGATTTGCATCTATCATACTGGGTAAATTGCCATGTGTCAAATCGGAAACATTGGCATCTGTCAATCTAGTAACACTGGCATTTGTCAACATTGTAGCACTGGCATTTGGCAAGTATTGCAGAAACAAAATCGCAATTAGGGTGTAATTTTGCAACTGAAATTCACTTTAAACATGGATTTCATTCATACATTAAGCACTGGTCTTTGTACAATACAGTTCAACTCGACAACTGAACCGAACAAACTTTTCCCCAATTGTTGCCAACCACGTACTGAATTAGCTAGTTCAACTATATACTAGCTAATTAAAGTACGTGGTACAGTTCAACCATATCTATAGTTAGATGAACTGAACAAA
This sequence comes from Elymus sibiricus, assembly GCA_039707655.1. Taxonomy (NCBI): domain Eukaryota; kingdom Viridiplantae; phylum Streptophyta; class Magnoliopsida; order Poales; family Poaceae; genus Elymus; species Elymus sibiricus. The sequence goes on from CM077665.1 coordinate 508,099,610, forward strand.
ATAGCCCCTAAATACTAGTACTACGGAGGGGCTTTGTACTACTTCCAGCAGAATTGAGCGCGCTCAGTAAGAGCAAGTGGAGGAGGAGCCTGCCGACGAGTTGGCGGAGACGTGTCTGTTGCCTGCCAGTGCTGCCCTCCGACGCTCAAGACGCCCCTCCTCGAAGCGACGGGACTCTGCGTAGATCTCCACATTCCGCGCTGCCGCTGTGGCTTCTCCTCCGGCCACGGTGTCGGTGAGCTTCTTCGCATGCGCGACCTGGCGCTCCACCTCCTTCTCTAGGAAGTAGATCTAGCGCGCAAGGGTTGCGACGCAGAAGTCCGGCGGCGGGCCTTTGGCGGACTCCACCTCCTGCATTCGGGCCTTCGTGGCGGCGCGGGTTATGACCCCGCAGCCTGACGTCGGGGTCGTGGCAAAGACGGACGACGGTGGGGTGGCAGCCCCGGCGGCGGAAGGCGTGGTGGCGGCCACGGTGGCCACCGGCAGCAGCTGCCTTCGGGCAGCGGTGGTGGAGCGTGTAGTTGGTGGCGTGCGCTCACCCACCAGGGATGCCATGTGCACTACACGCTTCAGAGGACTGCCGCACCGACGCGGTGAAGCCTCCCAGCTGGAGCTGTCCTCTGGCGGAGTGGCTGGGCGACGACGAACGGCCGGTGCCATTGGCGATTGGGGGAGAAGCAAACTAGACTAGCTACGGGGAGGGGGGGATGAAGGCAATGTGGAGTCGCCGGCCGTGAGGGTTTATATAGCAGGCAGGCAAGCATTGGGGATTTCACCAAGCATGACGGGAAGCTAGAGCCGTAGAACGGTTTTGCGCATGGGAACCTGCGCGGTTCTGAGCGGGAACGGTATCATCGAGCGGGCGCGTGGCCAAAACCCAAAAGCGGTGCCGAAGCGTGCACTGGAATACTCCGGCGGCAACGTGGTGACAAGACATGAGAGAGGAGGACGGACTGATGCGGAGGCACACGCGTCAAAATAATAAAATGTCTGCGATATTAATACAGGCAAACGACACTTCCCAACGTAGCGTCTGTAATGATCTCATCCATCGCTGACAATTACTTGGCAGCAACCGTCTACCCACAACACACACAGCTTGTCAGTATGAATCATCTGTGTTATTTCTGGTGTTCGCACACGATTCTTATTACTCACCTGTTTGCTGTATATCGCACACATCGTGTTATGCTGAGTCATTTGTGTTCTGCTGTATCAGCGCACACAGTTTATCCGAGTGAACTGTATGCCGTACTTCGCATATGTATGTAGTTTTGGTAACCGTTTCTATTATCTTCTCTAATCACAAACAGTTCATAAGAACAAACTGTCTGCCGTAGATTGCACACACAACTACTTTCTGAATCGTATTTGATGGATCCACCTTCGCACACGGTTTGTGCCATTAGCGACGGAGCTTGTACTATACCGTTTGCGATTCATGCATCGCACACAGTTTCGTCGAAGGGTCTCTGATTGATGTGTCGTGTTTGGACCATTCTGTAGTAGTGGACGAACTGGGCTTGGCAGACGGGCAAACAGGTTGTCCGACGTGCCTTGGGCCTCTGGTGGTGTATCCATAAAGACCGGCTCATCCGGCCTGGGCGTCTCAACGTCGACTGTCGGCTTAGCCCTCATGTATGTCCTTCTCTACAAAGAGGCCAACTTCCGTGGTTGTTTTCACTGGCGGGGGGTCTGGAATGTTTTGGTTTGCAGTACCAGAAGATGACCCGCCAGCCCGCTTCGACAAAGTAGCCTTGGCCCTATGATTGCAAAAATCAAGTATTATGCTAAGGAAAAAGGTATCTTAAGGTTCAACAGGCATAAATCGACAGTGCAAGTTCAGGAGCTTACCCGCGGTTGACATTGAAAGTAGGAAGCTGCGTTGCAGTTGAGTCGCCCGAGGATGGAGGGGAAGCCTGATAAAGTGAATTTGAAGGACTAAGAGGTTGCTTAAACAAACCGGCTCTAGGTCGAGAATTGGTTGGACTATGAGGCACCTCGAGGCGTGGTTTGCGAGCCGGCGGTGCATGAGACAAACCGGGGTCTAAGTCGCCCGAACCACTCCGGGTCTTGCGCTTTAATGAGCCGGCAAACTGTGTTTTCTTCAAAAGAAAATCGGGAGCCAATTGAGCATCTGGATGTATCAACTTAACCTTCCGGACTGTCCGTCGTGGCTTTCTGGGAACAAACGTTTCTGAAGAACTGGAGGAGATTGGAATTACCTCAATTTTGCCGGCTTGGCTAGATTCCAAGTCACCCTAATAAGAAGGCGCGTCAGCCAGCTCAATAAACAGGCGGCCAAGAGAGTCAAGTTCTAGCTCAGATTCCTCCCCCGAAGACGACACAGGGGTCGGGTCATAATGTTTTACCCGACGAGGGAACGGGGGCTTGAGGTGTGACCTTCCAGAAAATAGAGTTCTCCTGCAACATATAAAGCATGTGGTAAGAACGACGGGTCAAAGTAAAATTGATAAAAGATAGAGTAAAAATGATCAATACCGGAGGTGGCGGGTTGAGCAAACAGAACGGACCCAAGCCGGTAACTCTGCATTGCTCCTTTGAGTCGGAAAAGAACCTTTTTATTTCTTTATTAAGGGCGTCATCAGTCAGATCGTCACGAGAAAAGCACTGAGGATCAGTTGAGGCGCCCAAATAATCGCACATCAACTCGTCCCTCATGCTGACAGGTTGGATTCGCCACTTTAACTAGCAACGAATCAAATCAATCCCGGTTAAGCCATGCACAGTCAGAGCTCTCAATTTTGTACGAAGGGGTGCTAACAGATCCCTCTCTTCATCTGTTGGCCAACCCGGGAATTCCACGCTGCTACTAAGCCATTCCAATCTGAAACCCGGCAGAGGATTCTCTCCCTTGGGTGCAGTATTCTTGCAATAGAACCAGGTCCTGTTCCATCCTTTCAGATGACTCACCAGCTTTGCTTCGGGAAAGGCGCTATTCTTTCTCTTTTGGATGGAAACTCCACCAAGTTCACAGGCAGCACCATTCTTCACCTCAGTCTGACGATTGAGGTAGAAAAATTCCCTAAAAAGGGTCACAGCCGGCTCGACCTGGAGATATTTATGCGCATAACACTTGAAATTGACAGATGTTGGTCATAGAATTAGGACCAATATCTTGAGGCCTGAGGTTGAAGAAGTGCAAAAAGTCTCTGAAAAACTTTGAGCCGGGGGGCCGGAAACCTCTGCGTAGATGATCAGTAAAAACAACAACTTCTCCTTGCCAAGTCTGTGGATAAAGCTCTTCTTTGGGAGACCGCCACTCTATATCCTTTTGAGCCGGTAGGAAACCTTGGTCCACAAGGTTATCTAAGGTAAGCTTGGATTCTTTGGTCTTAACCCAGTTATAAACTTTGGAGTTCTTAGGAGCCATGGCGGGTTATGAAGCAACTACAAGAGTGATAAAAAAATGAATGAGCTGGCACGCATTATAAGTCGCCTATGATGATTTGCTATTTTAAGTTGGCAAAATCAAAGGAGGTCAAAGGCATATCTTCACAAGACTTAGCAAAAAAGAACTGGTTCACAAACTGATTTCCACAAAGATGCTCTTCCGGATGGATCTGAATAAATGGAAAAAAGCGATGAAATATACGTTCTAGTTGACGGAAAATCCGAAGCTGCAACATTCAAAAATTCCCTCGATGGCTCATTTTGGATCTGCTTGTGAGAAAAACAAGGCGAAGACTATACTAGAACTATACAATACTAAGGAATATCGAGCGTGTGGATCTACAAACTACATCTCGGACAAACACGACGAACACGGTATGAACTCCGGAAGGATCAAACCCTAAATGGGAGGGATGCGTACTAGATCTTGTTGGGATGAAAATGGAGATGGCCCTGCTCACTCTGGCGGCTGTGAGAAGACTCGCGGACGTTGACAACGTAGCTGGGGACCCCGACGATACCTCCGAAGCTCCGATGGTGTTCGGTCGAAGAAGAAGCAAGAGAAAGAAGAAGACGGGAAGGTTATCACAAAGGCCCAGCGGAATTATTTATAAGGGGAGAAAATGAAACGACATCTAGCAAATCCACTTTTATCATAATAAAATTCAACACCCTCCAAAATAGTGGGATAATAATTATCTAAAGTTGACACTCTTCCAAACCCACTTTCATAAACATCGCAATCATCATAAATAGGAGGCATGCAATCATCATAACAAATTTGATCATTCAAAGTAGGGGAACTAAAAAGATCATCTTCATTAAGCATAGCATCCCCAAGCTTGTGGCTTGGCATATCATAAGCATAATCACTCTCATCATTAATAGTATGAATAGCACCAATAGTATAACAATTATTATCATCATAATTTACCAAGTTGGTGCCAAAAAGATTTTCAAGATTATAAGAAGTATCATTATCTTCCCAATCATAGTCATCACAACAAGCAATAGGCATAACAAAATCATCATCAAGTGCATCATCTTCCACAATTATTTTTGTTTCATCCTCGTGAGTTACAACAATAATAGGAGCAACATCATTTGGGAGAGATACCTTTTTACCTCGACTCTTTCTTCTTTTGTTCTTCTTCACCACATAATGTGTGGGTTTAATTAAATTTTTTGAGCTTCTTATTGATGAGATTGGTTGAATAGGGAGCTCCTCCTCGTCACCTATTTCATCATGAGAGACAATAGGAGGGAAAGTGGAAATATTTACCCTTTCATTAGTATTCCTTTTATATTCTATTGGTTTCCGATCTTTCTATAGTTGGCAATATAAGCATTCTCATTGCAATTTACCATGCAAAACATATAGATATTTTTTAGATTAGTTTCAATGTCGTCCGTGAGAATGAATACTTCAAACCAACTATTTTTATGTGTCAATTCTTCACTCCCCAAAAATAGAGAAAGCTCATTATAAAGTTCAAGGGTGATCAAGTCATTACAATATTTAGCCATGATTTGATCATGAAAAAATTTGCATCGGAAATTAAGATGACCAACTTTATTGCAAAGTTCACAAGTAAGAGGACAAAGAGAACATAATTTTGTAGCAAATTCATCTATCACTTTGAGCAAAAAATTGGTTCCATCATGTTTATGCTTCTTACAAAATCTATCATCCCTATAAGGCACGTCTTCACAAACTTTATGCACTCCACAAAAATTGATATGCTTATAAGAAACATTTTTATCATGACTAGTGCAATCATCTTTAGTATTTTGGATATTCATAGAATTCATACTAACAACAATGCAATCATGCTTATCATTTATGCCAAACATTTTATTGAATTCTTCTTCTATCATTTGAGCACAATTTTCCTTTCCATCATTTTCAAGAAAGACATGATAAAGACGAATAATATGAGGCCACCTCAATTCTATTTTTTTAGTTTTCTTTTATAAACCAAACTAGTGATAAAACAAGAAACTAAAAGATTCAATTGCAAGATCTAAAGATATACCTTCAAGAACTCACCTCCCTGGCAACGGCGCCAGAAAAGAGCTTGATGTCTACTACACAACTTGTTCTTGTAGACTCGTGTTGGGCCTCCAAGCGCAGAGTTTTGTAGGACAGTAGCAAATTTCCCTCAAGTGGATGACCTAAGGTCTATCAATCCATGGGAGGTGTAGGATGAAGATGTCTCTCTCAAACAACCCTGCAACCAAATAATAAAAAGTCTCATGTGTCCCCAACACACCCAATACAATGGTAAATTGTATAGGTGCACTAGTTCGGTGAAGTGATGGTGATACAAGTGTAGTAATGATAGTAGATATTGATTTTTGTAATAGTAACAATAAAAAACAGCAAGGTAGCAAGTAATAAAAGTGAGCATAAACAGTGTTGCAATGCTTGAAAACAAGGCCTAGGGTCCGTACTTTCGCTAGTGCAATCTCTCAAGAATGCTAATATAATTGGATCACATAACCATCCCTCAACGTGCAACGAAGAATCACTCCAAAGTTCTTATCTAGCGAAGAACATAAGAAGAAATTGTTTGTAGGGTATGAAACCACCTTAAAGTTATCCTTTCCGATCGATCTATCCAAGAGTTCGTACTAAAATAACACCAAGTTATCCTTTCCGATCGATCTATCTAAGAGTTCGTACTAAAATAACACCATATGATACGCATCAACCAACTCTAATGTCACCTAGATACTCCAATGTCACCACAAGTATCCATGACTTAATTATACGATACGCATCAAACAATTTCAGATTCATAATACTCAATCCAACACAAAGAACCTCAAAGAGTGCCCCAAGATTTCTATCGGAGAACATGGTATGAAAACGTGCAATCAACCCCTATGCATAGATCCCCTAGGTCACCGGAATCCGCAAGTTGATGCCTCAACATATATCAAGTGAATCAATAGAATACCCCAATGTCACTACGGGTATCCCACGCAAGACGTACATCAAGTGTTCTCAACCAAAATATTCAATCCAACATAACGACCTCTCAAAGGGAAAGATTCAATTCATCAAACATGATAGCAAGGGAATAACATCATATGATCCGACTATATTAACATACCCGCGATACATCAAGATCGTGACATCTCAAGAACACGAGAGAGAGATTGAACACATAGCTACTGATACACACCCTCAGCCCCGAGGGTGGACTACTCCCTCCTCGTCATGGCCTCCGCCGGGATGATGAAGATGGCCACCGGAGATGATCTACCCTCTTCGGAAGGGTACTGGAACGCCTCCAGATTGGTGTTTCGTCGATACAGAGAGTTGCGGCAGTGGAACTTCTCATCTAGGGTTATTTCTGGGGGTTTCTGAATATATAGGATTTTTGGGCGTTGGTTTCACACGAAGATGGGCCACGAGTGGACCACAAGACACCAGGGCGCACCGGAAGGGCCTGGCGCGCCCTGGTGGGTTGTGCCTACCTCGTGGATCTTTTGGCCCTCCAACGAAGCTTCTAGTGCCTCTTTTGTTCCAAAAAAATCATCAAAAAGTTTCGTTGCATTGGGAGAACTTTCATTTCTGCACAAAAAACAACACCATGGTAGTTCTGCTAAAAACTGCGTCAGTCCGGGTTAGTTCCAAAAAATGATATAAAGTTGCTATAAAATGATTGTAAAACATCCAAGAATGATAATATAACAACATGGAACAATCAAAAATTATAGATACGTTGGAGACGTATCAGCATCCCCAAGCTTAATTCCTGCTCGTCCTCGAGTAGGTAAATGATAAAAAAAGAATTTTTGATGTGGAATGCTGCCTAACATGTTCATCACATATTCTTTCCTTTTGTAGTATGGACATTTGGACTTTTAGATGGTTCAAAGCAATAGTCTATATTTGACATGAAGACTTCAGTACTCAAGCATATCAACAAGCAACCATGTCTTTCAAAATATCAACACTAAAGAAAGTTATCCCTTGCCCATCATGCTCAATCATTGGTCCATTCATGAAACACACTCGGATATTAGATACATCCAATGCACAAGTATGATCATAGCGCCCCCTAGTTGGTGCTTTATAAGAGAAGATGGAGACTCAAAGTAAAAATAAAAATTGCAGAAAGTAAATAGATAGGCCCTTCGCAGAGGGAAGTAGAAATTTGTAGAGGTGTCAGAGCTCAAAGCTTAAATTGAGCGAGAAAAATATTTTGGGTGGCATGCCTTTCCTGTCAACGAAAACGACCGAGTAGTTCTCAATACTTTCCATGCTAGATATATCATAGGTGGTTCCCGAACATAAAATAAAGTTTATTCCTTTTTCCACCATTCTTTCACAATCCATGGCTAGCCGTATCCACGGTTGCCTTCCATACCAGCACTTTCCAAGGAATTTATTATTTGACAACATAAAGTAAATTTCTTTTTCATTTCGGGACTGGGCATCCCTATTACCGCCGTACTCTCATGCAATGACAAGTGAATAAACACTCATCTTGAGAATAACACATCTAGCATGGAAAAATATTGGACACCCCCTACCGTTTCATGAGCGGTACGAGCACACAAAAAGGAAATTCATTTTGAAAATTAGAGATGGCACATACAAAATTGCTTAGAACGGCATGGAAATACCGCATATAGGTAGGTATGATGGACTCATAAGGCAAAACTGGGTTTAAGGATTTTGGATGCACAAGTAGTATTTCTACTTAGTACAAGTGGAGGCTAGCAAATAGATTGAAAAGCAACCAACCAAGAAACGAAAATTCACATAAACGGGCATTAAGCATAACTAACACCGAATAATGCACCACAAGTGGGATGTAATTTCATTGCATAACTATTGACTTTCGTGCTTGCATAGGGAATCACAAACCTTAACACTAATATTCTTACTAAACCATAATTACTCACCAACATGACTCACATATTACTATCATCATGTCTCAAAACTATTACAAGGAATCAAGTTTAATTTGTCCAATGATCTTCATGAAAGTTTTTATTATATCCCTCTTGAATATCTATCACTTTGGGACTAGTTTCATATATATTGCCATTGCTTTTGGCAAGCTCAAATAAATTTAAGTGAAGAACATGAGCATAAAAATTTCATCTCTCAAAATAATATAAGTGAAGCATGAGAGAATTTCTTCAAAAAATTACTAACTCTCTAATAAATCTAGGTGAAGCATGAGAGTATATGACAAGCTACTCCAAAAAAATATAAGTGAAGATCAAGCGAGTAGTTAAGTAAATGGGTAGCCATTTGAGAACTCTCTCTCTCTCAACAAAGATTTTCATATCTAAGTATTTTATTCAAACAGCAAACAAAACAAAAATAGAACTCCAAGAATAGCACGCATCATGTGAACGAATAAGAATTTAGGCTCAACATAGGCTAACTGATAGTTGACGAAGAGAGGTGGGATGCGTAGCATCCCCAAGCTTAGATGCTTGAAACTTCTTGAAATATTTACTTGGGGTGCCTTGGGAATCCCCAAGCTTGAGCTTTTGTATCTCGTTCAATCCTCTCATATCCCGGTTTCACCTAAGTCTCAAAAACTTCATCCACACAAAACTCAAAAAGAACTCGTGAGATAGGTTAGTACACATAAGAACAAATCAACACTTCATGTACTGCCAAGACAAGTTGCACAATAATTTTCAAACATCATCTACTGTTTACTATCGTTTCCATAATTTATATCTACCAAGATAGGCTATGGAAACTATAGGATAAGTAGATAACAAAACTATGACAGCAATCTGTCCAAACAGAACAGTCTGTAGCAATTTATGAAAACAGTGTACTTATGTAACTCAAACAATTATGAAAATTTTGGACGTGATAAATAATTTATATGAAAACACTGTGTAAAACTTTCAGGAACTTTCCACGTTCCAGCAAAATATGAAAATTCAAACACTACAGAGAAAGTTTCTGTTTTTACACATCACACATCAAACATGCAATGCAAGCATCCTAAGGCAATTCTTGGAACTTTTTATTGAAAAACAAGATTATAAATAACACCTAACAGAGAATTACAAAATATAATGATGATCCAAGCAAAGCACATATTATGTGACGAATAAAAATATAGCTCTAAGTAAGATATACTGATAGTGTTGAAGACAAAAGAGGGGATGCCTTCCGGGGCATCCCCAAGCTTAGACGCTTGAGTCTTCCCTGGATATTACCTTGGGGGTGCCTTGGGCATCCCCAACCTTAGGTTCTTGTCACTCCTTATTCTCCTCATATCGGTGTCTCACCCAAAACTTGAAAACTTCAATCACACAAAACTTAACGGAACTTCGTGAGATGGGTTAGTATAGTAAATAAAGATCATTCACTTAGGTACTGTCAAGACAAGATTCATAATTTGTAGCGCCCCGCCTAATTACCACTGTAGCCAGACGGTCGCCACGCATACCAGCCCAGGAAATCACTCTGGCATGCGCGTTTACAAAAAGTATCATGAACACAGGCATTTCTATTAATGGATATATAAGTCTTACCTGATCTATTACAAGGGTGAAGGCAGCGGAAAAGCTCTATCTAAGGCAGCATGGTCTTGGTGCGGCTCCAATCCACAGGGATCTGACTGGGTTACTTTTCTAGCTCGCGAACGCTCCAGCTCCTCGACGACGGACGACGGATCCTTATGTGAACCTAGCCATGTTAAAGGCCGCTGAGTACTTTTGAATGTACTCGCAAGCAAACCAAACTAACATATACACCAAGCAAACCAATCCATGGAATTCAAGCATGCATTTGTTATTAGAGCAACATTAATTATCATAGCATAGCATAACTAGCTAGCAATATCATCAAGTCATAACAGGTTTATCCAGTGTGATATTACTCAAGTAAAGCATATCAAGTAAGTAATCCATACTCCGAATAATCTCAGGATCCAATCCAAACCTTAACCAGATCCATCTTACTCTCTTCCGGGTTGCCTTACAACCCTCAAAACATTCATGATCCACTGAGTACTTCAGGGCATAAGACGAGTTCTTCCATCATTATTATCATTACTACGGTTGACCACCTAGTGAGGCATGGACGGACTGTCCAATACCGTGGACGCGGCTATTCGAATAGATTTTTCACTCTGCAGAGGTAGCGCACTTTACCCACACCATGGAGCACCTGGCCTCGCGATCCCATTCGGGTGGACCAGTGTTGCTCCAACGAAACCTGCCTGACCCGTGACTCCTCCATCGTACCACCGGCAATCATCCTCCCCCGGAGTCAAGCCCTGGGTGGCCCTTGTGTCACCTTGTGACACCAGCTACCGTCGTGGCCAAACTAAACTGTCCCAAACGGGGACGCCGGCAAAAACAATCAACTGGGCTCACAAGGTTATCGCCGCCTACCAGGCCAGGGTAGCGCGCGCGCATAACCTTCCCTGTCTGGTGGTATCGGTGAAAGAGCACGCGATCAGACCAAGTCAAGGCCGTCCCATACCGGCAAATGTGGTTGCACGGATAAGCCCGGACAGGTGACTCTGGATCAACCGACTAGGTTTAGCTTAAGCAAACTTTTAGCAAGCATGGTTATTCATCATCAATAACTTAACATGATGATAACTATGTATGAGGTAACAACTGTGGAAACATAACAACCTATCTCCATATAACATCACAATGAGTCATTAGTGAAACATGATTTAAATGGCAAGTTATCACTTTACAAGTTCTAGCTGTAAGTTACGACCATCGGAACCCTTGCATAAAACTGGCAAAGAAACCTGTAGCCACCCAGAACGGTCTTTACAACTCAGATCTGGGACATTACCGGAATAACTCAACCCCGGCTCAAGACGACTGGAAAGCAGCTCAGAGCATGAGACGGCGTTGATAAAAAGAATGTAGCAGTTCCCTAAGACGGCCGAAAAATAGCTCAGAGCATAGGGTCACTACTACGGAAAGAAATTCAACAACTATCCGAGACGGCCGCAAAACAGCTCAGAACACGGCCAGTTGTTCAAAAGAGAACATAAAGTCGGCATCCACCCCGGACGGCCGAAAGCAGCTCAGACACAGGCGTGGTGCCATCATCGAAGAAAGTGCAAGCAAGGGTTCGTTAGAGCCACATACCGCTCACTACTACACACACAAGCATAAGTATAATTTGAACACGCAAGAATAACACAGAGCAATGCTTTAGGGCATGTATCAGATGGTCGGCTTGCCTGGGGTCGAAGAATACTCCGGGAAGAAATGCGGAGAGTCCACGGAAAGGATCGTCGGAAACCGTTCCCCCTCGGAGTGGCTGTTCTAGGGCGAGGGCAAAATGGTCATTTTAGAATGTGCCAACATTATGAAAGTGACCTCATCGGAACGGGCTCGACGAACTGAAGACGTGGGTGTTGGTTTCACCTGAATCGGAGTTACGAGCAGAGAGTTGTGGCCGTTCGTTGTTTAGGCAGAAAAATAAACAGAACCTGTTCATTTTTGCCCTTAACCGACGAACGTCCACTATATAACTGTTTCGGCAGGCTGAGTAAACAGAAAGCGCCTTTTGAAAATACGCCTTGAGCTGAGGGAAAGCGCATTTTTACCCGAAGCAGCAGCAAAGTACGCTTTCTCAAACGGGAAGTGGATTCGGCGAGATGCGCTTCCACTTATACTATGCGGGTCCGGCGGCTGGGTCGTTTACAGGCGGGACCCACCAGCTCTCTCTCTCTTCTCCTCAGCTCATCTTCTACCTCACGACGGGGAGGAGGCAGAGGGCGCCGGCCATTGCGGCTCGGCCGTTCCGCCGCACGAGGAGCCCAGCCGAGGACCGGGGCGGGTGCTCCACTCCCTGCCGCGCCCGTAGGAGGTCTCGACGGCCACGGGGACGGCCAGAGGCGAGCAGCACTCCGGTAGCGAAGCTGACGGCGGCGACGGGCTTGGATGCATGGCCACGAGTATCTCGGTGGCGAACGGAGAGGAGGGAGAGGATCACCGGGCTCCGGGTGATGTTCTGGTGGTGGCAGGAGGGAGGGAGGGGCTCGGCATTGCGCGGATTTAGGCCGGAGAGGGTGGCGGCCATGCCGAGCAATTGAGGCGAGGAGGACGGCTCGAGCTTGGGGAAGAGGTCGGGGAGGTTACTGGGAGTGAGGTGAGGCTGGTGGTGCTGGGGATGCTCGGGAAGGGATCAGGGGTGGCCTATTTATAGGTGCCCGACGGCGAGCAGATGAGCTCGGCCGCCGTGGCGTTCCTAGCCGCGCACTGGAGCTCCAGGGCGACGTGGCTGCCATTTGCGGCGGCGGGCAGCTTCGCAGAGGAGTGGAGGGGTCTCGGGGGTGCTCCAGAAGGCTCGGGGAGGAAGACGACGATGGTCACGGGCCGCACAGGATGGTGGCGGGACTCGCCGTGGCGCGAGGAAGAAGGGAGAGGAGGGGAGAAGGGTCTGGAGAGGGCCGCGTGGACGCCGGGGAGCCACTGGACACACTCAGACAAACCGGCGACGGCTGGAGTGAGCTGCCCAACGAGGTCCGTACCCAGAGCGCCGTTTCTGCGTGACCATTGCATGGTCACCACGTGTGCATGGCATGCTCCCGAAGGCTTCTGCCTGTCTAAGCTTGTCCAATAGGTCCCTTGCTGCTCAAATAGATAAGAGAAGTAGCTGGAACCGGCTAGGTGGCTCTGAGGTGAGAGAAACATGCCAAAGCAGATTCTGACAAGAAGGTGTTTGCAGAGATTTCTGGATGAGTCCCTGGTTGAAATGGATTGAGATTTGGTATGGAGCAATGATCTACCAAGGTGACTACCCTGGTAAATTTTCAGATCAAATGAAGCAATATAGCTAGCACTTCCTTTGTAACATGGCAATCTGGCCAGAATTGAGATGAGCTTGCTGGGATCAAATGGCTAGATGGATTTGGCTCAAATTTGGTGGAGGTTGATGATTTGAATATATGGAGATACTGGAAAAGTTTCAGTTCATTTGAGAATACCAAAGTGATACTTCCTTCACAGAGGTTCCAAATGGACAGAAACATAGGAAAACTGCTATGGGAGAATGGATAGAGGGATTGGGCTGGTTTTTGGTTTCCATGAGTGATTTAGCAATGTTCACCACCATGAAAAGTTTCAGCTCAAATAGATCAATGAATAAAGCACTTCCTTTGCAAATTGCCCAACTGGACAGAATTTGCAAATTGATGTTGTGCTCAAAATTTGAACAATGGAACTTGAGTTATTGATGGAAATGGTGAAGATATGGATATAAGAAGCTCCACAATTTATTTGGGATTTTTCCTGGCTACCAAAATGGTAGTTCCTTTAGAAAGGGCCCAAAATGCAATATTGGCATTAAATAGGAAAATGCAATTTCCCTTATTTAATTATTGCCAATATTTTTATGAGAGCTCAATATGATCACGAAGAATATCTCCCCAAGTTTTCATGAACTTTGGAGATGGATAGATATTTTCCTGGATTTAATTCCTTTAATGGCAGAAAAAGGAATTAATTAGAGATGAAAAATATTGCAAATGACTTGGCAATATTTTTGCATATCCAGGGTTTATAGATGTGGGATGATCACTGGGAAAAGTTTGGGAGTCAGCAGATCAAAGGAAATTGGGGTTCCTTTGTAACTGCAAGGATTAGGGTTTCCCTTCCAATAACTCGGAAGGTAGGGTTCCGATAACAAAACCCTGAGAATAGATCTTGGGTGGCAAGGTTGAGCTGGAGAGAATCTCTGGTCGGATAGGGAAGGCAAGGCTTCATGACCATCTTCATATACCGAAGAGTGAAATCAATCCGATAACACCGAGAAAAAGGACGGGAGTCGAATCCCGCAAAGGAAAAAAACAGGAGCGAAAACCAGGGTGTTACAAACCTACCCCCCTTAAGAAAATCTCGTCCTCGAGATTTCCAGGCTTACCTCCCGGGGAAGGGGGACTTACCTGCGCGCGACTTGGATCCATCAGTTGTCCTGTCTTCATTGGTTCACTGACCCCTTTAACTACCTCTTCTGATGGACCATGTGTTGTCTGTTCACACAGTTTCCTTGAATCCTTCTCTTTCCTGTCAGGTGTACCTTTTGTCCCGGTAGTGGTATTGCTGGGTGGGGTAGCGGGTAATACCAATAGACAGCTCGATTTCCAGGGCCTGGAAGTATCTGCTTCGAATTTTATTGTAATGCTTCGTACCCTGACTGTTACGGGCAAGACATCCTTTGCTGGTACCAGGCTCATGTGCTCGTATGGCCTCGATAGCTAGAGGGGACTTTCTTTTTGCCGTGTCAAAATACTCAACCTGGCTGTGGGTTCCGTACCGATGTTTCTTTCTGTCTTAGGCATTATGACTTCGTCCTTAGGTGATCCATAATTCAAGGAACAACATGACCGAACTATTACTGCTATGTTCCCAACCGAAATGTCAGGCATGATCACAAAGTAATCGTAGACAGTAATCTCTTATTCCAATGATGTCATGATGTCTACGAGCTGTTGATGCTGATGTGCTTTGAGTCATTCTATCTGAATGCCTTGTTTCAAACTCTGTCGCTCGAGGAAATGACTCCGTCATATATAGTCTTTGTAGTCCTTGCTATGACCACTGAACTAAACATAGTATCGCTATCATCGATGTATCTTTCGGAGCATAGCTTCGTGTCTTGGTTGATGGCTCGTATTTATGATGAGTGTGGCAAGTTCACTTGTAACCGCAAGTGGTGCATTGCTGTGGTCGCCTATGCAAGAGTCTGACGAGGATTGGTAATAATACCCCATTAGTGAAGCTGTATCTTGCTGACAATCACGGAGGTTATTTGTCCACAACTTCTTTGTTTTTGAGGATTCCTTTGATGGACTTGTCGTGACCTGCCAATACGGCTCCTTGACTGTTTTCCTGGCTCGTCGGGGTTGTTCTCACAACTTACTCTTGCATACCTCGTAGGGGTTGCTGTGCTCATATTTTTCCTTGAACTATGGGGCCAATGATTCTCTGAACACAACCATTCCCGTGTACGGGTGGCTCGCATGAACTGATCCCCTGGACTACATGCTCACAACATATGCAGGTGTTGGATAAATCTTTTCATAACCACTGAGTTCTTAGGCGGATGTGTGCCCTGACTAGTTTGTGTTTCTAACAAGATTGTTTGTGGGCACAAGGGTATATTGAGGAAGGCTGAATTCCTTATGCTCGAAGCTTCTGCCAAGGTAGCGTGCTGCAGAAGGCTGGGTATCGTACCTCAGAAGCTTTCCTTCATGTGTCTTGCTGAGGAAGGTCAGGTGCCTTATGCCGAAAGTTTTCTGCGGTCGCACGCGGTAGAAGATGGGAGTGCCGTATCCCAGAAGATTTTTCTCACCAAGTGGCGTACCGAGGAAGATTGGCAGTTTGGTGTCCTAAGCTCTTTTCGGTAGCTTGCGGAGGAAGGCTGGGTTCCTTATACCAGAAGCCTTTCACTGTGTACGCGGTCAGATCTATGGCCGATTCTGACTTTCTTCCGAAGTATCCGAAATTTACCCGTAGTGGAGCCAAAACTTGATATAGGCCATACCTTGACTGAAGATTTTCCGTTGATCATGCACCGCTTGTCCTTCTGCTGGTCTGATCATTATTGTCGTAAAGGTTGCACAACTGATGCAGGCTTCATGTTGATAATTAATTCAGAATACCTTTTGTATTTAGACTAAGGGTTGCTGATAATAAGAAATCAACAGATAATTCCATTCGGTTCAGCTGAGCTTACAAGCATGTTAGGTGCTCCTTGATTCTGGCAGCCATGAACTTATCCATATTCCTCGCAAACCTTGTTCACAGTGTCCAGGAAACTTTATTTGTATCGGTGAACTTCAAAATATGCTCTGCAATTTGTATCAACATACCGGAGTTTTGTTGCTGCTCTTGGCACCTTCGCATTCTTGAAGTATGTCTTTGGCGGAAAATAAATGATTCTTGAGTCTATTGAGAAAAGACTCGGTTCACCTTGCTGACTAAAATAGTCCCTGTATCGCGGACGGAATAATTTGTCCTTACTGATGTCCATTCCTGATAACTCCTCTGCCTGTTCCTCAGGTGTGATCGGTCTTATGGCCAACTCTCTCAGGTATATTTTGGCCTTGTCTGTTGCACACGAATTCTGCTTCTGACCCATTCTTCACTCTTGACAGATCCGGTGTTGCTATTCTGGATACCAGGCAGTAGGCTTGTCTTCACTTTTATTGAACTTGGATTATTGGGTATTATCCCAGTTGTACGCTGGTCTTCTCGACGGCACTTGCAGATGGATCCAGTCGGAGCGAAGAAACGGAACCGACAAAAGAAACGAGAACCGCGAAAAACCAAGAAGCAAATAAAGCTCAAATGCTGCGGACCTTACACACGTGGCCAGGGATCCACTAGTATAACTATTATAGCGCACTCGATGTACCTCTAAGGATTTAGAAGCGAAACCACATAATGCTCCTGGTAGCACTGGTGTCAAGCTCCTACTACTTCCTTAGAGAACATCACACTCACTGTAGGACCATAGCCAAAGTGGCTTAGTCAACGTTCCTAAGGTTGTCGGGGAAAGATAGAATTTATATGCGTTTCCCAAAGGAAACTAGAGTTAAGAAGAGAAATGCCATGGTTAGCAAGCAGGGTAGAGATATCTGGTTTACCTAGGGGTTTCAGGGCTCACGGGTCGTTGCCGGGTGCGAGCATTCCACACTGGCGGCCAAAGCCACGAGAATTGGGGTCTGATGGAGCCGAAGACCTATGGGGTTGCCTTATGATCAATAGTAGCTGTGCCAGGTTGGCAAAGATGGCTGAAACCATCTGGGCTTTCTACTGAGCACAAGACAATGAAGTCTGGCTAGGGTAACCTATGATCAGCTTGGCTGCTCTGATACCATCCGTTGTGGCGCCCCGCCTGATTACCACTGTAGCCAGACGGTCGCCACGCATACCAGCCTAGGAAATCACTCTGGCATGCGCGTTTACAACAAGTATCATGAACACAGGCATTTCTATTAATGGATATATATAAGTCTTACCTGATCTATTACAAGGGTGAAGGCAGCGGAAAAGCTCTATCTAAGGCAGCATGGTCTTGGTGCGGCTCCAATCCACAGGGATCTGACTGGGTTACTTTTCTAGCCCGTGAACGCTCCCGCTCCTCGACGACGGACGACGGATCCTTATGTGAACCTGGCCATGTTAAAGGCCGCTGAGTACTTTTGAATGTACTCGCAAGCAAACCAAACTAACATATACACCAAGCAAAGCAATCCATGGCATTCAAGCATGCATTTGTTATTAGAGCAACATTAATTATCATAGCATAGCATAACTAGCTAGCAATATCATCAAGTCATAACAAGTTTATCCAGTGTGATATTACTCAAGTAAAGCATATCAAGTAAGTAATCCATACTCCGAATAATCTCAGGATCCAATCCAAACCTTAACCAGATCCAGCTTACTCTCTTCCGGGTTGCCTTACAACCCTCAGAACATTCATGATCCACTGAGTACTTCAGGGCATAAGACGAGTTCTTCCATCATTATTATCATTACTACGGTTGACCACCTAGTGAGGCCTGGACAGACTGTCCAATACCGTGGACGCGGCTATTCGAACAGTTTTTCACTCTGCAGAGGTAGCGCACTTTACCCACACCATGGAGCACCTGGCCTCGTGATCCCATTCGGGTGGACCAGTGTTGCTCCAACGAAACCTGCCTGACCCGTGACTCCTCCATCGTACCACCGGCAATCATCCTCCCCCGGAGTCAAGCCCTGGGTGGCCCCTGTGTCACCTCGTGACACCTGCCACCGTCGTGGCCAAACTAAACTGTCCCAAATGGGGATGCCGGCAAAAACAATCAACTGGGCTCACAAGGTTATCGCCGCCTACCGGGCCAGGGTAGCGCGCGCGCATAACCTTCCCTGTCTGGTGGTACCGGTGAAAGAGCACGCGATCAGACCAAGTCAAGGCCGTCCCATACCGGCAAATGTGGTTGCACGGATAAGCCCGGATAGGTGACTCTGGATCAACCGACTAGGTTTTGCTTAAGCAAACTTTTAGCAAGCATGGTTATTCATCATCAATAACTTAACATGATGATAACTATGTATGAGGTAACAACTGTGGAAACATAACAACCTATCTCCATATAACATCACAATGAGTCATTAGTGAAACAGGATTTAAATGGCAAGTTATCACTTTACAAGTTCTAGCTGTTAGTTACGACCATCGGAACCCTTGCATAAAACTGGCAAAGAAACCAGTAGCCACCAGAACGATCTTGACAACTCAGATCTGGGACATTACCGGAATAACTCAACCCCGGCTCAAGACGGCTGGAAAGCAGCTCAGAGCATGAGACGGCGTTGATAAAAAGAATGTAGCAGTTCCCTAAGATGGCCGAAAAACAGCTCAGAGCATAGGGTCACTACTACGGAAAGAAATTCAACAACTGTCCAAGACGGCTGCAAAAAAGCTCAGAACACGGCCAGTTGTTGGAAAGAGAACATAAAGTCGGCATCCACCCCGGACGGCCGAAAGCAGCTCAGACACAGGCGTGGTGCCGTCATCGAAGAAAGTGCAAGCAAGGGTTCATCAGAGTCACATACCGCTCACTACTACACACACAAGCATAAGTATAATTTGAACAGCCAAGAATAACACAAAGCAATGCTTTAGGGCATATATCAGATGGTCGGCTTGCCTGGGGTCGAAGAATACTCCGGGAAGAAGTGCGGAGAGTCCGCGGAAAGGATCGCCGGAAACCGTTCTCCCTCGGAGGGGCTGTGCTAGGGCAAGGGCAAAATAGTCATTTTCAGAATGTGCCAACATTATGAAAGTGACCTCATCGGAACAGGCTCGACGAACTGAAGACGTGGGCGTTGGTTTCACCTGAATCGGAGTTACGAGCGGAAAGTTGTGGCCGTTCGTTGTTTAGGCAGAAAAATAAACAGAACCTGTTCATTTTTGCCCTTAACCGACGAACGTCCACTATATAACTATTTCGGCCGGCTGAGTAAACAGAAAGCGCCTTTTGAAAATACGCCTTGAGCTGAGGGAAAGCGCATTTTTACCCGAAGCGGCAGCAAAGTACGCTTTCTCAAACGGGAAGTGTATTCGGCGAGATGCGCTTCCACTTATACTATGCGGGCCCGGCGGCTGGGTCGTTTACAGCCGGAACCCGCCAGCTCTCTCTCTCTCCTCCTCAGCTCATCTTCTACCTCGCGACGGGGAGGAGGCAGAGGGCGCCGGCCGTTGTGGCTCGGCCGTTCCGCCGCACGAGGAGCCCAGCCGAGGACCGGGGCGGGCGCTCCGCTCCCTGCCGCGCCCGTAGGAGGTCTCGCCGGCCACGGGGACGGCCAGAGGCGAGCAGCACACCGGTAGCGAAGCTGATGGCGGCGATGGGCTCAGATGCGTGGCCACGAGTATCCCGGCAGCGAATGGAGAGGAGGGAGAGGATCACCGGGCTCCGGGTGATGTTTTGGTGGTGGCAGGAGGGAGGAAGGGGCTCGGCATTGCGCGGATTTAGGCCGGAGAGGGCGGCGGCCATGGCGAGAAATTGAGGCGAGGAGGACGGCTCGAGCTCGGGGAAGAGGTCGGGGAGGTTGCTGGGAGTGAGGTGAGGCTGGTGGTGCTGGGGATGCTCGGGAAGGGCTCGGGGGTGGCCTATTTATAGGTGCCCGACGGCGAGCGGATGAGCTCGGCCGCCGTGGCGTTCCTAGCCACGCACTGGAGCTCTAGGGCGATGTGGCTGGCCATTTGCGGCGTCGGGTAGCTTCACAAAGGAGTGGAGGGGTCTCGGGGGTGCTCCAGAAGGCTCGGGGAGGAAGACGACGATGGTCACGGGCAGCACAGGATGGTGGAGGGACTCGCCGTGGCGCGAGGAGGAAGGGAGAGGAGGCGAGAAGGGTCTGGAGAGGGCCGCGTGGACGCCAGGGAGCCACTGGACACGCTCAGACAAACCGGGGACGGCCGGAGTGAGCTGCCCGACGAGGACCGTACCCAGAGCGCCGTTTCTGCATACCGTTGCATGGTCACCACGTGCATGGCGTGCTCCCGAAGCCTTCTTCCTGTCTAAGCTTGTCCAATAGGTCCCTTGCTACTCAAATAGATAAGAGAAGTAGCTGGAACCGGCTAGGTGGCTCTGAGGTGAGAGAAACATGCCAAAACAGATTCTGACAAGAAGGTGTTTGCAGAGATCTCTGGA
Source organism: Elymus sibiricus (assembly GCA_039707655.1). NCBI lineage: Eukaryota > Viridiplantae > Streptophyta > Magnoliopsida > Poales > Poaceae > Elymus > Elymus sibiricus. Next base: position 508,120,210 of record CM077665.1, read on the forward strand.
TGAGTCCCTGGGTGAAATGGATTGAGATTTGGTATGGAGCAATGATCTACCAAGGTGACTACCCTGGTAAATTTTCAGATCAAATGAAGCAATATAGCTAGCACTTCCTTTGTAACATGGCAATCTAGCCAGAATTGAGATGAGCTTGCTGGGATCAAATGGCTAGATGGATTTGGCTCAAATTTGGTGGAGGGTGATGATTTGAATATATGGAGATACTGGAAAAGTTTCAGCTCATTTGAGAATACCAAAGTGATACTTCCTTCATAGAGGTTCCAAATGGACAGAAACTTAGGAAAAATGCTATGGGAGAATGGATAGAGGGATTGAGCTGGTTTGTGGTTTCCATGAGTGATTTAGCAATGTTCACCACCATGAAAAGTTTCAGCTCAAATAGATCAATGAATAAAGCACTTCCTTTGCAAATTGCCCAACTGGACAGAATTTGCAAATTGATGTTGTGCTCAAAATTTGAACTATGGAACTTGAGTTATTGATGGAAATGGTGAAGATATGGATAGGAGAAGCTCCACAATTTATTTGGGATTTTTCCTGGCTACCAAAATGGTAGTTCCTTTAGAAAGGGTCCAAAATGCAATATTGGCATTAAATAGGAAAATGCAATTTCCCTTATTTAATTATTGCCAATATTTTTATAGGAGCTCAATATGATCACAAAGAATATCTCACCAAGTTTTCATGAACTTTGGAGATGGATAGATATTTTCCTGGATTTAATTTCTTTAATGGCAGAAAAAGGAATTAATTATAGATGAAAAAAATTGCAAATGACTTGGCAATATTTTTGCATATCCAGGGTTTATAGATGTGGGATGATCACTGGGAAAAGTTTGGGAGTCAGCAGATCAAAGGAAATTGGGGTTCCTTTGTAACTGCAAGGATTAGGGTTTCCCTTCCAATAACTCGGAAGGTAGGGTTCCGATAACAAAACCCTGATAATAGATCTTGGGTGGCAAGGTTGAGCTGGAGAGAATCTCTGGTCGGATAGGGAAGGCTAGGCTCTATGACCATCTTCATATACCGAAGAGTGAAAGAAATCCGATAACACCGAGAAAAAGGACGGGAGTCGAATCCCGCAAAGGAAAAAAAACAGGAGCGAAAACCAGGGTGTTACATAATTTTTATCACATAATACCTAATGTATTATACCATTCACATAATTTATATCACTGAATATAATCTATGGGAACACTAAAAACACCAAACTATCCACGCAAAACAAAATCTATAGAAAATAGAACAGTCTGTGAAGATCTGTAGTATAGCCATACTTCTCTGTCTCTAAAAATTCTGAAAAATTAGGAAAACCTGAATAATTTGTATATAAATACTGTGTAAACATTTCATATCATTATCACTCTCCAGTAAAAAATGCAAATTCCTGTACTGGAGTCAAAAGTTTCTGTTTTGGTTCAGCATCAATTCTACTCATCTTGTGAGTCACCCCAAAGGCTTTACTTGGCACTTTATTGAAATAAAAGACACAAAACATGATTAATACAGTAGCTTAATCATGTGAACACTCAAAAACTGAAAGGAAAAGTGTTGGGTTGTCTCCCAACAAGCACTTTTCTTTAATGCCTTTTAGCTAGGCATGATGATTTCAATGATGCTCGCGTAAGAATAATAATTGAAACATGCAAGAGAGCATCATGAATCACATGACAAACACATTTAAGTATAACCCACTTCCTATGCATCGGGATTTTGTGAGCAAACAATTTATGGGAACAAGAATCAACTAGCATAGGAAGGCAAAACAAGCATAACTTCAAAACTTTGAATGCATAGAGAGGAAACTTTATATTATTGCAATTCATACAAGCATATGTTCCTCCCTCATAAAAAATTTCAGTAGCATCATGAATAAATTCCACAATATAACTATCACATAAAGCATCCTTTTCATGATCTACAAGCATAGAAAATTTATTACTCTCCACATAAGCAAATTTCTTCTCATTCATAATAGTGGGAGCATCAACTGAAACTCGAATACTAAAAATTGTTTCCACATTAAAAGAGTAATGTTCAATAATTATCACTACTTTTTATAACATAAGTATCATCACAATAATCATCATAATTAGCAACTTTGTTCTCATCATAGTCAAGTGAAACCTCTTCCAAATAGTGGAATCATTACTAAATAAATTCACGACCTCTCCAAATCCACTTTTATCATAATAAAATTCAACACCCTCCAAACTAGTGGGATAATAATTATCTAAAGTTGACACTCTTCCAAACCCACTTTCATAAATATCGCAATCATCATAAATAGGAGGCATGCAATCATCATAACAAATTTGATCATTCAAAGTAGGGGAACTAAAAAGATCATCTTCATTAAGCATAGCATCCCCAAGCTTGTGGCTTGGCATATCATAAGCATAATCACTCTCATCATTAATAGTATGAATAGCACCAATAGTATAACAATTATTATCATCATAATTTACCAAGTTGGTTCCAAAAAGATTTTCAAGATTATAAGAAGTATCATTATCTTCCCAATCATAGTCATCACAACAAGCAATAGGCATAACAAAATCATCATCAAGTGCATCATCTTCCACAATTATATTTGATTCATCCTCGTGAGGCACACCAATAATAGGAGCAACATCATTTGGGAGAGATACCTTTTTACCTCGACTCTTTCTTCTTTTCTTCTTCTTCACCACATCATGTGTGGGTTTAATTAATTTTTTTGAGCTTCTTATTGATGAGATTGGTTGAATAGGGCTCCTCCTCGTCACCTATTTCATCATGAGAGACAATAGGAGGGAAAGTGGAAATATTTACCCTTTCATTAGTATTCCTTATATATTCTATTGGTTTTCCCATCTTCCTATAATTGGCAATATAAGCATTCTCATTGCAATTTACCATGCAAAACATATAGATATTTTTTAGATTAGTTTCAATGTCGTCCGTGAGAATGAATACTTCAAACCAACTATTTTTATGTGTCAATTCTTCACTCCCCCAAAATAGAGAAAGCTCATTATAAAGTTCAAGGGTGATCAAGTCATTACAATATTTGGCCATGATTTGATCATGAAAAAGTTTGCATTGGAAATTAAGATGACCAACTTTATTGCAAAGTTCACAAGTAATAGGACAAAGAGAACATAATTTTGTAGCAAATTCATCTATCACTTTGAGCAAAAAATTGGTTCCATCATGTTTATGCTTCTTACAAAATCTATCATCCCTATAAGGCACGTCTTCACAAACTTTATGCACTCCACAAAAATTGATATGCTTATAAGAAACATTTTTATCATGACTAGTGCAATCATCTTTAGTATTTTGGATATTCATAGAATTCATACTAACAACAATGCAATCATGCTTATCATTTATGCCAAACATTTTATTGAATTCTTCTTCTATCATTTGAGCACAATTTTCCTTTCCATCATTTTCAAGAAAGACATGATAAAGACGAATAATATGAGGCCACCTCAATTCTATTTTTTTAGTTTTCTTTTATAAACCAAACTAGTGATAAAACAAGAAACTAAAAGATTCAATTGCAAGATCTAAAGATATACCTTCAAGAACTCACTTCCTCGGCAACGGGGCAAGAAAAGAGCTTGATGTCTACTCCACAATTTGTTCTTGTAGACTCGTGTTGGGCCTCCAAGCGCACAGTTTTGTAGGACAGTAACAAATTTCCCTCAAGTGGATGACCTAAGGTTTATCAATCCGTGGGAGGTGTAGGATGAAGATGGTCTCTCTCAGACAACCTTGCAACCAAATAATAAAAAGTCTCTTGTGTCCCCAACACACCAAATACAATGGTAAATTGTATAGGTGCACTAGTTCGGTGAAGAGATGGTGATACAAGAGTAGTAATGATAGTAGATATTGATTTTTGTAATACTAACAATAAATAACAGCAAGGTAGAAAGTAACAAAAGTGAGCATAAACGGTATTGCAATGCTTGAAAACAAGGCCTAGGGTCCGTACTTTTGCTAGTGCGATCTCTCAACAATGCTAATATAGTTGGATCACATAACCATCCCTCAACGTGCAACGAAGAATCACTCCAAAGTTCTTATCTAGCGGAGAACATAAGAAGAAATTGTTTGCAGGGTACGAAACCACCTTAAAGTTATCCTTTCCGATCGATCTATCCAAGAGTTCGTACTAAAATAACACCAAGTTATCCTTTCCGATCGATCTATCTAAGAGTTCGTACTAAAATAACACCATATGATACGCATCAACCAACTCTAATGTCACCTAGATACTCCAATGTCACCAGAAGTATACATGAGTTAATTATACGATACGCATCAAACAATTTCAGATGCATAATACTCAATCGAACACAAAGAACCTCAAAGAGTGCCCCAAGATTTCTATCGGAGAACATGGTATGAAAACGTGCAATCAACCCCTATGCATAGATCCCCTACGTCACCGGAATCCGCAAGTTGACGCCTCAACATATATCAAGTGAATCAATAGAATACCCCAATGTCACTATAGGTATCTGATAATCCCCAAGTGCAAGGAATCATCGTAGCAATTTCCAAAGGTGGAAGTGATAAGTATAGAGTGTCAAACCCACAAGGAGCTAAAGGTAAGATCAATATTCTCTCAAGTCCTATCTGCCACTGATACGACCCTACGTACGCCGAACGTTTGCTTCCAACTAGAAACGAGAAATAAAACTACGTTGTCGGTAATCATTATTGCAATTTTATATGAGGGAGAGTCATAAGCTAACATACTTTCTCTACTTGGATCATATGCACTTATGATTGGAACTCTAGCAAGCATCCGCAACTACTAAAGATCATTAAGGTAAAACCCAACCATAGCATTAAAGCATCAAGTCCCCTTTATCCCATACGCAACAACCCCCTTACTCGGGTTTAAGCTTCTGTCACTCTAGCAACCCACTATAAGCGAATCATGAACGTATTGCAACACCCTACAGCGGGAATCCTTCACGTGTGCGCGGCACGGAAGGCACCATAGGACAGCACCAAAATAAACATACAACTCAAACCAATCTAGATCATCAATCAACCCATAAGACAAAAGAAATCTACTCAAAACATCATAGGATGGCAACACATCATTGGATCATAATATGTGGCATAAAGCACCAAGTTCAAGTAGGGGATTACAGCGGGATGCGGGAGAGTGGACCGCTGAAAAGATATGAGGACGGTGATGAAGAAGGTGATGTTGATGAAGACGATCACCGCGGCGATGGTTCCCCCGATGGCACTCCGGCGCCACCGAGAGAGAGGGGGAGAGGGTATCCCCCTTGTGCTTCCTCCTTCATGGCCTCCCCCCTAGGTGGGGAGAGGTTCTCCCTCTGGTCCTTGGCCTCCATGGTGATGATGGCCCCTCCGTCTTCCTCCTCCATGGTCTCCGGTGATGGTGACCCCCTCCGGCAGGGTGCCGGAGAGGGCCAAGATTGATTTTTTGTGGCTACAGGGACTTGCGGCGGCGGAACTTCTCATCTAGGGTTCTTTACGGGTACTTGGGTATTTATAGGAGTATTTGGCGTTGGTCCCACGTCCAGAAGGTTCCCGAGGAGGTGACAACCAAGGGGGGCGTGCCCTAGGGGGGGGCGCGCCGCCCACCCTTGTGGCTGCCTCGGGATTCCTCTCCGGTATCTTGTCACTCCAGTATTTTTTATATTTTCCAAAAATATTCTCCGTAAATTTTCAGCCCATTCCGAGAACTTTTATTTCTGCACAAAAACACCACCACGGTAGTTCTGCTGAAAATAGCGTCGGTCCAGGTTAGTTCCAATCAAATCATACCAAAATCATATAAAATTATTGTAAACATGGCATGAATACTTCATAAATTATAGATATGTTGGAGACATATCAGTATCCCACACAAGACATACATCAAGTGTTCTCAACCAAAATATTCGATCCAACATAACGACGTCTCAAAGGGAAAGATTCAATTCATCACAACATGATAGCAAGGGAATAACATCATATGATCCGACTATATTAACAAAGCCCGTGATACATCAAGATCGTGACATGAGGTGGCTTGAGACTGCGTTGGTATTTCCCCAAAGAGGAAGGGATGATGCAGCACAGCGACAGTAAGTATTTCTCTCGGTTATGAAACCAAGGTATCGAACCAGTAGGAGGATCACCAACACTACGTTGGAAAGTAGACCCGGGGGCCGTAGGTTTCACTAGTGGCTTCTCTCATGAGTATAGCACACGGTGGGTGAACAAATTACTGTTGGGCAATTGATAGAAGATCAAATAATCATGATGATATCCAAGGCGATGATCATTATATAGGCATCACGTCCAAGATTAGTAGACCGAAACGATTCTGCATCTACTACTATTACTCCACACATCGACCGCTATCCAGCATGCATCTAGTGTATTAAGTTCATGGAAAAATGGAGTAATGCAATAAGAACGGTGACATGATGTAGACAAGATCTATTCATGTAGGAATAGACCCCATCTTGTTATCCTTAATAGCAACAATACATGCGTGCCTTGCTGCCCCTTCTGTCACTGGGAGAGGACACCGCAAGATCGAACCCATCACAAAGCACCTCTTCCCATGGCAAGAAAAATCAATCTAGTTGGCCTAACTAAACCAAAGATTCAAAGAAGAAATACGAGGCTATAATTAATCATGCATATAAGAGATCAAAGAAGACTAAAATAATATTCATGGATAGAAACTGATCATGAACTCAAAATTCATCGGATCCCAACAAACACACCGCAAAAAGTTTACATCAAATAGATCTCCAAGAGACCATTGTATTGAGAATCAAAAGAGAGAGAGAGGAAGCCATCTAGCTACTGCCTACAGACCCGTAGGTCTATGGTGTACTACTCACGCATCATCAGAGAGGCACCAATGAGGATGGTGAACCCCTCCGTGAATGTGTTAGATTGGATCTCGCGGTTCTGGAACTTGCGGCGGCTGGATGTGTTTTTCGTCGAATCCCTTAGGGTTTCTGGAATATTTGGGAATTTATAGGCATCAAAGGCGGTGGAGAGGCGTCCCGAGGAGGGCACAACCCATCAGGGCGCGCCCAGGGCCTCTGGTGCACCCTGGTGGGTTGTGGTCTCCTCGGCCCTCCTCTCTGGTACTTGTTTGGCCCAATGGATGTCTTCTGTCCCAAGAAAAATCTCCAAAAAGTTTCATCGCGATTGGACTCCATTTGGTACTGATATTCTGCGAAGTAAAAAACAAGCAAAAACAGCAACTGGCACGTTGGCACTATGTCAATAGGTTAGTTCCAAAAAATGATATAAAGTTGCTATAAAATGATTGTAAAACATCCAAGAATGATAATATAACAGCATGGAACAAGCAAAAATTATAGATACGTTGGAGACGTATCATGACATCTCAAGAACACGAGAGAGAGAGATTGAACACATAGCTACTGGTACATACCCTCAGCCCCGAGGGTGGACTACTCCCTCCTCGTCATGGCCTCCGCCGGGATGATGAAGATGGCCACCGGAGATGATCTACCCTCTCTGGCAGGGTACTGGAATGCCTCCAGATTGGTTTTTCGTCGATACAGAGAGTTGTGGCGGCGGAACTTCTCATCTAGGGTTATTTCTGGGGGTTTCTGAATATATAGGATTTTTGGGCGTCGATTTCACGCGAAGATGGGCCACGAGTGGACCCCAAGACACCAGGGCGCGCCGGAGGGGCCTAGGGCGCCCTGGTGGGTTGTGCCCACCTCATGGCTCTTCTGGCCCTCCAATGAAGCTTATAGTGACTCTTTTGTTCCAAAAAAAATTGTCAAAAAGTTTCGTTGCATTTGGAGAACTTTGATTTCTGCACAAAAAACAACACCCCGGTAGTTCTGCTAAAAACAGTGTCAGTCCGGGTTAGTTCCAAAAAATGATATAAAGTTGCTATAAAATGATTGTAAAACATCCAAGAATGATAATATAACAGCATGGAACAATAAAAATTATAGATACGTTGGAGACGTATCACCATTGCATCCTCAAAAACCCAATAGAAAAGGAGTGACAGGATCAAAAGGAGTACATGAATAGGTAGACTATATTTTAGATGCCATTGTCAGCGAGAAGACCCAGTTTCACAAAGTAACCTCCGATCTCAATCCTAAAAGGGATAAACACTCTAAATCTAGCATGAATGCATGGTCGTAAGCATAACAAAAATCTTTGAGCGAAACCAAAATCATATGTTCATGTGTGCCTTTCCACTGTAACTATACTGCTATGTGAAATTCAATTTTAGACCTCAATTCTACACAACTAAAAACCATATGTTCATGTACCTAAAAAATATATGTTTATGTGTTGCTCTAAACTTTATCTTAGAAAATATGTCAAACTCTAGAACGTGGGAGCTAAACATATGTAAAATTTACTGTTAACGTATATGTAATCACAGGATCCTACCATGGTCAGTATGTATCACTTTATCAGGAGAAAACATAGACATGTCACTATAGTGGCCTAGATGCCCAGATGTGATGGTAACAACGACAAGGGATTTTACCCAGGTTCAAGTTCTCCTAGGAGATAAAATCTTACTTCCTGCTTGTGTTGTATTGATTTAGGATGGAGTACAAAGTGTAGTTTGATGTACCACAAGATCGTTGCGTGTCGTCTACAAGCCCTACCCCCTGGTTTATATAGATGCCCCTCGGGGGGTGGTCTAGGGTTACAACGAGGTCGGCTACGTATAAGGTAATCATGTTGTATTGTAGACGACCTCTAAGTCTTGAAGTATGATGAACCACAAGTATAGGGGATCAATCGTAGTCCTTTCGATAAGTAAGAGTGTCGAACCCAACGAGGAGCAGAAGGAAATGACAAGCGGTTTTCAGCAAGGTAATCTCTGCAAGCACTGAAATTGTAGGTTACAGATAGTTTGATAGCAAGGTAATTGGTAACGAGCAAGTAACGGTAACGGTAAATAAGGTGCAGCAAGGTAGCCCAATCCTTTTGAGGCAAAGGACATGCCAGAACAATCTCTAGTAATAGGAAAAGTGTTCTTGAGGGTACACGGGAATTTCGTCTAGTCACTTTTATCATGTTGGTTTGATTCGTGTTCGCTACTTTGATAATTTGTTATGTGGGTGGATCGGTGGTTGGGTGCTGTTCTTACTTGAACAACCTCCCACTTATGATTAACCCCCTCGCAAGCATCCGCAACTACGAGAAAAGTATTAAGATAAAATCTAACCATAGCGTTAAACGTTTGGATCCAAATCAGCCCCTTACGAAGTAGCACAGAAACTAGGGTTTAAGCTTCTGTCACTCTAGCAACCCATCATCTAATAACTACTCCACAATGCATTCCCTTAGGCCCATGAATGGTGAAGTGTCATGTAATTGACGTTCACATGACACCACTAAGGGAATCACAACATACATATCATCAAAATATCGAACACATATCAAATTCATAAGATTAGTTGCAACATGACTTCTCCCGTGACCTCAAGAACAAAGGTAACTACTCACAAATAATAATCATGCTCAAGATCAGAGGGGTATTGAATAGCATAATGGATCTGAACATATAATCTTCCACCAATTAAACCATATAGTAATCAACTACGCAAGGTAATCAACACTACTAGTCACCCATAGGTACCAATCTGAGGTTCCGGTACAAAGATTGAACACAAGAGATGAACTAGGGTTTGAGAGGAGATGGTGCTATTGAAGATGTTGATGAAGATTGGCCTCCCAAAGATGAGAGGGGTGTTGGTGATGACGATGGCTTCGATTTCCCCCTCCGGGAGGGAAGTTCCCCCGGCGGAATCGCTCCGCCGGAGGGCAAAAGTGCTCCTACCCAAGTTCTGCCTCGAGGCGGCGGCGCTTCGTCCCGAAAGTCGTCCTCTGATTTTTTTCTTGGTCAAATGTGACTATATACCAGAAGATGGGCACCGGAGGTGGGCTGAGGAGGCCACAACCCATCAGGGCGCGCCCAGGGGGATAGGGTGATGCAATTCTATGGTTAACATCATATTTAGCAAGCATCTTGCGGAAAGCACCATGAATAAAGTGTGAACCACCATCAATCATTAAATATCTAGGGACTCCAAACCTCGGGAAGATAACCTCTTTAAGTATTTTAATGGAGGTGTGGTGATCAACACTACTAGTTGGAATAGCTTCTACCCACTTAGTGGCATAATCAACAGCAACCAAAATATGAGTGTACCCGTTAGAGAAAGGAAAAGGTCCCATATAATCAAAACCCCAAACGTCAAATGGTTCAACAACTAGTGAATAATTCATAGGCATTTCCTGACGCTTACCGATATTACCTATTCTTTGACATTCATCACAAGACAAGACAAACTTACGGGCATCCTTGAAGAGAGTAGGCCAATAAAAACCAGATTGCAATACCTTATGAGCAGTTCTATCTCCCGCATGATGTCCTCCATAAGCTTCGGAATGACATTTCCGTAGGATTTATTCCTGTTCATGCTCAGGTACACAACGCCTAATAATACCATCTACACCTTCTTTATAAATATGTGGGTCATCCCAAAAGTAATGTCTCAAGTCATAGAAGATTTTTTTTCTTTTGTTGGTATGTGAAGCTAGGTGGTATATATTTAGCGACAATGTAATTAGCATAATCAGCATACCAAGAGGTGTTTTGTGAAACACTTATTGCAGCTAACTATTCATCAGGAAAACTATCATCTATAGGTAGTGGGTCATCAAGAATATTTTCTAACCCAAACAAGTTATCAGCTACGGGGTTCTCAGCTCCCTTTCTATCAACGATATGTAAGTCAAATTCTTGAAGTAAGAGAACCCACCTAATGAGTCTAGGTTTAGCATCTTTCTTTTCCATAAGGTATTTTATAGCAGCATGATCGGTGTGAACAATAACTTTGGAATCGACAATATAGGATCTAAATTTATCATAGGCAAACACAACTGCTAAGAATTCTTTTTCAGTAGTAGCATAATTTCGTTGAGCACTGTATAGAGTTTTGCTAGCATAATGGATGACATTCAATTTTTTATCAACTCTTTGTCCTAGAACAGCACCAACAGCATAATCACTAGGATCACACATAATTTCAAAAGGCAAGTTCCAATCAGGTGGTTGAACGATAGGTGCGGAGGTTAAGGCTTTCTTGAGTGTTTCAAAGGCTTCCACACAATCATCATCAAAAACAAAAGGAATATCCTTTTGCAAAATATTAGTAAGAGGCCTAGAAATTTTAGAGAAGTCTTTAATGAACCTCCTATAAAAACCAGCATGACCAAGGAAACTTCAAATACCTTTAATATCTTTAGGACATGACATTTTCTCAATTGCATCAACTTTAGCTTTATCCACCTCAATACCTCGTTCAGATATTTTATGCCCCAATACAATGCCTTCATTAACCATAAAGTGTCACTTCTCCCAATTCAAGATGAGATTAGTTTGTTCACATCTCTGCAAAACTCGATCAAGGTTGTTTAAGTAATCATCAAAAGAAGTTCCGTAAACGGAAAAATCATTCATGAAAACCTCCACAATATTTTCACAAAAATCAGAGAATATAGCAGTCATACATCTTTGAAAGGTAGAAGGTGCATTGCATAAACCAAAAGGCATACGTCTATAAGCATAGGTTCCAAAAGGGCAAGTAAAGGTGGTTTTCTCTTGATCGGATTGTGACACAGGTATTTGAGAGAAACCAGAATATCCATCTAGGAAGCAAAAGTGTGTGTGCTTAGATAATATTTCTAGCATTTGATCAATGAAAGGTAGAGGATAATGATCTTTTCTAGTAGCTTTATTTAACTTTCTAAAATCAATTACCATTCTATAGCCAGTAACAATTCTTTGTGGGATGAGTTCATTCTTATCATTAGGAACAACGGTAATACCTCCTTTCTTAGGGAGACAATGAACGGGACTTACCCATCTACTATCAGCAATAGGATAGATTATACCTGCTTCCAGAAGCTTTAATATTTCAGCTCTTACCACTTCCTTCATCTTAGGATTCAGTCGTCGTTGGTGATCAAAAACGGGTTTAGCATCAGGTTCCATATTAATCTTGTGCTGATATAGAGTGGGACTAATGCCCTTAAGATCATCAAGACTATATCCAATAGCAGCCCGGTGCTTCGTTAAAACTTTTAATAATATTTCTTCTTCATGTTCTGAAAGGTTAGCACTAATAATAACAGGATATATCTTTTTCGCATCAAGATAAGCATACTTCAAAGTGTCAGGCAATTGCTTTAATTCGAACACAGGATCACCTTTAGGTGGAGGAGAACCTCCAAGAGTTTCAATAGGCAAATTTGTGTTTCAGGAGAGGTTGTTGTTCAAAGAAAATTTGATCTATTTCGTTTCTTTCACGCAAATGCATATCATTTTCATGGTCAAGCAAATATTGTCCTAATGGATCAGTAGGAGGCACGGCAATAGAAGCAAGACCAATCATTTCATCCTTACTAGATAACCCTTTATCACGAGGTTTCCTACTAAACTTGGAAAAATTAAACTCATGAGACACACCACCAAAACTGACACCGATAGTTTGTTTTTCACAATCTATCTTAGCATTTACGGTGCTCAAGAAAGGTCTACCAAAGATAATGGGACAAAAGTCATCTTGTGGGGAACCAAGGACTAGAAAATCAGTAGGGTATTTTACTTTCCCACACAAGACTTCAACATCCCTAACAATCCGAAGTGGTGTGATAGTGTCTCTATTAGCAAGTTTAATAGCAACATCAATATCTTCTATTTCAGCTGGTGCTATTTCATCCATAATTTCTTGGTATAAGGTAAAAGGGATAGTACTCACACTAGCACCCAAATCACATAAACCATGATAGCAATGATCTCCTATTTTGACTGAGACAACATGCATGCCTTCTATGGGCCTATGTTTATCTTTTTCATCGGGTTTCGCAATTCTAGCAGCTTCATCACAGAAGTAGATAACATGCCCATCAATATTTTCTACCAAGAGATCTTTAACCATAGCAACGCTAGGTTCTACTTTAATTTGTTCAGAGGGCTTAGGTGTTCTTATATTACTCTTACGAACCACAGTTTTGATACCTTAGCATGTTCCTTTATCCTAACAGGGAAAGGTGGTTTTTCAATATAAGCGGTAGGCACAACTGGATCAACGTTATAAATGATGGTTTCTTCTTTAGCTATGACCGGTTCTTTAATTTCTTCTTTAAAATGGGGATGATATTTAAACCACTTCTCCTTAGGGAGATCAATGTGAGTAACAAATGCTTCACAGAAAGAGGCTACTATCTCAGAGTCAAGTCCATATTTAATGCTAAACTTGTGAAAAGTATCGGTATTCATAAAAGATTTAACACAATCAAACTCAAGATTTATACCTGACTCATTACCTTCGTCGAGTTCCCAATCTTCAGAGTTGCGTTTAATTCTTTCTAAGAGATCCCACTTGAATTCAATAGTCTTCTTCATATAAGAACCAGCACAAGAAGTATCGAGCATGGATTGATCATTATGAGAAAGCCGAGCATAAAAATTCCGAATGATAACTTCTCTCGGAATGTCATGATTGGGGCATGAATATAGCATTGACTTAAGCCTCCCCCAAGCTAGAGCGATGCTTTCTCCTTCACGAGGCCAAAAAATATATATATAATTCCGATCACGATGAACTAGATGCATGGGATAAAACTTTTGGTGGATTTCCAATTGCAAACAATTCCAGTTCCACGATCGATGGATCATCACATAGCCTATACCATGTCAATGCTTTTCCCTCCAAAGATAAAGGGAAAAATTTCTTTTTAACTTCATCTCCGGGTAAACCTGCAAGCTTAAATAATCCACATATTTCGTTCACATATAATAGATGCATATCAGGATGTTCAGTTCCATCTCCTGCATAAGGTTTAGCAAGCAGTTGTTCTACCATACCCGAAGGAATTTCATAACCAATGTTTTCAGTAGGTGCAGTAGGTTGAGGGGCAACTAATTGTGGTTCCGGTCGAGGTGAAGATACCCCGAACAAACCCCTCAAAGGATTGTTTTCCATAGTAGCAAGTAGCAATAAATTTCAGCACGTAGTATAAGTTTTTCCTTACCGATTTCCACTTACCAAGAGCGCTTCACTCCCCGGCAACGGCGCCAGAAAAGAGTCTTGATGACCCACAAGTATAGGGGATCAATCGTAGTCCTTTCGATAAGTAAGAGTGTCGAACCCAACGAGGAGCAGAAGGAAATGACAAGCAGTTTTTGGCAAGGTAATCTCTGCAAGCACTGAAATTGAAGGTAACAGATAGTTTGATAGCAAGGTAATTGGTAACGAGCAAGTAACGGTAACGGTAAATAAGGTGCAGCAAGGTAGCCCAATCCTTTTGTGGCAAAGGACAGGCCAGAACAATCTCTAGTAATAGGCAAAGTGTTCTTGAGGGTACATGGGAATTTCGTCTAGTCACTTTTATCATGTTGGTTTGATTCGTGTTTGCTACTTTGATAATTTGTTATGTGGGTGGACCGGTGCTTGGGTGTTGTTCTTACTTGAACAACCTCCCACTTATGATTAACCCCCTCGCAAGCATCCACAACTACGAGAAAAGTATTAAGATAAAATCTAACCATAGCATTAAACGTTTGGATCTAAATCAGCCCCTTACGAAGTAGCGCATAAACTAGAGTTTAAGCTTCTGTCACTCTAGCAACCCATCATCTAATAACTACTCCACAATGCATTCCTTTAGGCCCATGAATGGTGAAGTGTCATGTAGTCGACGTTCACATGACACCACTAAGGGAATCACAACATACATATCATCAAAATATCGAACACATATCAAATTCACACGATTACTTGCAACATGACTTCTCCCGTGACCTCAAGAACAAAGGTAACTACTCACAAATAATAATCATGCTCAAGATCAGAGGGGTATTGAATAGCATAATGGATCTAAACATATAATCTTCCACCAAATAAACCATATAGTAATCAACTACGCAAGGTAATCAACACTACTAGTCACCCACAAGTACCAATCTGAGGTTCCGGTACAAAGATTGAACACAAGAGATGAACTAGGGTTTGAGAGGAGATGGTGTTGTTGAAGATGTTGATGAAGATTGGCCTCCCAAAGATGAGAGGGGTGTTGGTGATGACGATGGCTTCGATTTCCCCCTCCGGGAGGGAAGTTTCCCCGGCGGAATCGCTCCGCCGGAGGGCAAAAGTGCTCCCGCCCAAGTTCTGCCTCGAGGCGGCGGCGCTTCATCCCAAAAGTCCTCCTATGATTTTTTCTAGGTCAAATGTGACTATATACCAGAAGATGGGCACCGGAGGTGGGACGAGGAGGCCACAACCCATCAGGGCGCGCCCAGGGGGGCCTGGCGCGCCCCTCCGGTAGTTTTCTGGTCCAGTATTTTTTATTTAATCCAAAAATAATCTCCGTAAAATTTCAGCTTCATTGGAGTTGTGCAGAATAGGTATCTCTGATGTGCTTTTTTCAGGTCCAGAATTCCAACTGCCGGTATTCTCCCTCTTTATGTAAACCTTGCATATTATGAGAGAAAAGGCATTAGAATCACTCCTTAAAGCATTATTATTTGACAAAACATAATAAATAACAGTAGGAAATCATGATGCAAAATGGACGTATCAAAGTACGTGCCAAGTCTTCGGGAGTAAAGTTAATTACAATAAATCCAGCCTTGTCCCAGTTAACATCTCTGATGATAGAGTTGTTGAGCTATATAATCTAATTGGTTGCAAGAAAGAAGCAATGACATTCACATACCTGGGCCTGCCTATGGGATCCACCAGGCCAAAAGTGGAAGACCTTATGCCTTTGGTATCTAGGCTTGACAAAAGACCTACTCTGGCAGATTAGTACACCTTAAAGCAATGGTCTCTGCTCTGCCAAATTTTGCTATGTGTTGCATCAGAGTTCCTTTTACAATACTTGATCACTTTGAAAATCCGGTAGAGGATTTCTATGGTATGTAAGAGGCATTAACAAGCATGGCATATGTCTGGTCAAAAGGGAAAAGGTTTGCCTCCCTAAAAGTGCAGGAGGATTAGGTGTTCTTGATCTCAGAATGCAAAACAGAGCTCTTCTTACTGAATTCCTATAAAATTCTTCAATAAACATGATACTCCATGGGTGCATCTGATATGGAATACATATTATAGAGTTGGGAAAGTTCCCAGTTATCCCACTAATGTTGGTTCATTCTGGTGGAGGGATTGCTCCATACTAGATGATTTTCAGAAAAATTACTATTTGCACAGTCAACAGGGGAGATACTATCAGAATTTGGTTTGACAACTGGAATGGAAATCCTATGAAAGACCAAATGCCCCAGCTCTTCTCATATGCAAAAGATAAAGACATCACATTTGCCAAGATGAATAACCTTGAACATGGTAGCTTCTATGAGAAATTCCATACACATATGTCATCTATTGCCATGCAGCAAAGCCAACTTTTAATTGACACAATGAATAACAGAAACAATATCAATGACAGAGACTCATGACACTTTTACCGGGGCTCAAGCAAATATTCCAATAAAATAATTTACCTGGAATACATTGGAAACCCAACTGATGCACCAGAGCCATATCAATGGATATGGAAATCCTACAACTTACCCAAACAATTTTTTTTCTTCTGGTTACTCATACAGGACAGTCTCGATACCAGAGATCTTCTACTCAGAAAGAAATTTCACAATTAAAGGAGCAATTGTGAACTATGTAATGATGAGCCAAAGGAGCTCTTGATGCATCTGTTTTTCAGCTATGATTTCAGCCAAAACTTCTGGATGGCACTAGGTTTCCAATGGAATACTGATTTTGATCTTACAGAAATGTTGATGGATGGGAAAAACAGAAGCAACATAGATTTTTACAAGAAATGCTTAATTTCTGGATGTTGGAGCCTATGGAAGCATAGAAACAATATCATCTTTGATAATACAACCAAAAGTCCGGCCTACCGCATTGCTTGTTTCAAGGAGCACTTTGATACCATCATCAAGAAGGCAAAACCAAGTCTGAAATAGGGAATGTAATCATGGCTAGATTACTTGTGAACTAGATGTTGTTACCGCCCCCCCCCCCTGTGTAAAACTCCTTGTATATGTTCCACCATATTAATGAAAAATAGAGTTACAGTGGGGATTTTCCCCACTATGTTTGCTAAAAAAAAGGTCTTCGGGAGTATTTCTACCACGCGCCATGGGCCGCCTTGACGTGGCCGGTTGGGGAACCGACATGGGGGTGCATAGCCCGAATCACCTAGCCAGGAGACGGCGTGGTGAGTGACCTCTAATCCGGGACACCATCAAGGACCAAGGCTATAGTGGTGGTGTGCGAAATACTGCCACTTCTCCAATATTTCAAAAAAAAATGGTGCAACTTGAAAGAGGCGCTACACTAATTAAGATTGTGTGTAAGCATTTTCGCACTAGTGTAGGATCCCCCCCCCCTTAAGTATTTAGAGGCCCTTCTCCATCATAGCAAGCTTAGGAAAGAAGATCTGCAACCTATTGTTGACAAGATAATCAACTGCTGGTTGAAGGGGTAAGTTACTGACATATGGCAAGAGGTTAGTTTAGTCCAATCCTGCCTGGCTAGTATCTCTACTTACCTAATGAGTGTCAATAAGTTCCCTATGTGTGTTGTCTTTTTGGTTAATTCCCTAAATGTCTCATTGTTTTCGTGATGATTATGAGGAGCATCACAAATATCATTTAGCATACTGGGATATGATGCTCAAAAGAAAGAATATTACTAATATTTTAGATATGAATCTGTGCTTGCTGGCATCTTGGATAAAAAGATACCGGTTGGATGATGGTAAATATTTAGAAACAAATTGTAGACATCAAGTATATGACTCAACATCTAAATATTTTTGTTTGTCCTTCCCTTGGAATTTCTCCTTTATGGGAGAGTGTCGTATGGGCTACCAAGGCAGCCATAATGGGATATACTATATGGAAAGCGAGGTATTGTAGGAAGATCAAATTCTAGGAGGATTTGTGGTGTGGCTCTCCTTGCTTGGCCACATAATTCTGGGACTTATATGTTTTGGCCAATGAGTAGAATGTTACCATTGTTAAGTCTGGATGGGCATCAAGTTAAACTTACTTTTAGCAGGTGCTTTACTCAAGTTTTATTAAATAAATGGTGTGATCTGTTGAGTTTTGTTAATTTTGTTCAATTGACTGGTGATGATTATTCCTTGATTTGGAGATTTGAGTCAAAGGTTTATATTCTGCAAGTTCTTTATACGTTGTAATCAACTTTAGAGGGATTATGCCGGTAAACGTTCTTGCGGTGTGGAAGGTTTATGTCCCACCTAAAGTGCATATCTTTCTTTGGCTACTGGCTAATACTCCCTCTATCTTAAAAAAAAGACAACCCGGTGCATGTAGCTTCCGCTTGCGCAGGATCCGGGGAAGGGTCCGACCACTTTGGGTCTATAGTACGCAGTCTTTTCCTACATTTCTGTAAGAGGCTATTTTCAGGACTTGAACCCATGATCTCATGGTCACAAGGCAGCAGCTTTACCACTGCGCCAAGGATCCCCTTCTCCCTCTATCTTAAAATGTAAGACTTTTTTTTTATAATATGATAGTGTCAAAAAACGTCTTACATTTTGAGACAGAGAGAGTAACAAATTACTAACTAGGGATAACCTTAACAAGAGACAATATGTGTCTGATCCAAGGAAAAAAATAGCACGCTATATAAAATAACGCGGCCCCTGAAAATATGCTATTAGCGTGCTATAGCGTGCTATTAGCGAGACATTATACGCTGACCAGTTTAGCGAGACAATTCTCTACACGCTATAGCGTGCTATTAGCACGGAAATAGCAAATGGAGGACGGGCTCCATGGTGGACTTAAAAAAAACATATTTCCACATCACCAAAAAAATCGATTTTTTTTATACATACACAAATACATATATAACACGTTGAGGAAAAATTTCACGACAATATACTTTCATACGTGGCGTATACAAAAAAAACAAATACATAAATGAAAATGGGCCCCTTTTTTATTGTTGTTGGGCCGGGATTTTGTTCTTTTTGTGCAGCTTGCAAACAATAATATTTTTGAACGAAATTTTACAGATCCACTGCAAATATGTATAAGTTTTCACAGATTTTTTTTCGGATTTTTTTGAAACGTAGAAATATCATTTTTGAATCTTTTGAAATAAAGTCCTCCAATGCCCCCGTCCTCCATTAAGTCGCACTCGCTATTAGCGGCGCTATAGCACGTTTTTTTTTTCAATGGTCTGATCTAAGCTTTGTCTTTTGTTCTGAAACAGAAACATGTAATCATCTCTCTTCTTTAAGTGCACATTAGCTGTGGGGATGTGGAGAGTTATCCCTAACATTACTGATTTTAAATATGCTGTTAATGTTGAGACTATCTCTAGTTGGTGGGTCAGTGATAATAACCACCATGTTGCAAATGTTGTACATGCACCCGCCCTTTGAATGTTTTCTTCGTTCGCATTGGTCTGGGATTAAGGTGGTTTGGAGAAAAAATTCCACAAACCTGGATCTCTTCTAAAAACCAGCATACCACCAAAACAACCACTTCGACACACTGCTACAATATACCGAACATGCAAACTCCTCTGTATCTCGTATCAGCGGCACTGAGATTACCCAGCACATTTTGTGTTATGACTTTAAAAATCAAAACAACTTTGTTTTGTTTCTGAACAAGACCATCAGATCTTCATCCAAATCCTATTACCCCAGTTTCACCCCCCTCAGAGATTACCTAACTCTTTTCCCATACCTCTTATGCCTTCGCATGTTGTTGAATCAGGCCGTGCCTCTAGCCCTCCCCCTTCCATTCGATGAACGCGCTTCTCCCTAGCATGTGAGACCTCAACAGCCTTAGCGCATCCGACCATGTTAGCCTTTTGGAACAACGGCAGCCATCACCTTGCTCAAAAGTATTATCTTCAACATTTTCCCCGTATATCTCTGCTTTCATAATGTTGACAACAAACTGTCAACGGTGTTAGAAGGGATAGAGAGGGATTGGTGAATCGATGTTTATTGCTTGAGCCTCGTGGGCATATATATAGAAATGCATGATCAACTTGGAGTACAACTGTACAAGACAAGCCAGAATAATTCCTAGTCTATCTTATGTTCCCTAACTAATCACGATACTCAACATCCTCCCGCAGTCACAACGGTAGCGACGCAGATGGTGAGACTAGAGAAGAATCCGAAGGTAAGCCAACGGAATCCCCCCCCCCTAGTCGAATAGTCGATGCATCGCGAAAGTCGTGGCTGGAGTGGAAACCTACGAGGTTGCTCAAGCAAGGCGGTAGCCCTGTGTGCTGTTGTCGAGGTAGCCGAGAGCGTAGGGTGGTGTAGCCATGGTCAAGGTAGCCGTGCGAAGAACGTCGTGCTCGATGTCGAGTTGGGGTGGCCGAAGTGGAGAAAGTCGCCGTGGAGCCGCGGGCGCAAGGAGGCGCCAAGTTAGTCATGGGTGCAGTGTGGGTGTCGAAGTAGTGGTGCGCCGGGAAGAAGACGTTGTTGACCAGGCGTCGCGCCGGGTGTGTCAAGCCCGGGGACACATCGTGGACGAAGGCACGCATCGATGTTGCCAGCACCGGGCATGCGTAGATGGACGAAGTCGATGTTGATGATGCGCCACTCAAGGCTTGCCAGGCCCGGGAACACATCGGGGACGAATGCACGCGTCGGTGTTGCCAGCACAGGGCATGCGTAGACGGAGACCTGCACAACTTGTACGCCATGTCGAGGGGGCTAGCAGAGAAGGACTCAACGACGGTTGCAGCTCAAATCGGCGGGGGGGGGGGATGTCGCCCGCGGTGGTCGGAGTAGATGAAGTGGTCGGGGAAGACAACGACAACGCTGGCGATGAGGTGGTGCTGGACGAAAATGAAGGGGGTGGACGGACGGCGCGGCTCGGGTGAGCGAGCTCCAGCGCCGCCGAAGAAGATCAGCGGCCACGGCCTGACGGCGGCGGTCGCGACTGGTTAGGAGCGCGGCGGCGATGCTCGAAGTAGGCGATGAAGAACCCGACAGCGTGACGAAGACCGGCGTGGACGGTGGAGTTCCCGCGCTGAGGGAGGCAGTGCGCCACGCATCACGGGGAAGTCGACGCGTGGAGACGGCGGAGTGGAACGCGGGCCGCAGCTATGGCCCGAATGTTGGGGAACGTTGCATGGGAAACAAAAATTTTCCTACGCACACACAAGATCTATCCATGGTGATGAGCATCTATGGGAGGGAGAGTGAATCTACATACCCTTGTAGATCGCTAAGCGGAAGCGTTTAAGAAACGCGGTTGATGTAGTCGAACGTCTCCGCGATCCAAATCGCAAGTCGTCCCTCGATCCGATCACGAACTAGCGCCGAACGGACGGCACCTCCGCGTTCAACACACGTACGGCTTGATGACGCCTTCACCTCCTCGATCCAGCGAGCGATGGTGAAGTAGTGGTTGAGTTCCAGCAGCATGACGGCGTGGTGATGGTGGTGAGGAACAATCTCTGCAGGGCTTCGCCAAGCACTACGGAGATTATGACAGAGGAACTAGAGGGCTAGGGTTGCCGGCACACGGCTTGGGAAATCCTGATGTATCCCGTGTGCTAGCCCTGCCCCTCTATTTATATGTTGAGCCTTGGGGTCTAAACTTGGAGTAAAAGCCTCCTCCAGGTCGGTTTTGTCCGCACAAGGTCGGTTTGGCCCGCAGGAAAAGAGTCCAACTCGGATCCCTGCCGAACCGCGCACAGCCGCGCACAAGCGGTAGTACCGCTTCACACAAGCGGTAGTACCGCTCGGGCGGTAGTACCGCTTCACCAAGCGGTAGTACCGCTTACGCGGCAGCAAAACTACTTTTGCACTTTCCAATACCTCGTGGGTTTTATCCCTTTGGCCCATATAAAGTGTTGCTGCACCCGAACACTTCGGTAAACATCCGGAACCCCTTCCGGTGAACTCTGGAACTCTTCCGGAGATCGAAACACTATTATCACATATATCAATCTTTACCTCCGGACTCTTCCGGAGATCCTCGTCATGTCCGGGATCTTATCCGAGACTCCAAACAACTTTCGGTCACCAACATAATAACTCAATTATACTAATCGTCACCAAACGTTAAGTGTGTAGACCCTGCGGGTTCGAGAACTATGTAGACATGACCGAGACACCTCTACGGCCAATAACCAATAGCGGGACCTGGATGCCCATATTGGCTCCTACATATTCTACGAAGATCTTTTATCGGTCGAACCTCTATGTCAAGGATTCAGTTAATCCCGTATGCTGTTCCCTTTGTTCTTCGGTATGTTACTTGCCCGAGATTCGATCGTCGGTATCTCTATACCTAGTTCAATCTCGTTACCGGCAAGTCTCTTTACTCGTTCCGTAATACAAGATCCTGTGGCTAACTCTTTAGTCACTTTGCTTGCAAGGCTCAATGTGATGTTGTATTACCGAGTGGGCCCTGAGATACCTCTCCGTCACACGGAGTAACAAATCCCAGTCTTGATCCATGCCAACCCAACAGACACCCTCGGAGATACCTGTAGAGCACCTTTATAGTCACCCAGTTACGTTGCGACGTTTGATACACACAAGGTATTCCTCCGGTGTCAGTGAGTTGCATGATCTCATGGTCAAAGGAACAGATACTTGACATGCAGAAAACAATAGCAATAAACTGACACGATCAAATGCTACGTTTACAGTTTGGGTCTTGTCCATCACATCATTCTCCTAATGATGTGATCCCGTTATCAAATGACATCTCATGTCAATGGCTAGGAAACCTTAACCATCTTTGATCAACGAGCTAGTCAACTAGAGGCTTACTAGGGACACAGTGTTGTCTATGTACCCACACATGTATTTGAGTTTCCAATCAATACAATTATAGCATGGATAATAAACAATTATCATGAACAAGGAAATATAATAATAACCAATTTATTATTGCCTCTAGGGCATATTTCCAACAGTCTCCCACTTGCACTAGAGTCAATAATCTAGTTCACATCACTATGTGATTTACATTGTAATGAATCGAACACCCATGCAGTTCTGGTGTTGTTCATGTTTAGCCCTTGGAAGAGGTTTAGTCATCGGATCTGCAACATTTAGATCCGTGTGTACTTTGCAAATATTTATGTCGTCCTCCTTGATGTAATCGCGGATGGAATTGAAACGTCGCTTTATGTGTCTGGTCCTCTTGTGAAATCTTGGTTCCTTGGCTAGAGCAATGGCACCAGTATTATCACAAAACAGAGTCATTGGGTTAAGCGCACTAGGCACTACTCCAAGATCTGTCATGAACTCCTTCATCCAGACACCTTCCTTCGCCGCCTCCGAGGCTGCGATGTACTCCGCTTCGCATGTAGAATCTGCTACCACGCTTTGCTTGGAACTGCACCAGCTAACCGCACCCCCATTAAGAATAAATACGTATCCGGTTTGCGACTTAGAGTCATCCGGATCAGTGTCAAAGCTTGCATCGACGTAACCCTTTACGACGAGCTCTTGATCACCTCCATAAACGAGAAACATGTCCTTAGTCCTTTTCAGGTACTTCAGGATATTCTTGACCGCCGTCCAGTGTTCCATTCCTGGATCACTTTGAAACCTTCCGACCATACTTATGGCAAGGCTGACATCGGGTCTTGTGCACAGCATTGCATACATGATAGAGCCTATGGCCGAAGCATAGGGGATGACACTCATCTTTTCTCTATCTTCTGCAGTCACTGGGCATTGAGTCTTACTCAACTTCACACCTTGCAAAACAGGCAAGAACCCCTTCTTGGACTGATCCATTTTGAACTTCTTCAAAATCTTATCAAGGTATGTGCTTTGTGAAAGTCCTATTAAGCGTCTTGATCTATCTCTATAGATCTTGATGCCTAATATGAAAGCAGCTTCTCCTAGGTCCTTCATTGAAAAACTTTTGTTCAAATATTCCTTCACGCTTTCCAATATTTCTATATTGTTTCCAATCAGCAATATGTCATCCACATATAATATTAGAAACGCTATAGAGCTCCCACTCACTTTCTTGTAAATACAAGCTTCTCCGTAAACTTGTATAAACTCGAACGCTTTGATCACTTCATCAAAGCGAAGATTCCAACTCCGAGATGCTTGCACCAGTCCATAAATGGATCGCTGGAGTTTGCAAACTTTGTCAGCATTCTCTGGATCGACAAAACCTTCTGGTTGCATCATATACAACTCTTCCTTAAGGTAACCGTTAAGGAACGCTGTTTTGACATCCATCTGCCAAATTTCATAATCGAAAAAGGCAGCTATTGCTAACATGATTCTGACGGACTTAAGCATCGCTACGGGTGAGAAGGTCTCATCGTAGTCAACTCCTTGAACTTGTGAAAAACCCTTTGCCACAAGTCGAGCTTTATAGACGGTGACATTACCGTCCGCGTCCGTCTTCCTCTCAAAGATCCATTTGTTCTGAATGGCCTTACGCCCTTCAGGTAATACTTCCAAAGTCAATACTTTGTTTTCATACATGGATCCCATCTCGGATTTCATGGCCTCTAACCACTTCTCGGAATCCGGGCTCATCATCGCTTCTCCATAGCTCGTAGGTTCATCGTTGTCTAACAACATGACCTCTAAGACAGGGTTGCCGTACCACTCGGGAGCAGTACGCGTCCTTGTCGACCTACGAGGTTCGATAGCAACTTGATCCAAAGCTTCATGATCATCATCATTAACTTCCTCTTCAGCTAATGTAGGCTCCACAGAAACAACTTTCTGCGCTGCGCTACTCTCAGGTTGAAGTAAAGGTTCAACAACCTCATCAAGTTCTATCTTCCTCCCACTCAATTCTTTCGAGAGAAACTCTTTCTCTAGAAATGTTCCGTTTTTAGCGACAAACACTTTGCCTTCGGATCTGAGGTAGAAGGTATACCCAACTGTCTCTTTTGGGTATCCTATGAAGACGCATTTCTCCGCTTTGGGTTCCAGCTTTTCAGGCTGAAGCTTTTTGACATAAGCATCACATCCCCAAACTTTAAGAAACGACAGCTTTGGCTTCTTGCCAAACCAAAGTTCATATGGCGTCGTCTCAACGGATTTCGATGGTGCCCTATTTAAAGTGAATGCAGCTGTCTCTAATGCATAACCCCAAAACGATAGTGGCAAATCGGCAAGAGACATCATAGATCGCACCATATCTAATAAGGTTCGATTACGACGTTCGGACACACCATTACGCTGTGGTGTTCCAGGCGGTGTCAATTGTGAAACAATTCCACACTGTCTTAAGTGACTGCCAAACTCATAACTCAGATATTCTCCTCCTCGATCAGATCGTAGGAATTTAATCTTCTTGTTACGATGATTCTCAACTTCACTCTGAAATTGTTTGAACTTTTCAAATGTTTCAGACTTGTGTTTCATTAAGTAAATATACCCATATCTACTTAAGTCATCAGTGAAGGTGAGAAAGTAACGATAACCACCGCGCGCTTCAATGCTCATCGGACCGCACACATCAGTATGTATGATTTCCAACAAGTCACTTGCCCGTTCCATTGTTCCAGAGAACGGCGTTTTAGTCATCTTGCCCATGAGGCATGGCTCACATGTGTCAAGTGATTCAAAATCAAGTGACTCCAAAAGTCCATCAGCATGGAGTTCCTCATGCGTTTTACGCCAATATGACCTAAACGGCAGTGCCACAAGAAAGTGGTATTATCATTATCAATTCTACATCTTTTGGCATCAATGTTATGAACATGTGTATCATTACTATCGAGATTCAATAAGAATAAACCCCTCACATCGGGTGCATGACCATAAAAGATATTACTCATATAAATAGAACAACCATTATTCTCTGATTTAAATGAGTAACCGTCTCGCAATAAACAAGATCCAGATATAATGTTCATGCTTAACGCAGGCACCAAATAACACTTATTTAGGTTCATCACTAATCCCGACGGTAATCGAAGAGCGAGCGTGCCGACGGCGATCACATCAACCTTGGAACCATTTCCCACGCGCATCGTCACTTCGTCCTTTGCCAGCCTCCGTCTATTCCGCAGTTCCTGTTTTGAGTTGCAAATATGAGCAACCGCACCGGTATCAAATACCCAGGCACTACAACGAGAGTTGGTAAGGTACACATCAATAACATGTATATCATATATACCTTGTTTGTTGTTGGCCGCCTTCTTGTCAGCCAAATACTTGGGGCAATTCCGCTTCCAGTGTCCAGTTCCCTTGCAATGAAAACACACAGTTTCTGGTTTGGGTCCAGCCTTGGGTTTCTTCACGAGAGGAGCAACTGCTTTGCCACTCTGCTTGGAGTTACCCTTCTTACCCTTGCCATTTTTCTTGAAACTAGTGGTTTTATTGACCATCAACACTTGATGCTCCTTCTGAATTTCAGACTCAGCGGCTTTCAGCATCGCAAACAGCTCGGCGACTGACTTGTTCATCCCGTGCATGTTATAGTTCAACACGAAGCTCTTGTAGCTAGGTGGCAATGATTGAAGAACTCTGTCAGTGATAGCCTCTGGTGGAAGGGGCATCCCTAACTCAGCCAGACGGGTGGAGTACCCAGACATTCTGAGCACATGATCACTGATAGACCCGTTCTCCTCCATCTTGCAAGCATAGAACTTATCGGAGATCTCATATCTCTCGATCCGGGCATTCTTCTGAAAGATAAACTTCAACTCCTGGAACATCTCATATGCTCCATGACGTTCAAAACGTCTTTGAAGTCCCGGTTCTAAGCCATACAACATTGCACATTGAACTATTGAGTAATCATCAGAACGAGCCTGCCAGGCGTTCACAACGTCTAGAGACTCAACTGGAGCGGGTGGATCACCAAGCGGTGCATCAAGGACATAAGCCTTCTGGGAAGCCGTAAGGATAATCCTTAGATTACGGGCCCAGTCCACAAAGTTACTTCCATCATCTTTCAACTTAGCTTTCTCTAGGAACGCATTAAAATTCAGGGGTGCTACTGCGCGAGCCATGATCTACATGTTGGGGAACGTTGCATGGGAAACAAAAATTTTCCTACGCACACATAAGATCTATCCATGGTGATGAGCATCTACGAGAGGGAGAGTGAATCTACATACCCTTGTAGATCGCTAAGCGGAAGCGTTAATAAACGCGGTTGATGTAGTCGAACGTCTTCGCGATCCAAATCGCCGAGCGTCCCGCGATCCAATCACGATCCTTCCGATCTAGTGCCGAACGGACGGCACCTCCGCGTTCAACACACGTACGGCTTGATGACGCCTTCACCTCCTCGATCCAGCGAGCGATGGTGAAGTAGTGGTTGAGTTCCAGCAGCACGACGGCGTGGTGATGGTGGTGAGGAACAATCTCTGCAGGGCTTCGCCAAGCGCTACGGAGATTATGACGGAGGAACTAGAGGGTTAGGGTTGCCGCACACGGCTTGGGGAAATCTTGATGTGTCCCGTGTGCTAGCCCTGCCCCTCTATTTATATGTTGAGCCTTGGGGTCTAAACTTGGAGTAAAAGCCTCCTCCGGGTCGGTTTTGCCCGCACAAGGTCGGTTTGGCCCGCAGGGAAAGAGTCCAACTCGGATCCCTGCCGAACCGTGCACAGCCGCGCACAAGCGGTAGTACCGCTTCACACAAGCGGTAGTACCGCTTGGGCGGTAGTACCGCTTCACACAAGCGGTAGTACCGCTCGGGCGGTAGTACCGCTTCACCAAGCGGTAGTACCGCTTACGCGGCAGCAAAACTACTTTTGCACTTTCCAATACCTTGTGGGCTTTATCCCTTTGGCTCATATAAAGTGTTGCTGCACCCGAACACTTCGGTAAACATCCGGAACCCATTCCGGTGAACTCCGGAACCCTTCCAGAGATCAAAACACTATTATCACATATATCAATCTTTACCTCCGGACTATTCCGGAGATCCTCGTCATGTCCGGGATCTTATCCGGGACTCCGAACAACTTTCGGTCACCAACATAATAACTCAATTATACTAATCGTCACCAAACGTTAAGTGTGTAGACCCTGCGGGTTCGAGAACTATGTAGACATGACCGAGACACCTCTACGGCCAATAACCAATAGCGGGACCTGGATGCCCATATTGGCTCCTACATATTCTACGAAGATCTTTATCGGTCGAACCTCTATGTCAAGGATTCAGTTAATCCCGTATGCTGTTCCCTTTGTTCTTCGGTATGTTACTTGCCCGAGATTCGATCGTCGGTATCACTATACCTAGTTCAATCTCGTTACCGGCAAGTCTCTTTACTCGTTCCGTAATACAAGATCTCGTGGCTAACACTTTAGTCACATTGCTTGCAAGGCTCATTGTGATGTTGTATTACCGAGTGGGCCCTGAGATACCTCTCCGTCATACGGAGTAACAAATCCCAGTCTTGATCCATGCCAACCCAACAGACACCCTCGGAGATACCTGTAGAGCACCTTTATAGTCACCCAGTTACGTTGCGACGTTTGATACACACAAGGTATTCCTCCGGTGTTAGTGAGTTGCATGATCTCATGGTCAAAGGAACAGATACTTGACATGCAGAAAACAATAGCAATAAACTGACACGATCAAATGCTACGTTTACAGTTTGGGTCTTGTCCATCACATCATTCTCCTAATGATGTGATCCCGTTATCAAATGACATCTCATGTCCATGGCTAGGAAACCTTAACCATCTTTGATCAACAAGCTAGTCAACTAGAGGCTTACTAGGGACACAGTGTTGTCTATGTACCCACACATGTATTTCAGTTTCCAATCAATACAATTATAGCATGGATAATAAACGATTATCATGAACAAGGAAATATAATAATAACCAATTTATTATTGCCTCTAGGGCATATTTCCAACAGTCTCCCACTTGCACTAGAGTCAATAATCTAGTTCACATCACTATGTGATTTACATTGTAATGAATCGAACACCCATGCAGTTCTGGTGTTGTTCATGTTTAGCCCTTGGAAGAGGTTTAGTCATCGGATCTGCAACATTTAGATCCGTGTGTACTTTGCAAATATTTATGTCGTCCTCCTTGATGTAATTGCGGATGGAATTGAAACGTCGCTTTATGTGTCTGGTCCTCTTGTGAAATCTTGGTTCCTTGGCTAGAGCAATGGCACCAGTATTATCACAAAACAGAGTCATTGGGTTAAGTGCACTAGGCACTACTCCAAGATCTGTCATGAACTCCTTCATCCAGACACCTTCCTTCGCCGCCTCCGAGGCAGCGATGTACTCCGCTTCGCATGTAGAATCTGCTACCACGCTTTGCTTGGAACTGCACCAGCTAACCGCACCCCCATTAAGAATAAATACGTATCCGGTTTGCGACTTAGAGTCATCCGGATCAGTGTCAAAGCTTGCATCGACGTAACCCTTTACGACGAGCTCTTGATCACCTCCATAAACGAGAAACATGTCCTTAGTCCTTTTCAGGTATTTCAGGATATTCTTGACCGCCGTCCAGTGTTCCATTCCTGGATCACTTTGAAACCTTCCGACCATACTTATGGCAAGGCTGACATCGGGTCTTGTGCACAGCATTGCATACATGATAGAGCCTATGGCCGAAGCATAGGGGATGACACTCATCTTTTCTCTATCTTCTGCAGTCACTGGGCATTGAGTCTTACTCAACTTCACACCTTGCAAAACAGGCAAGAACCCCTTCTTGGACTGATCCATTTTGAACTTCTTCAAAATCTTATCAAGGTATGTGCTTTGTGAAAGTCCTATTAAGCGTCTTGATCTATCTCTATAGATCTTGATGCCTAATATGAAAGCAGCTTCTCCTAGGTCCTTCATTGAAAAACTCTTGTTCAAATATTCCTTTACGCTTTCCAGCATTTCTATATTGTTTCCAATCAGCAATATGTCATCCACATATAATATTAGAAACGCTATAGAGCTCCCACTCACTTTCTTGTAAATACAAGCTTCTCCGTAAACTTGTATAAACTCGAACGCTTTGATCACATCATCAAAACGAAGATTCCAACTCCGAGATGCTTGCACCAGTCCATAAATGGATCGCTGGAGTTTGCAAACTTTGTCAGCATTCTCTGGATCGACAAAACCTTCTGGTTGCATCATATACAACTCTTCCTTAAGGTAACCATTAAGGAACGCTGTTTTGACATCCATCTGCCAAATTTCATAATCGAAAAAGGCAGCTATTGCTAACATGATTCTGACGGACTTAAGCATCGCTACGGGTGAGAAGGTCTCATCGTAGTCAACTCCTTGAACTTGTGAAAAACCCTTTGCCACAAGTCGAGCTTTATAGACGGTGACATTACCGTCCGCGTCCGTCTTCCTCTTAAAGATCCATTTGTTCTGAATGGCCTTACGCCCTTCAGGTAATACTTCCAAAGTCCATACTTTGTTTTCATACATGGATCCCATCTCGGATTTCATGGCCTCTAACCACTTCTCGGAATCCGGGCCCATCATCGCTTCTCCATAGCTCGTAGGTTCATCGTTGTTTAACAACATGACCTCTAAGACAGGGTTGCCGTACCACTCAGGAGTAGTACGCGTCCTTGTCGACCTACGAGGTTCGATAGCAACTTGATCCAAAGCTTCATGATCATCATCATTAACTTCCTCTTCAGCTAATGTAGGCTCCACAGAAACAACTTTCTGCGCTGCGCTACTCTCAGGTTGAAGTAAAGGTTCAACAACCTCATCAAGTTCTATCTTCCTCCCACTCAATTCTTTCGAGAGAAACTCTTTCTCAAGAAATGTTCCGTTTTTAGCGACAAACATTTTGCCTTCGGATCTGAGATAGAAGGTATACCCAACTGTCTCTTTTGGGTATCCTATGAAGACGCATTTCTCCGCTTTGGGTTCCAGCTTTTCAGGCTGAAGCTTTTTGACATAAGCATCACATCCCCAAACTTTAAGAAACGACAGCTTTGGCTTCTTGCCAAACCAAAGTTCATATGGCGTCGTCTCAACGGATTTCGATGGTGCCCTATTTAAAGTGAATGCAGCTGTCTCTAATGCATAACCCCAAAACGATAGTGGCAAATCGGCAAGAGACATCATAGATCGCACCATATCCAATAAGGTACGATTACGACGTTCGGACACACCATTACGCTGTGGTGTTCCAGGCGGTGTTAATTGTGAAACAATTCCACACTGTCTTAAGTGACTGCCAAACTCATAACTCAGATATTCTCCTCCTCGATCAGATCGTAGGAATTTAATCTTCTTGTTACGATGATTCTCAACTTCACTCTGAAATTGTTTGAACTTTTCAAATGTTTCAGACTTGTGTTTCATTAAGTAAATATACCCATATCTACTTAAGTCATCAGTGAAGGTGAGAAAGTAACGATAACCACCGCGCGCCTCAATGCTCATCGGACCGCACACATCAGTATGTATGATTTCCAATAAGTCACTTGCCCGTTCCATTATTCCAGAGAACGGCGTTTTAGTCATCTTGCCTATGAGGCATGGCTCACATGTGTCAAGTGATTCAAAATCAAGTGACTCCAAAAGTCCATCAGCATGGAGCTTCCTCATGCGTTTTACGCCAATATGACCTAAACGGCAGTGCCACAAGAAAGTGGTATTATCATTATCAATTCTACATCTTTTGGCATCAATGTTATGAATATGTGTATCATTACTATCAAGATTCAATAAGAATAAACCCCTCACATTGGGTGCATGACCATAAAAGATATTACTCATATAAATAGAACAACCATTATTCTCTGATTTAAATGAGTAACCGTCTCGCAATAAACAAGATCCAGATATAATGTTCATGCTTAACGCAGGCACCAAATAACACTTATTTAGGTTCATCACTAATCCCGACGGTAATCGAAGAGCGAGCGTGCCGACGGCGATCACATCAACCTTGGAACCATTTCCCACGCGCATCGTCACTTCGTCCTTTGCCAGCCTCCGTCTATTCCGCAGTTCCTGTTTTGAGTTGCAAATATGAGCAACCGCACCGGTATCAAATACCCAGGCACTACAACGAGAGTTGGTAAGGTACACATCAATAACATGTATATCATATATACCTTGTTTGTTGTTGGCCGCCTTCTTGTCAGCCAAATACTTGGGGCAATTCCGCTTCCAGTGTCCAGTTCCCTTGCAATGAAAACACACAGTTTCTGGTTTGGGTCCAGCCTTGGGTTTCTTCACGAGAGGAGCAACTGCTTTGCCACTCTGCTTGGAGTTACCCTTCTTACCCTTGCCATTTTTCTTGAAACTAGTGGTTTTATTGACCATCAACACTTGATGCTCCTTCTGAATTTCAGACTCAGCGGCTTTCAGCATCGCAAACAGCTCGGCGACTGACTTGTTCATCCCGTGCATGTTATAGTTCAACACGAAGCTCTTGTAGCTAGGTGGCAATGATTGAAGAACTCTGTCAGTGATAGCCTCTGGCGGAAGGGGCATCCCTAACTCAGCCAGACGGGTGGAGTACCCAGACATTCTGAGCACGTGATCACTGATAGACCCGTTCTCCTCCATCTTGCAAGCATAGAACTTATCGGAGATCTCATATCTCTCGATCCGGGCATTCTTCTGAAAGATAAACTTCAACTCCTGGAACATCTCATATGCTCCATGACGTTCAAAACGTCTTTGAAGTCCCGGTTCTAAGCCATACAACATTGCACATTGAACTATTGAGTAATCATCAGAACGAGCCTGCCAGGCGTTCACAACGTCTAGAGACTCAACTGGAGCGGGTGGATCACCAAGCGGTGCATCAAGGACATAAGCCTTCTGGGAAGCCGTAAGGATAATCCTTAGATTACGGGCCCAGTCCACAAAGTTACTTCCATCATCTTTCAACTTAGCTTTCTCTAGGAACGCATTAAAATTCAGGGGTGCTACTGCGCGAGCCATGATCTACAACATAAATATAGCAAAGACAACTTAGACTATTGTTCTTAGATAATGAGTTTAGTTAATCATATTTTAAAAAACTCCCACTCAAATTGACATCCCTCCGATCATTCGAGTGTAACATGATCCAAATCCACCAACTCAAGTCCGATCATCACGTGAGTTGAGGTGGTTTCAATGGTGAACATCTTCATGTTGATCATATCTACTATATGACTCATGTTCGACCTTTCGGTCTCTTGTGTTCCGAGGCCATGTCTGTACATGCTAGGCTCGTCAAGTTTAACCCGAGTGTTCCGCACGTGTAACATGGCTTACACCCGTTGTATGCGAACGTAGAGTCTATCACACCCGATCATCACGGCGTGTCTCGAAACGACGAACTTTCGCAACGGTGCACACTTGGGGAGAACACAATTTATCTTGAAATTTAAGTGAGGGATCACCTTATAATGCTACCGTCGTCCTAAGCAAAATAAGATGCATAAAAGGATTAACATCACATGCAAATCATAAGTGACATGATATGGCCATGAACTTGTGCTTTTGATCTCCATCTCCAAAGCACCGGCATGATCTCCATCGTCACCGGCATGACACCATGATCTCCATCATCTTGATCTCCATCAACGTGTCGCCATAAGGTTGTCGCGCCGACTGTTGCTTCCACGACTATAGCTAACGTTTAGCGATAAAGTAAAGCATTACATAGCGCTTAATGATTGACACGCAGGTCATACAATAATTAAAGACAACTCTATGGCTCCTGCCAGTTGCCGTA
The DNA here is from genome assembly GCA_039707655.1 of Elymus sibiricus. Classification (NCBI taxonomy): domain Eukaryota; kingdom Viridiplantae; phylum Streptophyta; class Magnoliopsida; order Poales; family Poaceae; genus Elymus; species Elymus sibiricus. The sequence continues at coordinate 508,153,978 of CM077665.1, forward strand.
CTCATCGACATGCAAGTCGTGATATTCTATACAAAACATGATCATCTCATACATCACATATATCTCATCATGTAATTGGCCATATCACATCACAACATACCCTGCAAAAACAAGTTAGACGTCCTCTAATTGTTGTTGCAAATTTTACGTGGCTGCTACGGGTTTGCAAGAACCGTTCTTACCTACGCAAAACCACAACGTGGTGTAGTGATTGCTTTTTGATCTTCTAAAAGAACCCTCTTCATTGAAATCGATTCAACTAAAGTGAGAGAGACAGACACCCGCTAGCCATCTTTATGCAACGAAGTTACATGTCAGTTGAAGGAACCTGTCTCGCGTAAGTGTACGCGTAATGTCGGTCCGGGCCGCTTCATCTCACAGTACCGCCGAATCAAATATCAACTAGTAACGGCAAGCAATATGTATACATCCACGCCCACAACTCGTTTGTGTTCTACTCGAGATCTCATCTACGCATAGACCTAGCTCATGATGCCACTGTTGGGGAACGTTGCATGGGAAACAAAAATTTTCCTACGCACACATAAGATCTATCCATGGTGATGAGCATCTACGAGAGGGAGAGTGAATCTACATACCCTTGTAGATCGCTAAGCGGAAGCGTTAATAAACGCGGTTGATGTAGTCGAACGTCTTCGCGATCCAAATCGCCGAGCGTCCCGCGATCCAATCACGATCCTTCCGATCTAGTGCCGAACGGACGGCACCTCCGCGTTCAACACACGTACGGCTTGATGACGCCTTCACCTCCTCGATCCAGCGAGCGATGGTGAAGTAGTGGTTGAGTTCCAGCAGCACGACGGCGTGGTGATGGTGGTGAGGAACAATCTCTGCAGGGCTTCGCCAAGCGCTACGGAGATTATGACGGAGGAACTAGAGGGTTAGGGTTGCCGCACACGGCTTGGGGAAATCTTGATGTGTCCCGTGTGCTAGCCCTGCCCCTCTATTTATATGTTGAGCCTTGGGGTCTAAACTTGGAGTAAAAGCCTCCTCCGGGTCGGTTTTGCCCGCACAAGGTCGGTTTGGCCCGCAGGGAAAGAGTCCAACTCGGATCCCTGCCGAACCGTGCACAGCCGCGCACAAGCGGTAGTACCGCTTCACACAAGCGGTAGTACCGCTTGGGCGGTAGTACCGCTTCACACAAGCGGTAGTACCGCTCGGGCGGTAGTACCGCTTCACCAAGCGGTAGTACCGCTTACGCGGCAGCAAAACTACTTTTGCACTTTCCAATACCTTGTGGGCTTTATCCCTTTGGCTCATATAAAGTGTTGCTGCACCCGAACACTTCGGTAAACATCCGGAACCCATTCCGGTGAACTCCGGAACCCTTCCAGAGATCAAAACACTATTATCACATATATCAATCTTTACCTCCGGACTATTCCGGAGATCCTCGTCATGTCCGGGATCTTATCCGGGACTCCGAACAACTTTCGGTCACCAACATAATAACTCAATTATACTAATCGTCACCAAACGTTAAGTGTGTAGACCCTGCGGGTTCGAGAACTATGTAGACATGACCGAGACACCTCTACGGCCAATAACCAATAGCGGGACCTGGATGCCCATATTGGCTCCTACATATTCTACGAAGATCTTTATCGGTCGAACCTCTATGTCAAGGATTCAGTTAATCCCGTATGCTGTTCCCTTTGTTCTTCGGTATGTTACTTGCCCGAGATTCGATCGTCGGTATCACTATACCTAGTTCAATCTCGTTACCGGCAAGTCTCTTTACTCGTTCCGTAATACAAGATCTCGTGGCTAACACTTTAGTCACATTGCTTGCAAGGCTCATTGTGATGTTGTATTACCGAGTGGGCCCTGAGATACCTCTCCGTCATACGGAGTAACAAATCCCAGTCTTGATCCATGCCAACCCAACAGACACCCTCGGAGATACCTGTAGAGCACCTTTATAGTCACCCAGTTACGTTGCGACGTTTGATACACACAAGGTATTCCTCCGGTGTTAGTGAGTTGCATGATCTCATGGTCAAAGGAACAGATACTTGACATGCAGAAAACAATAGCAATAAACTGACATGATCAAATGCTACGTTTACAGTTTGGGTCTTGTCCATCACATCATTCTCCTAATGATGTGATCCCGTTATAAAATGACATCTCATGTCCATGGCTAGGAAACCTTAACCATCTTTGATCAACAAGCTAGTCAACTAGAGGCTTACTAGGGACACAGTGTTGTCTATGTACCCACACATGTATTTCAGTTTCCAATCAATACAATTATAGCATGGATAATAAACGATTATCATGAACAAGGAAATATAATAATAACCAATTTATTATTGCCTCTAGGGCATATTTCCAACACTACAACATAAATATAGCAAAGACAACTTAGACTATTGTTCTAGATAATGAGTTTAGTTAATCATATTACTTAAAAAACTCCCACTCAAATTGACATCCCTCCAATCATTCGAGTGTAACATGATCCAAATCCACCAACTCAAGTCCGATCATCACGTGAGTTGAGGTGGTTTCAATGGTGAACATCTTCATGTTGATCATATCTACTATATGACTCATGTTCGACCTTTCGGTCTCTTGTGTTCCGAGGCCATGTCTGTACATGCTAGGCTCGTCAAGTTTAACCCGAGTGTTCCGCACGTGCAACATGGCTTGCACCCGTTGTATGCGAACGTAGAGTCTATCACACCCGATCATCACGGCGTGTCTCGAAACGACGAACTTTCGCAACGGTGCACACTTGGGGAGAACACAATTTATCTTGAAATTTAAGTGAGGGATCACCTTATAATGCTACCGTAGTCCTAAGCAAAATAAGATGCATAAAAGGATTAACATCACATGCAAATCATAAGTGACATGATATGGCCATGAACTTGTGCTTTTGATCTCCATCTCCAAAGCACCGGCATGATCTCCATCGTCACCGGCATGACACCATGATCTCCATCATCTTGATCTCCATCAACGTGTCGCCATAAGGTTGTCGCGCCGACTGTTGCTTCCACGACTATTGCTAACGTTTAGCGATAAAGTAAAGCATTACATAGCGCTTAATGATTGACACGCAGGTCATACAATAATTAAAGACAACTCTATGGCTCCTGCCAGTTGCCGTATTCATCGACATGCAATTCGTGATATTCTATACAACACATGATCATCTCATACATCACATATATCTCATCATGTAATTGGCCATATCACATCACAACATACCCTGCAAAAACAAGTTAGACGTCCTCTAATTGTTGTTGCAAATTTTACGTGGCTGCTACGGGTTTGCAAGAACCGTTCTTACCTACGCAAAACCACAACGTGGTGTAGTGATTGCTTTTTGATCTTCTAAAAGAACCCTCTTCATTGAAATCGATTCAACTAAAGTGAGAGAGACAGACACCCGCTAGCCATCTTTATGCAACGAAGTTACATGTTAGTTGAAGGAACCTGTCTCGCGTAAGTGTACGCGTAATGTCGGTCCGGGCCGCTTCATCTCACAGTACCGCCGAATCAAATATCAACTAGTAACGGCAAGCAATATGTATACACCCACGCCCACAACTCGTTTGTGTTCTACTCGAGATCTCATCTACGCATAGACCTGGCTCATGATGCCACTGTTGGGGAACGTTGCATGGGAAACAAAAAATTTCCTACGCACACACAAGATCTATCCATGGTGATGAGCATCTACGAGAGGGAGAGTGAATCTACATACCCTTGTAGATCGCTAAGCGGAAGCGTTTAAGAAACGCGGTTGATGTAGTCGAACGTCTCCGCGATCCAAATCGCAAGTCGTCCCTCGATCCGATCACGAACTAGCGCCGAACGGACGGCACCTCCGCGTTCAACACACGTACGGCTTGATGACGCCTTCACCTCCTCGATCCAGCGAGCGATGGTGAAGTAGTGGTTGAGTTCCAGCAGCATGACGGCGTGGTGATGGTGGTGAGGAACAATCTCTGCAGGGCTTCGCCAAGCACTACGGAGATTATGACGGAGGAACTAGAGGGCTAGGGTTGCCGGCACACGGCTTGGGAAATCCTGATGTATCCCGTGTGCTAGCCCTGCCCCTCTATTTATATGTTGAGCCTTGGGGTCTAAACTTGGAGTAAAAGCCTCCTCCAGGTCGGTTTTGTCCGCACAAGGTCGGTTTGGCCCGCAGGAAAAGAGTCCAACTCGGATCCCTGCCGAACCGCGCACAGCCGCGCACAAGCGGTAGTACCGCTTCACACAAGCGGTAGTACCGCTTGGGCGGTAGTACCGCTTCACACAAGCGGTAGTACCGCTCGGGCGGTAGTACCGCTTCACCAAGCGGTAGTACCGCTTACGCGGCAGCAAAACTACTTTTGCACTTTCCAATACCTCGTGGGTTTTATCCCTTTGGCCCATATAAAGTGTTGCTGCACCCGAACACTTCGGTAAACATCCGGAACCCCTTCCGGTGAACTCTGGAACTCTTCCAGAGATCGAAACACTATTATCACATATATCAATCTTTACCTCCGGACTCTTCCGGAGATCCTCGTCATGTCCGGGATCTTATCCGAGACTCCGAACAACTTTCGGTCACCAACATAATAACTCAATTATACTAATCGTCACCAAACGTTAAGTGTGTAGACCCTGCGGGTTCGAGAACTATGTAGACATGACCGAGACACCTCTACGGCCAATAACCAATAGCGGGACCTGGATGCCCATATTGGCTCCTACATATTCTACGAAGATCTTTTATCGGTCGAACCTCTATGTCAAGGATTCAGTTAATCCCGTATGCTGTTCCCTTTGTTCTTCGGTATGTTACTTGCCCGAGATTCGATCGTCGGTATCTCTATACCTAGTTCAATCTCGTTACCGGCAAGTCTCTTTACTCGTTCCGTAATACAAGATCCTGTGGCTAACTCTTTAGTCACTTTGCTTGCAAGGCTCAATGTGATGTTGTATTACCGAGTGGGCCCTGAGATACCTCTCCGTCACACGGAGTAACAAATCCCAGTCTTGATCCATGCCAACCCAACAGACACCCTCGGAGATACCTGTAGAGCACCTTTATAGTCACCCAGTTACGTTGCGACGTTTGATACACACAAGGTATTCCTCCGGTGTCAGTGAGTTGCATGATCTCATGGTCAAAGGAACAGATACTTGACATGCAGAAAACAATAGCAATAAACTGACACGATCAAATGCTACGTTTACAGTTTGGGTCTTGTCCATCACATCATTCTCCTAATGATGTGATCCCGTTATCAAATGACATCTCATGTCAATGGCTAGGAAACCTTAACCATCTTTGATCAACGAGCTAGTCAACTAGAGGCTTACTAGGGACACAGTGTTGTCTATGTACCCACACATGTATTTGAGTTTCCAATCAATACAATTATAGCATGGATAATAAACAATTATCATGAACAAGGAAATATAATAATAACCAATTTATTATTGCCTCTAGGGCATATTTCCAACACCGAAGGGGCGACGCAACGACAACAGGCTGGTCGGGGCGAAGACGGGAAGACCTCGGGGCGGCAACGTGGACCACGTGCCGCAGCGCTACGCTCCGAAGGGGCCGCGCCGTGGCGGAGTGCGGGTCGGTGTAGCCACGGGGACGCCTCTGGTGGGGCTTGCGTGTTGCCGCACTACTCCCCAAAGGGGCGACACAGAGGCAACACGCGAGTCGGTGCAGCCACGGGGAACCACGGGGCGGCGACCCGTCGAGACGACGCAACGACATCCCGTTGCTCCATCGATGGAGGGGCGTGTTGTACTCGGGGAAAACCTTCACAAGACCTACAGAGGAGCGTGCAACCGACTGATCAGGTCAGTCGCACGACGCGGATGGAGCGGATCACGGCGGCGGTGATCAAACCGATCGCACACAAGGTCTAGGGCACTACTCGGTGATGATGATGGCGTCGTGGACGGTGAAGCGGGGTGGTCGAGGAGACCAAGGCGACGACGACCGGCGGGGAACGGCGTGCCGGAGGAGGTCGGCGAGGGGCCGGTGAGCCCAAGGCAGCCGACGAGGGGGCCAACAAGCTCGAGGCAACCGGCAACCAACAACCGGCAAGCCCAAGGGAGCCAGCGAGGGGCTGGCAAGCCTGAGGCAACCGGTAGCCGGCAGCTGGCAAGCCCGACGCAGCCGACGAGCCCGACGCAACCGGCAAGCCCGGCAACCGGCAATCCCTAGGCAGCTGGCGAGCCCGACGCAGCCGACGAGTGACGACGAAGACAGTAGGTGATGCAGGAGTCCTGTTTCGAGCGGGGCGGTGACGGCCGACATAGAGCGACGGACGGGGAGACGCACGGACGACGTCCGCGACGGGCCGCCACGTCGTGATGCCGCCGGGTCGAAGTATAGGTCGGGTGGTCGCGCCGGTGTCGGAGTAGAGGTGCGGGGTCGACGGCAGCGGCGGGCAACGCAAACCGACCTTAGATCGGAAAACCAAAAAGAAAACACCGAACAAAGCGACCGACGAAAGAGAGAAAACCCGGATCAAAGGATCGGGAAAAAGACTCTCTAGGGTAGCCGGTCAACACGACCGGCGAATGAAGCTTAGGTACGGGCGGCGCGGCCCCAGCGGCGGTCATGAAGGCCGACCGCCCCGGAGGCGGCGGCTAGGGTTGGATCGGTTAGGCTGGTATCATGCTAGAAGGGATAGAGAGGGATTGGTGAATCACTGTTCATTGCTTGAGCCTCGTGGGCATATATATAGGAGCAAATTATCAACTTGAAGTACAAGACAAGCCAGAATAATTCTTAGTCTATCTTATGTTTCCTAATTAATCACGATACTCAACAAGCGGCAAAGAGGAAATGACTCAAGGTAGGCAATCTAGGCGGCGACTACCAAATAGTACCATCGAACTACCAGCAAAGAAAGGCAATGTTCAAAGGCCAATTCACATGACCACTACCAGAACCAGCAAGGGAACCACAAGCATCAGTGAGATTTCGCAAGAACAATCCGAACTACTCATAATCTCAAGAAAAATTTCCTTACGTGAAGCATGACTTAGGGCATGTACAATGGTGCTATCTTAGGAGTGCCACCTAGGATAAATGATGAGGTGGAGGAGAGAGAACTCAGAAAAAAAGCTTTGCCTTCTCTTATTTAAGAGAAGACAAGAGGTGATCTCTTAGCACAATATGTCTCACCACATTTTTAGGAATAACTAGTTATCGAAGATAAGGCTAAGAGATGACCCATTGTAGACAAATTTTTTTGTCATCTCTAAATTACATGCAAGACTTAAGATAAGACTATCTTATCAACCATTGTACATGCCCTTAGGTGCTCGGAGTTGCGATGAATGCAACGAATGTGTTCAGGTATTGGTCTGAGCACAGGACAGGTGGAGGCAACCCAGGTAACGGAAAAATGCCCCCCCCCCCCCCCCCCCCCCCCTTTACTGCCAGTTTGAAAAGAACATGAACAGGGAAATGAAATAAACTTAAACTATTCTTAGTTACTTCTGCATAAATGTTTAGGGTGTAAAAACTGAGTGCCTGAGGGCATGGAATGACTGCATTATGCTAGATAAGAAAAAATCGTGAGTCCATGGATGTTCAGAGGCCCTGACATGAAAATTGCCACTGTTACTTGTGTAGTCTACTCTGGCGGATCAACGTAGGCCAGTATACCATAAACAGTTTGCACAACTGTGCAGACTAGCACAATGACAGCTGCACAAGCACCTGAGGCCAACCATGGATTTCTGAAGTGATTTAGCCACAGCCATGCCATCCACCTATTGATACGATTCTGGTAGTGAGCTTCCATGGTCTGGCAAAGAGACGTTAAGTAGTGGTTACCGTTGAAATCGAAGACCACGTCTTTGCTGGGCATGGTTAAGAGATCAGACACGTCGTCATCGCTATCAAGGTGGTGCACAATGATTTCTCTCCGAGCAAGCACCGTGACATCCTCTGGCATGCTTATAAGCTGAGACAAAAACACAACATAAGCAGTAAAATCATCCCCAAACTGAGGGCAGGTTTGCTCAAACGCAATAAGGTTCCTAAATAGGGTCACTGTGAATTCATCAATGGCCAAACAAGGAACTGTTGTGAAACTGAATGTCCAATAGAGAATGAGGATCGAGTTTATCATATTTCCATTTCTTAAACTTGATTCCAGTCTCAAGATATTGCGCCGCTCGTCGCCAGCGATTTAGGTGCTGACTACCTTGTATGAGATCAGTCTCATTGCTATCTGACATGTCTTGTCCATTGTCATCGTGATGATGTAGAATTCGCAAATATCTGCGTCCAAAACTAAGAAACTTGTTAATGTATTGAGGAGCAACCTGGTCATGGTAGGTTTCTTCTTGCTTCCTAGTAGGTCGGAAGTACAGATGGCACAAATGAAGCAAATGACAGAAATCTTTTGGTCGGTAAGATTCTTGAATTGATTTTGGATAATAACGCAGAGCAACTTCTATCGCTTTCACAATTTCATCAGTAAATGGAGCCACAGTACCCTGTCCAGCAACCAACTCAAATATCTTCTCGATAACAAAAAATGGAAGTTGATTTTCCAGCAGTAGGAGATCATGGCTGGCAAATCGTACAAACCACTGTCCAATTACATCATCGTACTGGGACCGTTCAATTGCATCCTCATGTTGGTTGCTTCCATCATTTGATATCTGCAACCTTTCACCATTTTCTTCCTCCATATTTGGGGTCATTTGTACTTCCTCATGTTCAGCAGTCATGTTAGAACTTTGCTGCATTCGCTCTAACAATTCTTTGGTTCCTCCCAGAACAGTTAAGAGGAAACAACCATCAAGTAAGAGCATTTGCAAGAACTCTTCATCATTCATCTTGATGTCCTCAGAGTAGCAATTTCTTGAACGTTTTGCTAGTTTTTCTATTTCAGTCAGGTAATCGGACAACCTTTTGGCACAGTTCAGTTTCAGAATGAAATCTAGGCAGCTCCATTTTTCTTTCTCCATAGCATGGAAGGTTGAAACTCCATGGTGATATGGGCCAACAGATAACATCAGTGGTTCGTAAGAGAATTTGTCAACCTCACGAATATGTTGCTGGACTCTGCATATGACGAATGAATTCGTTCCCTCGTCACGATACTCGCCCAGTGACCAATAGTAATCAAGTTCTTGCGTCATGGATATTACCAACTGATGAATGTCCAAGACTTTAGATGTAGCATTCGAACCTTGCGACATACTTGCCTGTGAAGAGGTATGTCAGTCAGCAAATATGTTTCGAGAAGCATAGACGAACAATAAAATGCAACATTATATAGAACATCTAAATGAGGCAACATAAAGGAAAGTAGTACAGTTCATATACACTGTGATGTTACAGCTATTCATATATGCTGATGTGATTATGCTACCACAAAATTCATGGGATGTGTGAATCTTATATATCCATCTTTCCATTTGCAAGAATCACCAGGTCACAACAGTAAATATCAGGAATCTCAACGACTGACATATCCATTTTCCATCTGTATGATTCACCAGTTTAACACAGTAAATAATCAAGGAAATATATGTGCAAAACAAGAAGAAAAATAACATATCAATTACACCCTCAAAACTAACAAGCATCTATTATCAATTTGTTTCAATTAATCTCATATACAGCAAGTCACGGAATGCACACGGCCTAGGTTCAAAATCTAGGTTAAGCAAGGAAGAAGGAAGGATGCGATACAGATATTCAAGTTCAGAGTTGCATATAACAAAATCCCAAAGCAAAGGGCAAAGGGTGCGCCAAAAGGCCAAACATTCCAGTGTGTACATATAATGGCCAGGATATGAAACAAAACATGAAGTTGGTTGCTAATCTAACCTCTGTACCTCATCGTATGGCCAAACACATTTACAAAGGGACTCAACGAGGCGTACCATTACCTTCGCACGGCGAGTGGGGATTCGAGGCGGAGGAGCGGAAGTGACGCAGTGGTGGCGGCGGAGGAGCAAGCTCGAGCGGCAAACAACGACGACAGTGTGTGGGCGGGGCGGCGGCGGCGGCGGCTGGGCAAATTGGGCGACGGGAGAATGGGGCCAATGACCTGATGCGTCTCCGGTCGCCCTCCACACGCGTCGCCACATTGCGGCGCGCATCCGCTTCCAAAATACACCCGCAAAAAAAAAAAAAAGTAGAACCTGAAAGTATTTTAATTCTCAAAATAATTCACTGAGTAATGAGGACCCGTTCGGTGTCACTCCGCTCCACGGCTCCCCTCCGGAAGCGGACGGAGCTGTAGTGCAAAATGTTGGAGCGACCAAACAGCCGCTCCGCAGATCCTGAAAGCTTGAATTTAAAATGTTGGAGCGACCAAACAGCCGCTCCGCAGATCCTGAAAGCTTGAAATAAATTCAGGAACCGTGATTTTTCCTTCTTAGAATTCATTTTTACTAGGTTTCATATCAAGGCCGTGTTTGGCGCCCGTTGCAAAGGAGCTTGGCTAGCTCAAGTCTGACTCATCGGAGGCTGTTTAAGGAAATGCAGCCTCTAAACCAGTATCTGCACATTGTTTGGTTGCCCGCATATAGTTTTCTTGCGTCAGGGAATCAACTTTGGCATATCGTTTGGTTGTCTGCATTGGCTCGGCTCACGCAACTACACGGTGTTTGGTTGTATATGCGAGATATGATTAAGAGCTAACACTTACACTTAACGCACATAGTTACACTGTGCCTCGCGACTGAGGTGGACGGTGACCGCGGCGCCGCGTCCGACACAACGAGCATGGAGTCTCGGGCGAGCGTTCCTACCGGCGCCGCGGCGAACTAGTTGCTAGCGTCGCCGTCGCAGAGAAAGTCAGTGCGGAGGAGCCTGAGGCAGTGGACAGGGGAGGAGAAACGCATTGCGTGTCGGACCATGGCGACTGCGGTGGACGATGGTCGTGGCGTCGTGTCCGCCATGACGATCACGGAGTCTTGGACGAGCGCTCCTGCCGGCGCCGCGGCAAACTAGTTGCTAGCGTCGTCGCCGCAGAGAATGATATTGACTCGACTAGATGGCGAGTCGTTCGTCGGCCCAACCTTTCACGGTACTCGATAAAAGAAGTTGTAGATGTAGAAGAAGCGTCGGATCTTGTGAGAGGCAAGAACCCGACGTAATGAACCTGCGCCAACGATTGATACGAAACCAATAGAAGCGTAGCAACAGAACGATCCTCCAGGATCGCAGAACAACTCTTTGGTGCCTCCCGACTCGAGGCCTTTTCTGGTTTTATTCAACTCCAAACTAGATACAAATCTCCCCCCTACAAGACTCACGACGCTACCTTTTTATATGCTACTCTCATCAGCCGTAAGGGCCAAAGAAACTAATCAAACGATGTCCCAAATTAACACGTACAATCCTCTCTCCTTTTACATCTCGGAGAGAAAAGTCAAGCTAACAAAACTTGTACGTGGACTCCCCATTTCATAAGTAGTACTCTTTTGATTATTAAGCTAATTAATCAATCCGGCCACGCTGATCACCGGCCGCAACTGATCACATAGTTTATAGAATAAAAAAAATATGACTGGTCTTGCTCACGCTTAAAACGACTCCACGGCCATGAAATAGTATATTACACTATATAAATCCAGTTTGGAGGGGTTCTGAAATTGGGCTTCACAGTGTCCTTCTTCGGCTCTATTGGTGATATCTCAAAGCAAAAGGAGCCAAGCTGTAACATGTTCAGAGTTACACATGGCTTTTGTCCAATATTTGGAGCTGACCCGAGTAAACCTGCAGCTGGAAAAATAGTCGCGGCATTGATGGACACATCAAGAAAGTCCGCGTGGAGGAGCCTGAGGCAGAGGACGGGGAGGAGAAATGCAGTGCGTGTCGGACCATAGTGACTGCGGTGGACGGTGGTTGTGGGACCTCGTCCGACACGACGTGCACGAAGTCGTGCGTGAGTGACCTTGTTGGCGGCGCGGCGAACTAGTTGCTAGCCTCGTCGCCGCAGAGAAAGTCCGCACGAAGACAGTGGACAGACGCGGAGAAATGCAGTGCTTGCGCCATGGCAGCATCAGTGCACTAGAACGAGAGAGAGGAGGCCAAGATGACCGACGCCGGAGACGACTCCAGTGTAGTAGGATGCGAGCAAGGAGGTCAAGAGGAACGGTGCCAACGTCGAAAGGGACGAACAGGAGGGCTCCGAGATAGAGGATAGAGGAGAAAATATACAATGTGCGCGTATTTGCGGCGTCAGTGCTGTATGATCGTCAAAACAGAAAACTTGCAACACAAATTTTGTGTGGAACTGCATGATGAAGCTGTCGGTCAAAGGAAATTTCAAACGGTCGATCGTACGCGGTGAATTTGACAAAATTCGTCCAAAATAGCTCCGAACGTGAACACAAAATTGAGCATTTACGGTCGACAAAACTATGAACTGATCGCAAAAATGAAACCGCAACATCGATGCGCCTATTTTTCGTGTAGAGCTTATCTCGAATCAAAGCATCGTTGTGTAGATTAGAAGAGAGAAGGGAGAAATGAGATTAGGGAGGAGCTTACTCGAGGTAGAAGAAGATAACAGGTACAAACTGTGTAAGTGCTCGCATCCCTCCGGTCTCCTCTTGTGCAAGGGGTCCACCCATGTGCGTTCGGTGGATGTCGCTCCGGCCAGGCTATGAAGAAAATGTCGATCTAAGCGTGCCCAGCGAGACAGGCCCAGAGACGCTTTAAGTTCCGTGCGGTGCAGGCCCAACAGTGAATGCAGGTAACCAAATAGCTCACTTTCTTTCCGCACGGGCCTGGTTGACCCGTATACGGCAACCAAACGCGCCCCAAGTGCACTAGAAGGGACGTTAAATAGTGAGATATGAGAAATGTATCTTGTATGTCTTAAATGACGAGCAAAAATGTGAGCGTTCATATGGATGCGCTTTGTTGTCCGCATAGAGCCCAACCAAACCCACGTGAAATAAAATTGGACTGTTTGGTTACCTGCATTTACTGTTTGGTCTGCATAGCAAGAAATTTAAAGGAGCTCCCAGCCAGCCCCATTAGGAACAGTCGATTCAGTCGTTTTCCCCTCCGACAGACTCAGGTGACGCAGGGGAGGGGAACGCAACGCTGACCTTCTACATCCACGGAGATGGTGCGAGCTCGCGTGTGTCTCCTAAAAAGCAGCAGGAGGAATTGGGGTCACCTCCCGCCGATTCTGTCACCCTATATAACCAGCCTCATCTCAATGCCCAAACTCCCACGACCATTCCAGCTTCCCCCTTTCGAGCTTTTTTCCTCCCGCGCGGATCGACACCGACAAGCAGGTAAGCGACGCTTTTTCTCTAGCCGTCCGTTCGTGGCGACGGTGATTTGAGTCCTCCTCTTCTCCGACTTGTTCCACATATCCTTCTAGCTGCATCGATGACTGTGAGTTCGATCATCCCCGCATCTCTGCTTGTTCCAGCTAGATCTGCAAGCATGTGATAGAATTAGACCTGCGACCATGTTATAACATTGTACACCACCGATTTTTGTGAGAATGTGATGTTATGATAGCTAGCATTGATGAATTTGTAGCATTGCTAGGAGTTTTTTTCATGTCGACAAAGATTGGTAGCTAGTGGTGATCGATTGCTAGTATGCTAGTTTGCAAGCATGTGTGGTAGTGTGTTGAACTCCTTGGTATGCTTTGAGCTGTTGTGTTTAACTAGATGATCCGCCTGTACTTGTGTTGTGTTCGTTCATACTGGTCATGTGTAGCGCTCATTCTTACTATCGATGTGTAGTGTGCTCCACTCTTGGTGATGCTAACGCTTGTAGGACATGAGCACACAAGAGTTTAGTCAGGCCATTGGCGTGTCCGATAGCCAGTTCCTACCATCCTATGTCAAGGACTCCCAACCTATCATCGAGCTGCAAATGCCTCTAGATTCAAATGTTTTCGAGGTGTCTGGTACTTAGGGCATCTCCAACGCCGACCATCAAACCGCCCGCAATCGTCTGGGTCGCACGGTCCGGACATGTTTTGCCATCCAACACGGTCTTGTATTGGTGTATTGGTCTGCTGACCGGTCCGGACATGTTTTTTTCCCGCAAACTTGAAACAAACGGGGAGGGGGGAGGACTTTGCAGGTGTCCGTACCGCTGCCACCCCCGTGTCCGACAAACCGTGGCCCAACCAAAACCCTTCCCCGCGCTCAGCGCACTTTCCCTCCGGAAGCCAGCTGACTGCATTGATGCCGCTCTAGAGTGGCCGCTCCGTCGGCCCAAAGCGTACATGACCTCTCACTGGCACCGACATTGAAGCGGCTCGCCAGTCGAGAGGGCGCCACCCACACCACGTCCCCGGTGTTCACGCTTGTTCAATGCCGGAGAGACATTTACTGGATGGGACGGATATCTACCGTGCCCGTTCAATGTCCGTCCATCCATCTGGCACCTTTAAACAGGCTCGCCGACCGACGAACCAAATCTGGCGTCCGCGCATTGACGCACCCAGATGCTTGGCCTCATCGGAACCCGCTATTTAAAGGCGGTCACACCAAGCTCACAACACACCACAACACATCCGCTGCATATCTTCCTTCCGTGCACCACATTCGCCATGACAGCGAGCGGGAACTCTTTGTTAGAGAGCCTCTCGATGGAGCGGAAGCACGAGCTGGCCGCTCTTGCGACCGCCTAGCAAAACTGTCGTGCCAGGTGGATCGAGGACGACATGTCGACTAGCTCCCCCGAGGTCACCAACGACGACCCCACGATGGATACGGGCTCCGGCAACGACACTAGGTCGAAGCTCACGCCTGTGCATGGCGGCTTGACCATGGCGGAGGCGCAGGTGCACTTCACCGCCGCCATGACGAAGGAGCACCCTGTGTTGGCACCTATGTCGGCGTTCCGGCAGGCGCTCGAGCAGCACCGGCTCGCGGAGGGCCAAATATACAACGATCAAACGAGGGAGGAGGTCGTGGCGACCATGGCGGCAGTGAACCCCAACTTCGTGGTCCAGCAGCGGACGATCTATGAGGCCGCGCATGCTCAAGCAGCAGCTCACATCGCATAGCCGGCGCAGGCGAGCGAGGACGAGAACGCCGCCAGCTGCGCGTCCTACATGCCACCAAACACTGTTTGGCCACGCCAGTGGGACGACGAACTTGCCGCCCCGTCCACGTCCATTGTGGACCTCACGTCCACTGGCGACGGACAGTTCGTGAACTCCGACGTGGATGAGTAGCGCATGGGAGGCGGCGGGGCCTCGAGTCTCAAGTGGGTTGGTTCGTCTCCCATGTTCTACTCTTTCTCGCCGACGACCGCATCTTCACTTTGCGAGTCTTATCCACGCTACTCATGGGGACGACAGATGGAGGAGGTGGTCGCCGAAAGGGAACAACAAGGATTTTGACCACGGATGGCACCCGCCGGGTTCGGGGTCGGGTTTGGCACCCCCATACCCGCACCCGGCCCTTCTCCCCGCCCCCACGACCCGTCCCCATACCCACCACCGGGTCCCATTCTCCACCAGACCCGCAACCCGCCGGGTTTGCGGGACCCGACGGGTACCCGATGACGGTGGAGCTCGAGGAGCCGGAGTAGGGGACGAGGGGATCTCGGGAGGCAGCGACGTCTTCCAGGCGAGGTAGAGGGGATCTCGGGAGGATGTGAGGCAATGACATGTCGTTGTCGGGTCTGCGGGTTCACGGGTCCGGGTTTGGCACCCCCATAGGATCTTTACCACTAAGCAGACCCGTGGGTGCAGATCACCACCAAACCCTCCCCATTTAGTGCGGGTACCCATCTGGTTAGCGGGTATCGGGTACCCATTGCCATCCGGAATTTCGAAGACGGGCGTTGTCGTAGACTAGGTTTAGGTCTTGTCCCTTTTTTTCAAATGAAACTATCTAAAATGTAACGAATGTGCTTCCGTCTGTATGAAAATCATCCGGTTTGCATGTAATTCGTCGGTTTGTTGAAACCCGACTTGAAATTTATGCGAATAATTTTGGATGGCCGACTTCTGTATCATTGTCCGCGGACAGACGTGGCATCGATGCTCTTACCCAGGTTAGACATCTACTATCACTGCTAGCAGATATTGATTCCACCTAGTACATAGCTTCCTTTATGCGGACACATCTCAAGACTGGGTCTCTTTCCGGTACCACTCGACAAGGCAACGAATATTGGGAAATGTAGCATGTATATAATGGAATTCAGCATTGCACCCGTTCATAGCGAAGATGGATATGAGAGCAGTACCTGCCATTGTCATCCTCCTCCTCGCGTCAAGCGAGGTGATTTCGTTCGTGGTGGCAGAAGAAGTTGGGCCTCCACTCCCACGGGATGTTGTCTCCACTCCTCCAGCGAAACCAGCAGGTAAACCATCTCTTTTTTTTTAGCACTACACCACCTGTAATAGAATCGCTAGTCTGATTCACACGCCAAGTTCTCATGGTCGGCTTGCAGGGAAGAACGGAGGGATGAACACTCCAGATGATGAGAAGATAATATTCGGGTCGCCCAATTTCCTGTTCCGACCGCCGCGGCTCCCGCCATGTATGGCAAAAGCATGTTAGCTACCAACCTACCTGATGAATGGGAGGAACAGAGGAAATAAAGTGTTGCGCGGTGATTTGTCAAATACTATTGAGTACAAAATATGGTTAATGTTGCATTGTTGGTGACGGAACTGCCAATCTGGCATGGTGTGTGTTGTATAGTCGTAAGTAACCCTCAATGTTTCATCGCAAAGACAACAAGAGCTCAATTGTTTGGCCTTTTCATCTGCATACGCAAAACGTAATTTTACAGAAAAAGTATAGTTATCACTCTTGCAATAATCACCTGAATTTACAAACGCGCCCTTATTTCATACTGAGGTTATGGGTTTCTCTTCCAGAGTTCCACTTCCAGGTACCCTGAAATGTCGACCTCGCTCACCCACACATCTCGTCAGTTACGTTCAAAGCCGATCTAAACATCGACCCCAGATACAAAATTAGGCCCACATGTGGAGGTAGTTACAGTGCCTGACCCCGGATCCTGCCCAGCCGGGAATGGGGATCATCAATCCGATGGGTTTTGCTTGTTTCCATTCGTAGCTACCCAGAACCGCATCGATCGGATCGCGCGCTCGGGTTTGTGTTTTTTCATCTCCTCTGCTCCCAACGAGATTGTTAATGCCTCTACCTGTTCCGGCATCATTCCGTCCCGTAGCAGAATCAGCGCGGTGAACTAATTGGGGGTAAGTTCTCCGTAACTGATTCAAGATCTTACCTTCAATCATTTGCTTCTCCATCGTTCTATTTCGCTAAAATCGCTCATATGTGATCACAAAGATACGGTAGTCGGGGGAATCTAGAGGGCCTGGAGTTCAATGTAAGAAAGCAGATCAAATTTGATACTGTACCAAGCATATGAGCAAGTAGCGTGATATACAGAGCACTCTAGTTTCTCACCAGGATCATAGGACGGAGACTTGTCTTGCATTATCTATATAAAAAGGATTCCTCACCAGAACAAAATTATCAATTGCAATGACAACCGTAGAAAATTAGATTACAACAATCCACCTGGCGAAGCGAGTTATCTCACCTGAATTTTCATTGAAAAAGTCCAAAGAAGCCAGATAGTTTTAGAAGGAGAGGCGAAGCCAACAGTGGGAAAAAAGATACTGTACTATTTGTTTTTACCGGTACAGCAGGAGCTCTGCATTTTCATTTAAGTAGGCCGAAATCTGTACATGACTAAAAGACAGCCTAGAAGAACCGAAAAAAAGAACAAAAAAAAAAAAGATTTCATCACTTGTACTTTACACTTGTAGTGTTACTCAGCTACATTTCCAGAATCTGGCTAAATGTATGTTAAGTTAAGCTTATACATTGAGGATCGGATTGCACTAGTCAGAATTATATTCTTCTGAATAGCAAGAGTCAAGACTTGCTATGTACTCCTTCTAAGTGGAATATGCAATCAAGCCTTCTCATCAAAGAGAGTCGAATATGCAATCAAGCCTTCTCATCAAAGAAAGTGGAATATGCAAAGTAAGGTTCAGAATATTGATTTGTTACTTACGAACTGTAGTTTCGTAAAAAAAAAACTTAAGACCTGTAGGAAAATTCTGAACCATAAAGCTTCATAATTGCCATATGTCATTTGCCACTAAATTTCCTTAGTACTCCCTCCGTTCCTAAATATAAGTCTTTTAAGAGGTTCACTAGGGGACTACATACAGATGTATATAGACATACTTTAGAGTATAGATTTATCCATTTTGCTTCGTATATAGCCCCCTATTGAAATCTCTAAAAAGACTTATATTTAGGAACGGAGGGAGTAACTAATTTAGAATAAACATGAAAAAATATTTCTTAGTTGCTTATACCCATGTTTAATATATTTTATTTATTTATGTACCAGATTGGACTCAGTTCTGTGCACATTCAGGTTAACACAATCCTGCTTGCTGATATTTCTGGTTGGGGAAGCAATGGCTCCAGGGGTTGGCACTAGAGCACTGTGTGTAGATATCGATAATATGGTATTTTCCATGACCAACAAAATAGAATCTTACTGGTCAGAAGTTGATAATTTTGATAAGGATGCTAGGACATGTCAAATTTTCAGAGTCCCAGAACACATTCGCCAGATTGCACATACTGCATATGAACCAATTATGCTATCCATTGGTCCATATCATCATGGTGCTCAGCACTTGCAAGACATGGAGAAGGTGAAGTGGGAATATGTTGACCACGTTTTAAAACTGAATTGTGAAATGGGTATGCATGATTACCTCAGGGCTATTGCTGAATTAGAGAAATTAACAAGAACTTGTTATCCTACGGATATAGCAATGGAAAGGAAAAGTTTTCTGCGCATGCTCTTGCTCGATGGCTGCTTTATACTTCTTACGATCAATGAAAACATAAGTACGGAATCATGTGAGAATGAAGCATTCTTGGGTACAGCTACTCAAGAAATACTTGAGGCTAACAGCAAAGCAGGGGCAACTTCTGAACAAGCAGAAACTAAAGAAACTACAGAAAGGGAATATGAATCTGCTCAGAATATGTTGTTACCAGACGTGGAGATAAGTGAGGCCGTACCAAATCAATCAGGATCCTTGAATGATAATCAAAAGACTAAAATTAACCAGATTGGATACTGGTGCAGTCACTTGGTCTGGCATGACATTTTCCTGCTAGAAAACCAAATTCCGTTCTTCATGGTTGAGAAGCTATATCAAGTGGCCTTGGGGAAAAGAGTCGGTATAACATCGCTTGCAGATAAAGCTTGTATATGCATAGAAGATTACTTATGCCACTATCCAATAGCAATCCAAGAACCTAACAGGCCAAAGCATTTCCAGCATTTGCTCCACTTATGCCACACATACCTCAGACCTACCCAAAAGCCTTGTGATGGTTCTGAATCTCAGTCAGCGCACGGGTGCTTTCAGTGCCTTCTACATTTTGGCCACAGATATTTTCGGATTGGACAAAAAGAAGATGAAAATCTGCAAAACAGATTGCCAGGGCAGCAAATAGATTGGTTCCAAGCTGGGGACCTACCAGTTCGTTGGCGACGGGCAACACAGTACCATGAAGCAGGAGTTGTGATCAAGAAAAGGGAGAGCAACCAGCATGAAAGGCATTCACTCTTGGACATTAAATTTAGCAATGGAGTGGTAGAAGTTCCATGTTTTCCTATAGACGAGAATACAGAGCACCTGTTTAAGAACTTACTAGCATTCGAGCAGAACGACCATCGGTTTGGCAATGACATCACTTCTTTTGTTATTTTTATGTATGAGTTGGTCAGCACACCAGATGATTCTGCACTTCTCACTAAGAATGGAGTAATCGTGCACATGCTGGATAGTGATGATGAAGTGCCAGCTATATTCAACAGTCTAAGTAAACAAGTGTGCTTCAGTTTTGAGCAATATCACTACCTAAAATCTATGTGTCACTTATTGGAGGCCCATTACCAGAGTCGTTTGAATAGATGGATCGCTTGGCTCTGGCTCAATCACTTCAGTAACCCATGGTTGGCACTTGCTGTCTTCGCAGCAGTCATCGTGCTTGTATGCACTGTGGTGCAAACTGTATACACAGTTTTGGCTTATGTAAATCCCTCTTCATAATACTGGTAAGTTCCTCTGCTGTCCCTTTCTGGTGTATTCTCTTCTATGAGGCCGTTTGTGTGGAAGCTGTATTAAGTGACGACTGTTCATTCATCTAACTGAATGGACATGGCCCATCACACCAGAACCTCAGAGATATTTTAAAGACAAATAAAGCAACTGGGACTCCAATGCCAAACTTGATACTTCTTTGAGCTATTCACCAAACTTTGCTTTTTGAGCTCCTTAAAACTTTGGTAGATAAGTTTGGGATGCCATAAATTTGCATGTGCTTCTTCTTAGGGTAGTTCTACTATAGCTTATCTAGCATCATGTTCCTGTAAGATATTGCAACAGTGACTTGACAATCCGAACTCAACTATATAGGTGAGGCCGCTGATAGTCCTTGTATGCTTCGTAAGCACAAACCATAACAAGGGTGGTGCGATGGTGAACAAGGTATTTGCTGTCTTGGCCATGATCCTCGTCGTGACCGGCGTGCTTTTCCCTCCGGTGGAAAGCCAGGGGACGACGCCATGGGAACACACTGATGCAGTTACACCCGGAGGCACCATAACTAGTGAGTATAATTTACCTCTCCGGCTTGATTTTTGTTGGACATACCTCTTGTTGTTACAGTGATTTCTGGCATATATAGGTGGTGGTGGCAGCAATATTACGGTATTGTAGAAAGATTTAATAGTAGTAAGAGAAGTAAAACAATAACTTCGGAGAGGCTCTTGCGAAAAAAAATTCAAAATGTTATGCTGGTATTGGTGTGCAAGTTGCAACTGAGTAACAACATAAACATGTCATGTGATATGATGATTTCAAACTTGGTTAAAAGAGTATCTATCAGTACCTAGATTTTTTTTTTCAGGAGGTACGCTAATAGTATTTTTTGTTGCTGCTATTGTATGTCATCGCTAGAGCACGACTCACCTGATGGCATCATCGAAGAGAAGGGTTTCTTTGCTATACGCCCAATATCCCGTCCGCCTACTCTGCCTCCATGCCGTGCCAGGGCCAAGAGATGTTGAAGCTTCTGCCCATTCTCTAGTTTCACTACGTCTTGACCCTCCAGTATGACGTGTACACACTCACATGGTTAATAAAGCAGAGAAATTTCCTCAGTAATATGTCTCTCTCTGCAGGATGTGTATCGGTTGCATCAGTATACCTTGAAATTCAATGCAATGTTGGTATTAGGATATTAATATGAAACCTTTTACTTCATATTGAGATTGTACAAGTTGAACCTTCATTTCTCTTTAAGTTTAGCTATCACTTCAGTTTGGTCTTGTCTCAAAAACTGCAGGAGCAATCAAAGACCCCCACTGTCTCAGTTCAACAAACTTACAAGTTCAAAGTCGGTTAATTTTAGCAATATTTCTAACTCTTACAAGACAATTCGCATGCCAAATATAACTCGTCGAAACCAATTAGCCTGCCAAATACCCTACAAACAATTCCTGATGCATAGAACTGAGAATATCTGTACTGTTCTTGTATTGACAAATTGTGCTATGGTTCTTTTTTTTTTTTGACGCGTCAACGGCGGGCTTACGCCGGCCTGAACTATATATTGCATCAGAGGAACAAGTACAAGGAGTTGGTTACGGGCCAATAGCTCCTGTGCGACACATTTGATGGGAATTGGATGGAGTACGATGTAGTTGAGGAAAATTGCTCTCGTGCGACATCTTTGAAGCAGACTATAGCTGCAATGCGACATGGCTCTGTTTAACCATGAAATGCAAAACACAAGGGGTTAGCGATTTGAGTTATGACACGCGGGACCCACGAACATGGGACCCACCACTTACTCGCATGCGTGCGGGACCCACAACTTATCCACATAAGCATGGCCGTGCTCATCAGCGTGCCCCGACCCGAGCCAGCCACGAGCCCGAGCCAGCCCATCCCCCCCATTGCTTGCCCTTCCCCTTTCCTTTCCTTTCCTTTCCCCCACCTTCTTCTTCCTCTTCTCCGGCAACGAAGCACGCCGCTGGCGAGTGATGTCTAGCTCGACTTCGTCCTCCCGCCAATGGAGGCAGTACGGTCCAGTGCCGTTGACAAGATGCCCCGATTGCCCGCGCATGGACCCTCTGAAGCGTTTGACTTGTGTGAAGGAAGAAAATGGCAACCGTGGGCGCCACTTCGTGAAATGCTTGAGCAGGCCACAGCCGGGGCAGGTTAGATCTGTGTACTTCACCAATCGTATGGTCTAATTTCTTTCTTTTTTCGTCGAATTTGGGCGGTGGATCTAGGGTTCATGCGCCGCCGACCCCCGTATTTCAGGTTCTGAAGAAATGTGGGTATTTTGAGTGGCTCGATGAGTATGTTGAGAGGTTGAAATTGGGCCCGTTGAAATTGGAGGCATCAACCCAGGAGCTCAATTTTGTGGGGGCCGCTTGCTGTGGAACACGCCCCCCATTTGGCGGACAGAGCCAGTCCGATGATGGACAGTGCTGAACTGAAGTGTGAATTGAAGAAAATGGGCAAGAAACTAAAGCAGCTGATCGATTTGAAGCAGCAAGCAAATATGATGGCTGGAGCATTTTATTGTTGTGTCATTGCTATGGGTTTCTTTTACTCGATGTTCATCAATCGCTAGAAATTGTTAGAGTTTCAGTTAGTGTGTCAAGCTAGTTTCAGGGGTCCTAGTTTCAGTTATTGTGTCTAGCTAGTAGTTTCAGTTAGCCAGGGATCGTTTGTTAGCTGAATTTGAATTTGTGTGAAGCAAAACTTGCTTGAATTCTTGTAATGATATTCTCAGTTACAGTTCTAGTTAGTCCATGGATTATTTGCCCCCCTGATGAATAAAATGCAGCAATTGATGAATAAAATGC
The DNA here is from genome assembly GCA_039707655.1 of Elymus sibiricus. Lineage (NCBI taxonomy): Eukaryota > Viridiplantae > Streptophyta > Magnoliopsida > Poales > Poaceae > Elymus > Elymus sibiricus. Next base: position 508,176,920 of record CM077665.1, read on the forward strand.
AGCAATTCATAAAGTGCAGCAATTCTTCAGTTAACACAGTGCAGGTGCAGAGTTCATGATCAAACAAAAAACGTTATTGGGCCGTGGGCTGATGAGGACTGTGAGAAAAGGCAGGCCCAAATAGAAAACAGGCCTACCCGCTTGGTGCACCCATGTTGCTTCGACAAAAAAAGGTCGTGCAGTAAATTTTGTGATGGATCATTTTTTGATACACAAATGTAAATCGATAAAACATTATGTGATACATTAAATTAATTGAATCGTTTTTTAAGGAGGATAGATAGATCCATTCATGCATGGCTGCATGAACACATGTATGTATTGTGAATTTTTTTTTGGTTTACATATTTGTTGCTTGTCCACTATTGTTTTTGATTGTTTTTATGCATGTCTACGGTTCCATGAAATTAGTTGCATGCTTACATGAACTAAATTGTTCGGTAACTTGTTTTTCCCAAAAGTCATTGAGAGAGAATACTTTCTCAACTCTAGTTTTAGCTCATTTTTAGGATAGATAGACCCTACTAGCTACTAGTTTCTCAACTCTAGTTTCCCAAAAGTCATTTTAGGATAGATAGACCCTACTAGCTACTAGTAGATCAGAGAAAGAAGAAGGACGTGGGAGAGCATTGCTACTGACATAGATACATGCATGCTAGATATAACATCAAGCACAACATATAGATCAACTAGATAGAACATCAAGCACAACATATATGAACTGGATAGAATATCAATATAGTACATAAATAGTATCATTGCATGAACTAGATATTACATCAACCGGATAGATCAACCCAAGCATGACATAGATAGTACCATTACAACTTATATAGATAGATCAACCCAACACGGCATAGATAAAATGGGACCCTAGAAAAGATAACACACAACACCTAAATAAGATAACCCTAAAAACCCAACACCACCAGCTAGCTTGCTCCAAGGCCAACTCTTTCACTCGTCGTCGTCGGTGCGGTATGGTAGGGTGTGCATGCGGCCAGTGGTGGGGAAGATGTTGTCCAAATCCGTGAAGATGTTGTATGTGGTGAATGCGATGAACTCGCATCCACACCAAAAAACACGACCGAGGAGGTGGTAGGCATCGAAGCGGTTGGTGAACTTCACGATAAGCCCGATAGGATAGCCATTGTTAGTAATGTCTTCCACGCGGGACATCACCGGAGAGCCCCTGGGGAGGTGGCGGTAGCCGGCGGAGAGGAAGTACTCGGTCAGCCCCCTTGCACCCCTCCACCTCGAGATCGCCCACACCCGTAGGGTGTCCTCCACCTGGACTTCGGCAGGGTGGAGCATCTCGGGGACGGTGGGCAACGGTAGGTCATCCCGGTGAACTGCATCTTTGCTTCGGGTGGATCTTGGGAGGCCGACGGCTTGTGGTGAAGAAGAAGGGGCAGGGTGGGCAGATGGGGTAGGAAATGAAGAAGAGTGAGAGGGAGATGTAGGCTTGGGTGTGCTTAAATAGCTGAACACCACCGTTTTGTTTTCCTCTCCATCGTGGTAGTAATGGTATGTGAAATGGCTAACGTGGCATCGAGTGTGTACACGCGCCTGGCAATGGCTAACCAACAGCCCGCGTCGCGCAGGAGCCATTAAAACGCTTCGAGAGATGAGCTTCTGTGTGCCTGCTGCGACGGTCGGGCATCCAAGAGAATAGCCATAATGCGACGGTTGGGCGTGGCCGTCGTCAACGCTGCGAGGGCGGCCCGCGCAGGGCTGCGCGCGCATGCATGCAACATCGAGCGCTGTGAGGGCGGCCGGCATGCATGCAACGTCGAGCGCTGTGAGGGCGGCCAGTTGCACGCGCATGCATGCTTTTCAGGCTCGGTTGGATCAATGTCACCCAATGTCCAACGGTCCAACGGGTGGGCCGCTTTTAATTAAGCCCAACAACGCATGGCAGGCCTGCTCAATCTTATCCAGCGTAAAAAAAGGGGGGCTAAAAAGACCAGCCAATGAGTGCGCAGCCCGCGGATCTGTGACGTGGCTCCTCATCCAGACCGTTGCTTCAGTTCACATGCATCCAATGGTCCAGAACGCTGCCAATCATAGTGCAGCCCACGAATCGCTGACCTAGCCCTAGTGCCTGATCCAGACCGTCCATTCACGGCGATCCAATGGTCCGGACGGGTGCGGGGTTTTGAGGGGTTTTGAGAGGTTTTCAAGGGTTAGGGTTGAGCATAACTAATTCAAAAAAAATCATAAAAATATAAAACTTGTGCCAATCATCGTTCTATGTGACTAAGTTGCTAGGAAAAATAAGAAACTTGGACTATGGAGTATTTCATGAAAAAACCTTCACAAAAGATGGCTATCAAGAACGAGGTTGTAGGGTTTTCAAGAGAAGTGAGCTAGGGTTTAGTGTTAAGTATGTCATACTTTATCGAAGCGCTCCCATATCAGGATGGACTCTTATATACACACATTAGATGCCAAGTTTCCTTTTTTGGCTCATTTAGAGTAGGTCGGAAAAAAAACTTGCTTACAAATGGGACTTTGGAGGGGGGTTTGGAGCTCATTTGGAGCACATTTTTCATGTCCAGAGTTTCACATAATAAAAGTGCTCTGATTAATCACCTAACATGCATAATAGTCCAGAAATCATTGTAACACCAATACCACATACCAAATAACTTCAAATTTGAATTTCGGCTCAAATTTGAATTTTGGCTCAAATTTGAATTTTGTCTCAAACTTGAATAGTATTACACAAATACATATTATATCAAGGTAAAAATACCATTACACAAATTCATGCAAGGTTTTATTTCTACAGCATAGTACCGATACACTAGTTTGAACAAATTTTCACTTCAGCTTCCTCTTACCACTCGATTTCTTCTTATTCTTTTTACCAGTACTTGTTTTTGATTCTACAACACCCAGTTCACTCAAGCTCTTGGTTTTCTTAACTCGACTGCCTGGAACGGGCCCACCTGGAACAACAGCTACATTTCGCACCACAACAGCTGCAGTATCATCGGGCCCAATATCATCACTTGGCAACACAACTTCCAATATAGGCTCAGTTGGCACCACATCAGCTGGAATATCATCAGTTGGCAACACAACTTCCAATATAGGCTCAGTTGGCACCACATCAGCTGGAATATCATCAGTTGGCAACTCAACTTCCAATATAGGCTCAGGTGGCACAACATCAGCTGGAATATCATCAGTTGGCAACTCAACTTCCAATATAGGCTCAGCTTGCACAACATCAGCTGGAATATCTTCAGGGGTACCCATATCTTCAGTTGGCACTAGAACATCCATATCTTGCTCATTTTGCAGCAGCACATCCAAGTCTTGCTCATTTTGCACCACACCATCCAAGTCTGGTTCAATGTGCATTGTTTCACCAAAACTTCTCTTTTTTCTACAGCCATTGCCTCTTGCCTTTTTCTTTGGCCAGCAATCTTCGACAACAAGGGGCTCACCTGCACGCTTCCTCCTAAAAAAATAAAGCATGTCAATTGGTTAGTAATTGAAAAATGCAGTCAAATAGTAAACATCGCAAACATTAGACCACATACTTTGGCCTTTCAGGAGTGTAACAACATTTGGTAGATCCAACTCGGTGCCCAAGTTCCTGGCACAACTTGCATCTATTTTCGTTACCTTTTTGGGACCTTTTTGGTTTTGCATCCTTCTTTCCCTTCCCTCTTTTACTACTCCCACCTTTCTCAAAGCATGCCTTGAATCTACTCTCTTTAGGCCTGCCAGCCTTTCTTTTTGTTAGGGGAGGACACATGGAGAATTCAATTTCCACTTCAGGCCACTGAGACTGATCTGTAAGTGCTGGAAATGGAGTTGCATATGCAGCCTTGAATCTTGCTACTGAGTAATATTCGTGCAAATATGGGTGCATGTTTATCTTCTGTCTGGAGGCCAAGAAAAGTATGGCATGATCACATGGTTTCACAGTGTGTTGCCACTCCAAACAAGTGCAATCATGCATTTCAGTGTTAACAACATGCCTTCTACCAGTTTTGGTATCTCTAACTTCAGCACCCCACACAGAAGATTTTTCAACAGATAAATGTGTAAGATTTCTGCTCCTGTTGACCACCTGTTGTACCACTGCAGGAAGCTTATCCCCTTGCAGACAATCACCAATCCTTCTTCTCAATTCCCACAAGCGCATGATCATGATCCTGATTTGGTCAACCATGTCATGCACAGGCAAGTTTTTTAACTGCTTCACCTTGTTGTTAAAACTTTCTGCCAAGTTGTTGTTGATATGATCACACTTGATGGTAGTGTTAAATCCTAACCTATACCATAATAGAGAATGGTAGATGTTCACCCATGGACCAAATTCAGGGCATGCTGTCATTATCTTACCAAGATGATATGAATATGCCTGTTTAGTGTAAGATCTTGCTGCTGGCCACATGCGACCAAATTCTTCCCCTCTCAATTTTTTGATCAAATTCATCCACATATGGCCGAAGCACTCCCTCTGCTCACAATGGGGGAAAACATTCTTGACTGCGTTTTCTAGCCCTTTGCATGCATCTATGTGGACTGCCAAAGGTGACACTGGACCTATGCATCTTTTCAACTGCATCATGAACCATGTCCATGAGACCGCTGTCTCTGACTGAAACAAGCCAATAGCAATAGGGAACATCCAGTTGTGTCCATCTAAAGCATTGCAAGCTACCAATTGACCATTCCACTTGCCAGTCAAAACCGATGAGTCTATGCTCAAATATGGACGACACCCTGCCTTGAAGCCATCGATGCAAGGCTTTAAAGCCATAAAAAACTTAGAGAAAATGACTCTTCCATCCTCTGTTACCTCGGTATCTATCTCCACAACACTGCCTGGTGACCTCTTCTCCACCTCTGCTTTGAAATTATAAAGCATCCTAAAGGTATTTGCCCAGTCACCATATAATTGTTTCATTGCCCCTTGTTTTGCCTTCCACACTGTGTTATACTTCACCTTAATGGGGTACTGCTTTTCCAAGTCTACTTTAAGTTTCTTTGCAGTAGTATTTGGTTTCTTGGCTAAAATAGGAGTGATCTTTTCTGCAATCCAAAGCTATGATGTCATGGTTGATACTCTCTGTGAGCTTGTAATACAAGTATGTTGGTGTGGGATTTGATTGACCCTAATGGTACTTCCATCAGGTTGGCGTCTAGCAGATATGTACCACTTGCAATGCTTGACACTTCCATCAAAACCTCTGCATTCACTAGTAGAAAACAGGCCATTAGTCCCGGTTGGGAAGGGCCTTTAGTCCCGGTTCCCCAACCGGGACTAAAGTATAGAGACTAAAGGGTCCAAGCCTGTAGTCCCGGTTGGCTACGAACCGGGACTAAACACTGGCCACGTGGTCGGCAGCACGCGCCAGGGCATGGGGACCTTTGGTCCCGGTTGGTAATGGTCCCGGTTGGTAACACCAACCGGGACTAAAGGTTTAGGGGTTTAGGGGTTTAGGTGTTTAGGGGTTTAATTAGTGTTTATTGTTTATTTTTCCTTTTCATTTTGTGTTTTCCATTTAATTCTTTTTTATTTCAAACATATTTTACGCTACTACATACTGTACACGTTATGCATATATAATAGAATTTCTCGTAGAACCGATCATATATCATAAAATTTCTCGTACAAGCAATCATATATATATCATAGAATTTCTCGTACGACCACATGCATACACATATATATATATATATACAATTTGGTATATACAATTTATCGTACAATTTGTAGATCATTTGCGGATCGGGTAATGGTATTCTCCGTCGGGAGATATGACCTGCTGAAGCAAAAATCCCGCAATTTCCTCTTGAATTGCTCGTATGCGGTCCGTTGGTAGGATCTTATCCAGCATCTCGTGCATCTTTAAAGGAGATCAATATGAACATGTTAGTTGTGCGTATATGTATTAGATCATGATAAAAAAATATGAATGGTGTTTACGTACCCAAAGATCTCTTGCACTCTTGTTGCTTTCGGTAATAAAGCGAATGTTCTCGCAAACGTAATATGCACATATTTCAGTCCCCGCTGCCTGCCTCATGCACTTTACGGGAATAGAATTCAATCAGATAATAATGAAGCATGACAATGGTATTGAAACTAGAATTAAAGAGATGCGCGGACGTAGCTAGTACTACTTAATTACCCTGGGCTTTCGCCATCTCAACTCTGGTTTCCATTCACCGGTGACCTCTTTGATGAAATGTTTCCAAACCCTGCCCAGCAAACAAAATGAATAAAGGAGTTATTAATTACTTGATATCAGGAAATGAACTAATAAAGAAGCCGACATAGTGCGTCAATGATTGAAATTACCTTTCGAGCAACGAATGCAAGCTTATGTAATCTTCAGGGTCTTTACTTAGCGAGTCCAGTACTTCAACAATTCCATCGTCAACTCTAATGATTAGAAGGATCCAGTGGTAGCTGCGCACACGATTTGTATAAGCGGGAATGCATAACTCATCAACTACACTTAACATCGAGTATATATATAAGCAAAAATAGTATTTATAGTACAAGACAGTAACACTCACTGGAAGTTCCAAGGTAAAATTATTTCTGCTTTGTACTTTAGGGCCTTCAAAAACCTTAGAAGCAATTTCTCCGTGTATTTAGGGTGCCTTCTCAACACTTCTTCATTGACGGTATTTGGGTCAATGAACCCAATGCCATAGACTCCAGCTCTTTTCAATTAAAAAATCTTCATTCTGCATAATACCACACAAAAGAATATAGTGAGTATAATAACAGGCAATGAACGAGCTGAGCTAGAGACTTAAATTACAGAAAGAAATCACTTACAGACAATAGCAACTGACGATAGATTTGTCGAGTGCTTTTTGATTGAATAACTGAAAAAGTTCTTCATTTTCAATCCACAAATCTTTTTCATTGACGTAATGCTCTTTCTCGACTTTCACCATGAGGCTCTCTCGCCCGTCCTTTACTTCTCTCATGTACCAGTCATGCAATTTGTACATTTGCGTTGTTAGAAGCTTCTCGTCGTCAGGACTGACCAGAGGTTTCCCGGGGACATATTTCCGTTCTATTTCCTTCGGATCTAACGGTGGAAATTCCTCGATCTCTAGGAATTGTTCAACGATGATACCGAGCATTCTAGCATTCTCTCTATCAGCGTCAGTTATTACCACGTTATTGGCACTCACCTTGAGCGGGCTGATCGATTGGACTGCCTGTTCTCCGAGCTGGGGAACAGTTTTCCCGCATTTACTGCTACCACTCGACTTCTGTCTTTTCTGGGATGCATAGGACTTGGTAATACATCGTTCATAGTCTGATACCGGTCTTTTCTCCGCCGGTTTAGCTGCATCAATAAAGTGTTGTACGACCTCGTCGGGTATTTTCTCCTTTGGCGGCGGGGGCGCTTTCGGTCCAAAATGGGCCCGCAAAGAGAGTTTCACTGATTCATCGAGTTCCTCGTCAGTCTTCTCGTAAGATAACTTATTTTTGGCAGGAGGCTTGGTCGGTTTCTTCTTTTGTGTTCTCTTCCGCTTTGGAGACGCTGTTTTTTGATATCGCGGACGTCTCGCGCTAGGCTCCGTCTCGGGGTGGGATGGACTCTGCTGACGTGGCGGAGCTTGATATCACGGACTCGCCATGCGCTCCGTCTCGGGGTGGGATGGATTCGGCTGGCGCGGCAGAGATGGATATGGCGGACTCACCCTGCGCTCCGTCTCGGGGAGGGTTGGAGTCTGCTGACGCGCCGGACTTGGAGGAGGAGTCGGTGGCCTTGGCACCGAGTTTGGAAACACGATGCATTCCTTTTTCCATAAAGTGACACAACGCCTGGCTTCTCCCAGTGTCCGCTCCCCTTCACCTCCAGGGTAGTCAAGATCTAGTGTTTCATATGCCGACACAACTTGATCCACCCCGACACGAGCATAGCCAGGTGGAATCGGATTGCCGTGGAAAGTTGCTTCATGTCCACTCGGTAAAGCAAAGCCGTCCGCCGCCTTCATGGATATGTTCTTCAGTTTCACGTGTAGCTCACAAGGTGTTGACTCTAGGATATCATCCACGGGGTAGCGAGCCAGCAGTGCATCATCGGCCGGGACCTCCGTGGAACCCACGCTGCTTTTCGGCATAGATGATGGAATGGTACCATCCAATGCTGGATCTGGTTGTTGCTGCTGCTGAGACGCGCCTTGCGGGCTAAGTTTGTTGATTTGCTCCTGCTGCATGTTATATTTGCGTTCCAAGTCCTGAATCCGATCTACTTCATGCTTCTTCTTTCTGTCACGACTTCTGTAGCTGTCGTTCCAATCTGCAAACCCCAGAAACCACGGAACCATGCCTTTGCCTCGTGTTCGTCCCGGGTGTTCAGGATTCTTGAGGGTGCGTGAAAGCTCGTCCTTCTCTCTCTCGGGCTCGTACACACCTGCTCGAGCTTCTGCTATTGCTTTAAGTAACTCGTCTGTGGCTTCTTTAAGACTTGCTAGTTCAAGAACCTCCCCAGTCTTTGGGTCCAACTTTCCCCCATGTGCATAAAACCAAGTCCTGCACCTCTCGGGCCAAGTCTCTGTTACTGGAGTGACCCCTGCAGCCTTCATGTTTCTCTTCGATTCATCCCACTTAGGCAACCCATACTTGTAGCCGCCTGGCCCCAGACGATGGTGCCACTTTTTTTTGTTGGCATTTACCTTGTTTATTCTCGACCGTTTCTTAGCTTCTTCTGATTCCTTGATTTTCACAAATTCGTCCCAGTCATATGCTAACTTCACATATTCTCCTTTGAATTCTGGAGTATTCCTTTCGTTTTCCAAGTAACTTTTCCATAATCTTTTCTTCCAAGACTGGAATTGTGTGGCCATCTTCTTAAGAGCACACTTCTTGACTTTCTCCCGTTGGAGATCTGTGAGAACCTCTGGTAGGGTGAAATGTTTCATGAGCTCCTCCCAAAGCAGATCTTTTGCTCTTTGGCTGACAAAAGAAACTGCTTGGGTATCTTTTGGCTGATTCCATTCTTGAACGGTGATCGGGATTTGGTCCCTAACGATAACTCCGCATTGACGTATAAATTTGTCCGCATTCTCTTTAGGAGCAATCGGTTCGCCATCTGCTCTGATTTGATCGATGTTAAACTTTACGCCTTGTTTCAACTTTTTTGTCGGGCCACGTTTAACCCTTGTAGAAGATTTGCTCGATCCGGAGGGCTAAAAGGAAGAAAGATTCGTTAATATATACAAATCAATCAATACATCTGATGATCACCAGAGGGAAAATTAATACCTCGCCGGACTCTGTTAAATGAACAAAAATTTCTTCGCCATCGTCATTGTCAGCTGGTTTGCCTTCGTCTCTTGGTTGTTCTTCCTCAATTCCCTCACCGGATGGGTTAAGGTATTGTGAGCCATCATCTACTTCATTCTCTTCGTTTCCGGAGCGTATAAGGTCGTACATGGCATTCTCTTGATCATGGTCTCTGTCTCTACCGTCCATAGCTTAACTAATCCAGAACAAATATACAACAATTAGAATGCATTCAATAAGCAGAACCGGAGATATGCAAATCAATACAAGGCAATGCAACAACAAATGCGATCATATAATATCACTAATACATCATCGAATAGTATCACTAATACATCATCGAATATAATATCACTAATACATCATCAGAATAGTTGACGTCTCGCGGCGCAGGCGGTGGACACCCAAAGATAAGGAGAACCTGGCGTCCAACGCAGCCATGTAGCGTCGGACGTGCTCGTCCTCCTCCCTGACACGGCGACGTACCACCTCCGCGGGGGCCGGCTCCCTCTGCACCGACTGTGGTCCACGCGACCGCCACCAAATAACCTCCGGGTCGACGACGGGACCCTCATTCCTCACCAAGCTCCGCGCCCCGGAAGGCAGCACCTCCCAGTGCCAGCCCGGCGAAGCCCAGTCCCGGACATGGCGCCTCTCAAGCAGGTGGTCGCCGCCGACTCGACGACGAGGATGCGGGATGGGCATCGTCGACTCGAGAACTTATAAACGTGGGATTTGCCTAACAATGATTATCATTTTATTATCCTACTCATATTTATAAAGAAATTCAGCAACATCTAAACACATCTAAACATCAAACATCTAAACAAACGTGGGATTAGCTAATCAGCAACATCTATACACATCTAAACATCAAACACATCTAAACATCTACCAATTTTTTTGGAGCTAAACATCTATCAAACATCTAAACATCAAACATCTATCTAAACAACATCTATCTAAACATCAAACATCAAACATCTAAACATGTGAATGGATTTGGGGATCAAGGGCTAACCTGTCAGAGGCTCTTCATTTACATACCCATATTTTGGAAATGGAAAATGAAGGCAATAAAAACAAGTCACAAAAAAAACAATACTTCATACTGTTGCATTCAAATGTATACAAATTACTCATATCTATAACAACGATGTGTCGGCAAAATAGACGGGCACAGCAACGCGCGCCGTCAATGATCTAGTATGAGTAATGATAAGTATAAAATTTCCTCGAGGCTACAAGTTCTGATTTTTTTGTCATTGCCCCCCCCATAGATTCTTGTCAAGCTCCGCCACTGCTCCTAATAGTAGTGAAATTCATCGTTATTGAAATGGCCAGGCGCGCTCAAGGGGATGGCCATGGCGCCGCCACGCTCCGACGCTCGGGCAGGCCGGTGGCCATGGCGCCGCCGCGCGCGCTCGGGCATGGCGAGGGGAAGTCAGGGCAGCGGAACAGAGAGGGGGGAAGGAGGCGGAGGCTCACCGAGGGGGGAGTGGGTGCAGCAGGGGCTCGTCGGCGGGCAGCAGGGGGCGGGCCGACGTCGAGGTTGGCGGCGAGGAGTGGCGACGGAGACGATCGAGCAGCCTGGCGGCGTGGTGTGGAGAAACTGAGGGGGGAGAACTGAGGAGGGAGCGCGCGCTTTAAATACCCCGGGACTCTTTAGTCCCGGTTGGTATCTCCAGCCGGGACTAAAGACCCTTTAGTCCCGGTTGGTATCACCAACCGGGACTAAAGGTCCTCCCTTTAGGCCCGGTTGGATCCACCAACCGGGACTAAAGGCCCATCTTTTCGGCCCAAATTCCGCGCGGGAAGGGACCTTTAGTCCCGGTTGGTAGGACCAACCGGGACTAAAGGTGTATTTTCTCTTTTTTGTTTTGTTTTGTTTTTCTAATTTCTGTTTTTAGATTTGGAATAGCTGTTACACTATTTATAGTTTTTTTAATGAATCTTTTTGCTTTAGGTCAAAACAATTACAAACTTTCTGTTAGTGCCAGTAGTTATCAAATTTAAATAGTTTAAATTTGAATTCATTTGAAATTTGTGTGAAACAGTAATTTGTGAATAACTTTAGTTTAAAAATACATATTTGAGTGATTGTTTTTCCTGTTGTTTAATATTAGTATGTTTTATCATTATGTTAAAGTTGGGAATTTTTAGGATAATTTAAATAGGTGTTTTAATCAAAACCAGATTCTGTTTAACTCTTTTAGTTTTATACCTTCATTTGTTTTAATCAAAATCACCCAAATGAACTCCAGACTTTTTGTGCATTCAATATGCACCATTCTAAGCCACATCTTCAAATTTCAACCCTATCTAACTTCATTTGCTATTTTTCATGCATTTAATGATTTTTTTGAGCTAAATGATCCTGAAATTAAAAAGCACTACAAATGAAATCTAAAAAGGTAGAAACTTGGCATGGTATCATCATTTCACCCACATAGCATGTGCTAAAAAGTTGAGAGGGTTACAACAAAAACTGGATGCACTTCGTGTACAAACTAGACCATCTCCTTTGAAGTATGAGGGTTTCGGACGAAAACTCATCTGTTACAAAGGCATTTCATTTTTTTTAAACTTGTTTCAACTCCAGACTTTTTGTGCATTCAATATGCACCATTCTAAGCCACATATTCAAATTTCACCCCTTTCTAACTTAATTTGCTATTTTTCATGCATTTAATGATATTTTTGAGCTAAACGACCCTGAAATTAAAAAGCACCACAAATGAACTCTGAAAAGGTTGAAACTTGGCATGGTATCATAATTTCACCCACATAGCATGTGCTAAAAAGTTGAGAGGGTTACAACAAAAACTGGATGCACTTCGTGTACAAAACTGGACCATCCCGGCTACTCACTAGAGTAGAAAAGTGATGACGGTGCAGCCAATCACATCCCAGAGTGGGATCTTGGGGTATAATTTTTTTTCTTCGCGTGTGTCCCTTGATTATTGCGCCGTAACCATGGACAATCTTCATCATTTAACATGATGCTTGGGTCAGTCTTCACTGCGAAGGGAGGAATTTCATCAAACTTTTCATAATCTTGTGACATGTCTGTCTTGTCCTCCACTCCCACGATGTTTCTTTTCCCAGAAAGCACTATGTGGCGCTTTGGCTCATCGTATGATGTATCCGCTTTCTTATCTTTCCTTTTTCTTGGTTTGGTAGACATGTCCTTCACATAGAAAACTTGTGCCACATCATTGGCTAGAACGAATGGTTCGTCTGTGTGCCCAAGATTGTTGAGTTCCACTGTTGTCATTCCGTACTGCGGGTCTACCATTACCCCTCCTCCAGTCAGATTGGCCCATTTGCACCGGAACAAAGGGACCTTCAAATCACCTCCATAGTCAAGTTCCCATATCTCCTCTATGTAACCATAATATGTGTCCTTCTCCTTGCGGTTTGCCGCATCGTCAAAGCGGACACCACTGTTTTGGTTGGTGCTCTTTTTATCTTGGGCGATCGTGTAAAATGTATTCCCATTTATCTCGTACCCTTGGAAAGTAAATATAGTCGAAGATGGTCTCTTGGCCAACAAGTACAAGTCATCTTGAACATTGTCGTCATTCATGAGATGTGTTTGCAACCAACCGCTGAAAGCCTCAATGTGTGTACGTTGAATCCAGGGGTCAGACTTCTCCGGGTTCTTCGAGCGTATAATATCCGTGTGTTTCTCGATATACGGGGTCACCAAGGTATAATTCTGTAGAACTGTGTAGTGTGCTTGCGCCCAAGAATGCCCGTCCCTACATATTATTGATTTTGGTCCAAGCGTGCCTTTTCCACGTAGTCTCCCCTCATGCCGCGATTGAGGAACACCAATCGGCTTAATGTCAGGAATAAAGTCAACACAAAACTCAATAACCTCCTCTGTTTCATGGCCCTTGGAGATGCTTCCTTCTGGCCTAGCACGGTTACGCACATATTTCTTTAAGACTCCCATGAACCTCTCAAAGGGGAACATATTGTGTAGAAATACAGGACCCAGAATGGCAATCTCTTCGACTAGGTGAACTAGGACGTGCGTCATAATATTGAAGAAGGATGGTGGGAACACCAACTCGAAACTGACAAGACATTGGACCAAATCATTCTGTAAGCTTGGTAGGATTTCCGGATCGATTACCTTCTGAGAAATTGCATTGAGGAATGAACATAGCTTCACAATGGCTAATCGAACATTTTCTGGTAGAAGCCCCCTCAACGCAACCGGAAGCAATTGCGTCATGATCACGTGGCAGTCATGAGACTTTAGGTTCTGGAATTTTTTCTCTGCCATATTTATTATTCCCTTTATATTCGACGAGAAGCCAGATGGGACCTTCATACTGAGCAGGCATTCAAAGAAGATTTCCTTCTTTGCTTTGGTAATAGCGTAGCTGGCAGGACCTTGATACTGCTTTGGATGCATGCCGTCATTTTCGTGCACACATTGCTGGTCCTCCCGTGCCTCCGGTGTATCTTTTGTCTTCCCATACACGCCCAGGAAGTCTAGCAGGTTCACACAAAGATTCTTCGTCACGTGCATCACGTCGATTGCAGAGCGGGACTCTAGGACTTTCCAATATTCTAGCTCCCAAAATATAGATTTCTTCTTCCACATGGGTGCACGTCCCTCAGCGTCAGTCGGAACAGATTGTCCGCGAGGACCCTTTCCAAATATTACTTGTAAATCCTTGACCATATCAAGTATGTCATCACCAGTACGGAGGATGGGCTTCTTCCGGTGTTCTGCCTCACCTTTGAAATGCTTGCCTTTCTTTCTTAAGGCATGCTTGGTCGGAAGAAATCGACGATGTCCCAGGTACACATTCTTCTTGCATTTGTCCAAATATATACTTTCAGTCTCATCTAAACATTGCGTGCATGCATGGTATCCCTTGTTTGTCTGTCCTGAAAGGTTACTAAGAGCAGGCCAATCATTGATGGTTACAAATAGCAACGCTCGCAGGTCAAATTCCTGCTGTTTGTGCTCATCCCACGCACGTACACCTTTTTTATTCCACAGCTGTAAAAGTTCATCAACTAATGGCCTTAGGTACACATCAATGTCGTTGCCGGGTTGCTTAGGGCCTTGGATGAGCACTGGCATCATAATGAACTTCCGCTTCATGCACAACCAAGGAGGAAGGTTATAGATACATAGAGTCACAGGCCATGTGCTATGCTTGCTGCTCTGCTCCCCAAATGGATTAATGCCATCTGCACTTAAACCAAACCATAAGTTCCTTGGGTCATCTACAAAGTCCGGCCACTCTCTCTCGATTTTTCTCCACTGCGACCCATCAGCGGGTACTCTCAACTTCCCGTCTTTCTTACGGTCTTCTTTGTGCCATCGCAACGACTTGGCATGCTCTTTGTTTTGGAACAAACATTTCAACCGTGGTATTATAGGAGCATACCACATCACCTTGGCAGGAATCCTCTTCCTGGGACGCTCGCCCTGAACATCATCACCAGGGTCATCGCGACCGATCTTATATCGCAATGCATTGCATACCGGGCATGCATTCAAATTCTCGTACTCACCGCGGTAGAGGATGCAGTCATTAGGGCATGCATGTATCTTCTGCACCTCCAATCCTAGAGGGCAGACAACCTTCTTTGCTTCGTATGTACTGTCGGGCAATTCGTTGTCCTTTGGAAGCTTATTCTTCATTATTTTCAGCACCTTTTCAAATGCCTTGTCAGATACACCATTCTCTGCCTTTCATTGCAGCAATTCCAGTGTGGTACCGAGCTTTGTGTTGTCATCTTCGCAATTTGGGTACAACCCTTTTTTGTGATCCTCTAGCATGCGCTGCAACTTCAACTTCTCCTTTTCACTTTTGCAGTTTCTCTTTGCATCAGCAATGGCCCGACCAAGATCATCAGCGGGCTCATACAATGCCTCAGCTTCTTCTTCTTCATTCTTTTCCCCCATTGTAGTACCATCATATTCAGGACACCCAGGATAGTTGTCGTCATCCTCTTCTTCTTCATTCTCTTCCATTAGAACCCCTCTTTCTCCGTGCTTGGTCCAACAATTATAGCCGGACATGAAACCGGACGTAAACAGGTGGACATGAATCTGTTTTGAGCTAGAGTAAGTCTTATCATTCTTACACACACCACATGGACAACACATAAAACCATCCCGCTTGTTTGCCTCAGCCGCACGCAAAAAACTCTGCACGCCATTAATGAACTGGGGAGAGCGTCGGTCATCGTACATCCATTGCCGGTTCATCTTCATTACACAACACCGAAAAGACCAAATTAATACAAGTTCATACATAAAGTTCATACACACTTATTTTCTCATAAAACAACATACAACTATCTAGATAAAACATTTAAATGCAACAACAAATGCGATCAAAATCGCAACTAAGGTAGCAATTGATCCAACAACATAATGATACCAAGCCTCTTTATTAATGGCATATTTTCTAATCTCTCTAATCTTCAAGCGCATTGCATCCATCTTGATCTTGTGATCATCGACGACATCGGCAACGTACAACTCCAATTTCATCTTCTCTTCTTCAACTCTTTTCAATTTTCCTTTCAAATCCTCATTTTCTTTTTCAACTAAATTTAACTTCTCGACAATAGGGTCGGTTGGCATTTCCGGTTCAACTACCTCCTAGATAAAAATATCTATGTCAACTTGATGGGCATAATTGTCATTAACACGAAATGCAACAAATAGTTATAAAAGAGAATATACCACATCCGAATCGTAAACCGGACGAGGGCCGACGGGCACGGATATCATAACCATGGCACTATATATAACAACAATCATACAAGTAAGAAAATTATGCAAGTAACTATCTAAATCATACAAATACGATTTTTTTAATAAAAAGGATAAGAACACAAGAAGAGGCTCACCAAGGTGGTGCCAGCGACGGGACGGTGCGGGCGATCGACGGTGGTTAGGACGGGGACGGGAAGGCACACTAAGTAAACCACACCTACACATATGCAAACTAAGGAGTTAATTTGAGCTCAAATTGCATATAAATCAAAAAAACTACCACATAAATACACCCAAACTAAAACCCACAAATCACTATACTTATAAAGCATTGCACGAGCTGATCTAGCAATAAGAGATGAAAGGACAAAGTTGCTAACCTTTGTGGACACTTGGATGGATTGGGGTGCCTCAAATCTTGACAAATCTTGGCAAAAATGGAGGGAGGAGCTCGAGCTAGGGGAAGAAACAGAGAGGGGAATTCGAATGGAGAAAACAGAGAAATTGAGTCGGGCTGGACGAAGGGTTTATATAGGGAAAGCTTTAGTCCCGGTTGGTTATACAAACCGGGACTAAAGGTCCACCTATAGTCACGGTTTGTATCACAAACCGGGACTAAAAGGGCTCGTGGGGGCCCCAGGCTGACACCAGCCTGCCACCACCCCTTTAGTCCCGGTTTGTGATACAAACCGGGACTATAGGTTCCAAATGAACCGGGACTAATGGTGCCCGTGCCCCCCGACCGCTCCTAGCCATTGGAACTGGGACTAATGGTCACATTAGTCCCGGGCCAAAGCCAAACCAGGACTAAAGGGTTAAACAGAAGGCCTATTTTCTACTAGTGATCTTGCATAAAACTTCTTTCTATCAGTCCACTTAGTCTTGGCATCAAACTCATGTTTGACTGCATAAGTCTTGAAACACATCCTAAACTCATCCATGTTTGGGAACAACTTCCCTACTGCAATAACAGGGTTTTCCTTGTCATAGAGATTTACCAACTCATCATCATGTGCATCATCTACATCATCTGCTTCATCTTTCATCAGCTGTCCATCCACATCTTCATATATATCTCTGTTAGCATCAGTAGGCATACTAGATTCAGATTCACCATTCTCCTCCTTATCTTCATCATCTACTGGAATGCCAAAAAATTTGGCCATCTCAGTGTCATCCATTGGTGCAATGACTAAATCAGTTGGGTCATTTAATTCTACCGAATTCCAATCGACAGAAACAACCCTTGCAACACCATCAGAGCCCTCTTGTGCATCTGCATCAGCCCCCTCAGGTAATACTGTCACTTCACCCATACACATGGGCATTATCTGCCTCTCTGAAGCCCAATCATCATCTACCATCTGTGAAGCCAACTTTGAGGGCACATATCCAACCTTAGAATCTGATTTCAGATCAACAAGCTCTGCATGAAACGTAGTCCGTTTGGTTGTCCAGCCATCTTGTCGATCGATTTCATCAACCATATCTTCACCATCCTCAATTCTCACATACTCGCCTTTCCAATTATCAAACCGTAACAATGCTACCTCTTGCTCTGGACCCCAAAAAATGCTCTCCCCAATTTTTTCCACCACATTCTTCACGGCCTTCTCTTCCATGCTCTGTAGTTCTTGGGGATCAATCTCTGCAAATTCAACCTCCCATTTCACAATTGTATCTCTCTTTATGTCCCGCACGCTACCATCACCTAGCTTCGCCTTAGAAGGAAAGAATTCGATAGTGAATTCGAAGGTCCGAGCACCATCGCCCCTGTTTGTCAATGGCGGGCAGTGTGAGCTAGCGGAAGCAGACGAGGCACAAATCACATAGGTTGGAAAGGATGCTCATTAAGGGATTACCTAAACGACATTGTTGTCTCTGGCGGCTCCATCGCATTCAAGCCCCCTCCCCCCAACCCAAATCTGGATCAAATCGACCAAAAACAGACGGAAACAGAGGCGATGCAGTGAGATCTAACTCGACATGGAGGGGAACAGGGCAAGGGTTCCGGATTCACTCACCACAGCCGCCGCTGTCGCCGAGAACGAAAGCTCCGCCGCTGCTATCACCGAGAACAAAAGCTCCGCCGCCGTCGCCGTCTCACCGACGAGAAAGAAGAGGAGGGGTACCCGTTCAGACACGCACGGGGACACGTTTCACCTGATGCACTGCCAAGTGGGGCCTGTAACTAGATGCACTGCCAAGTGGGACCCACATGTCTTAAACATAACCTCACTCCCGTCAACGACCATTTTAATCGCCCGAGTGGGCCTTGGCTATTTGGGCTTCTGAAACGTCGCACGGGTGCTATATTCGTCAACTATGTCGCACCCCCTCCAATTCAACTCAAAAACGTCGCACAGGAGCTATTGGCCCGTTGGTTACAGGGGGGGGGGGGGAGATGTCAGATTACATAGCGGTTACAATCTCGCAGCTAGGTGTGACAACATAGAACCCCAGTCTCGGAGAAGTGCTTGACGCTGCGGATTCTTGCATCGCTGGGACCAAAGAGTTAGGTCATCCGCCGCCGTCCTAGCAATGTGGTGAATGTGAATAGTTTCCTATCGAAATACCTTGGCATTACGACGTTTCCAGGTGTTCCAAAAGATTGCCATGAGAACCGTAGATCGAACTTTGTCAGTCGGGGCCTGCTGCCAGACATCCCATATGCTGTGAGGCGTCCCTCCGTAGAGGCTGTCTAGTTCGTTCCATAGAGGACGGCGATAGGAGCAGCCGAGAAGCAGATGTGTGATGCTCTCGCAAGAGCCGCAGAACGGACAAGCATCTGAAGTAGTGAGAGATCGCCGTAGTCTTCGCTCGTTGGTGTAGACCCGGTCCTTGAGAGCAAGCCAAGTGAAGATCCTGCACCGGTTGGGCGCATAGTTTTTCCATATTGCTGGCGCCAGCGGCTCAATGGGTTGTTCGAGCCAGATCGCTTTGTAGGCCGAACTGGTGGATAGAGCCTTGTCGTCCCGCGTGCTTACCCTGTTGTCATTGACATGCAAATCCAAGTTAACTGAAGCCAGAATACTACGCAAGTTGATCAGCTCATTCTGCGCCACATGGGATAATCTGGGCGTAAGGTCGAGGTTTAGTTCCGGCGAATTAAGCACCCAAGCAACTGGTGCCGACTGTCTATTGGAGTGAGTGTAAAGAGCAGAAAACTGGCGAGCGAGGGTAGTTTCGTGGTTGGGAAGCCAGATGTCGTTCCAAAATGAGGTGGTATCCGCCTTTCCGATTTTGACTTTGGTAATGGATCGAAAGAAAGGCAGTTGTTTGAAAATATCTTGCCACACCGGCGTGGCGTTTGTGATCCCGGTGCCCATGTCGTGCATGGGGGACCAGCCATATTTGTTAATAATGTATGTGGAGGCCGGTGTGGAGTTTGAGTCATGAAGTTGGGATAAGTGTCGTAGGAGAAGGCATACGTTCATATGCTTAAGAGAGGTGAAACCTAAACCCCAATATGTGAATGGCATACACACGAGGTCCCAAGCGACTTTGCACTGACCACCAGTTGTCTTCTCTTGGCCGGACCAGAAAAAAGCCCGACAACGCTTGTCAATTTCCTGAAGTGTCCCAACAGGCAGCAAACAGAGCGCTCATAGCATAGATAGGGAGAGCACGAAGCGCGGCGCGAACTAGGATGGCTCTACCTGCCAAGGATAGCAGCAGACCACGCCATCCAGCAAGCCGACGATCAATCTTATCGATCAAGAAGGAGAAGGCGGAGATGTTTAGCTTCGTGGTAGACAGCAGAAGGCCAAGGTAAGATTGGGGGAAACCTGCCACAGGACACCCAAGAATCGCAGCTAAATTAATCGAAGTTTCGTTGTCCACGTGAATAGGCGAGAAGGTACTTTTGTGGAAGTTGATAGTCAACCCAGTGGCCTTGGAGAATTGGAGGAGCAATCGTTTAGGTGGTGAAGTTGCTCTGCAATAGCAGGTAGAACGAATAAAGTATCGTCTGCATATTGGAGGACAGGGCAAGGCAGAGAGTCATCGAGAGGATGGGAGAGAAGGCCAGATTGCGAGGCCTGGATGATCATGTGTTGAGCACATCGGCGATCACGAGGAAGAGGTTGGGAGAGATAGAGTCACCCTGCCGCAGGCCACACTTACAGGGGAACCAGGGGCCGGGCCGGCCATTGAGCAAAACGGCCGAGGTTAAGGAGAGTAGTCCAACGTTCCCAGAGCCCGGGGAAGCCTTTGGCACGGAGGATCGTGGTCATGGCGTCCCAAGAAACAGAATCGAAAGCCTTATGGAAGTCAAGTTTTAGAACAATGGTCGGGGTTTTCCTTTTATAGCAAGATTGAACGATATCCGCAGCATAAAGGAAATTGTCGGCAATGCTACGACCCCTAATGAAACCCGACTGGCAATGTTGGATAAGATCAGGAATGAACTCTTGCACACGGTTGGCCAGGCATTTGGAAGTAATCTTAACCGCACAGTTCTGAAGGGAGACCGGCCGATAGTTTTCCGGTTGGTTCGCTCCTAACTTCTTCGGCAGTAACACAATATATGCTTTGTTAATGAGTATCAAGTCGGCGGAGCAGCTATGGAAGTCATTCAGAATAGTTAGCAGATCGTTTTTGACAAGCTGCCAACTTGCTTTAAAGAAGGCAGGCCCAAAGCCATCCGGGCCGGGGCTGGCATTGTCGTTCATGCTCCAAAGCGCAAGTTGGATTTCATCTAAAGAGAACGGGCGCACTAGTTCCCCGGCTTGAGAGGCCGAGAGAGAGGAGCCAGACATGAGATTAGCAATGTCAAAGGAAAAGGAGGAGTGGGCAGGAGTCCCAATAAGGTTCCTATAGAAATCTAGCAAGATACGCTCTTTGTCAATGTGAGAGGTGAAGGTAGATCCGGCAACATCCAACGATTTTATTTGTTTTTTCCTGTAGCGAACAGACGCACAGATGTGAAAATAAGCCGAATTTTCGTCTCCAAGAACGCACTCTCTAATCTTAGCTCTTTGCCTCCAATAAGCAGCTAAAGTAGCATTGAAACGATGCAGAGCAAGTTTCACCGAGGTCCTCAGGTGGAGCTCGATGTTGGAGAGCATGTGAGATTCTTTGAGCTTGTCGAGAAGGTTAATCGTGGTGTGACAGTTCTTGGCCAGAGTAGTCGGAAGGCGGAAATTAGCGGACCATTTTTTTGCCAACTCTCTGATTCTCTTAAGGCGCAAAGCTAGCATGCCAACAGAGCCCCTTGCCAGATGTCTCGCGCCAACAGATGCCCACGTGACAGCCACTCTATTGCGAAAGGTGGAGTTGGCCAGGAAAGCATTATTGAACCGAAAGATCGCTGGTTTGGGGATTTTAGTAGCAGCAGACAGAAGAATGGGGACATGGTCCGACGTCGATCTAGTAGAAGACGCAAGAGAGCTATCCGGGAACTGTTGAGTCCAAGCTACGTTAACAAGCGCCCGATCTAACCGGACCAAGATAGGGGTATCTTGCTGGTTAGACCAAGTGAAACGCCTATCTAACAGAGGAAGTTCTTGCAATTGCATATTCTGGATAGCATCAGAAAAAAGAAGGGCTTCCGAAGTGTTAAAGTTGGCTGTGGATTTATCCGAGGGGCGAAGAATAATGTTGAAGTCGCCAATGATAGCCCATGGCCCGGAAGTAGTGGTAGATAGGGTAATGAGGGAATCGAGGAAGGCACGTTTGCAGGTGGGATCGCATGGACCGTAAACATTAGTCAGAGTGAAAAATAGGTCGTCTGTCTTAGACTCCAATTTGCAAGAGAGGAAGAACTGGTTTTTGACTACCGAAGCACATTCCCACATGTTGCAGTCCCACACGGTTAAAATGCCTCCTGCGGCTCGGGAAGAGGGAATGAAATCGAAGTCCCTCAGATTAGGAGGAAGGAACGTAATCGCCTTAAAGCGATCAATGTCTTGCAATTTAGTTTCCTGGCAGCAGAAAATCGAGCATTGGGTCGCTAGAAGGCCGGCTTTGACATCAGTACATTTCTTATGCCTCCCTAGGCCTCTAACATTCCACGAGGTTAAGATAAGGTGTTTAATCATTGATCACCCAAGGAGCACCAAGAACCAGAGAATGAAGACATAAGTTAAACAGGTGGCGAAACAGTCGATTACAACAAAGAGGGAAAAGAAACACACTGACAACCCGGGAAAGCTGCATGCAGCGGCTGACTAAGCTTGGGTAACGAAGATAAAAGAAAGAGAAGCAGGTCCAAGGAGCTAAATAGGGGTAGGCCTGGCAGATGCGCATGCTGATTAAGGAGCTAAGCCTAAAATGGCGGGTGAAGGCGAAGCTGCAGAGAATGGCAGGCAGCGTGCAGCGCAGCAGGCGATCTAGACGAGGGTTTTGATCACACATCTTCACCGGCTGGCATCTGATTGAGGTCGAGTTCAGGCACTCCGCATGCACGGCCTAGCTGAATGGCGTCTTTCGCGGAGCAGAGGTGGGGCCCCCTCCTTAGCGATCTCAAGAAGTTCCACTTCGGGGAGGAGGAGGTCCGGGCCCTTCGTCACCTTCTTGCCTTCAAGCTTCATCTTCTTGCGCAGCTTGGCCTTCTCAAGCATGGAGAGACGATTGGGATCCTCCGAACCCGAGATGCGAGCGCTCCTTCGGGTGAAGAAGATAGTAGGAGGGGCCGCGCGGGGAGGCATGTCGTCGAAGAGGACAGCAGGAGGCCGCTCGTCGGTGGAGGCAGCGGTCGGCGGCTCGACGATGGGGACATCATTAGGCAGCTCGACGACGATGGCAGAGGAAGGCAGCTCGTTGGTGGTGACCGAAAAAGGAGGGTTGGAGCTTAGGCCGTCGTTGTCGAGTTCGAGCGCCGGAGAGGACGGAGGAGAGAGCGGCAGGCCTGCATCAAACCGAGCCACCGCCTCCATGACCCTAGGGTCTCCTTCGAAGGAAGGAGCGAAGGCGCGGCCACGGAAGTCGCAGCAGAAGACGCCGGCATCCGTGCATGGCATGTGGAAGGGCCCCACAGTGGCAATGCGATCGAGGTAGCCGATGGAGCAGGAGGCGAGGTTGGCCACGATGAGCTTGGGGGAGCCGGCCGGGCGCATTGGGATGCGGTAGAAGCCACGCTCACCATTGGCCCCCTGAACGCGGACGTCGTAGAAGCCGCGGAAGAGCTTGACCTCCACGGACTTGGGGCGGGCAGTGAGCGGGACGGCGAAGACAAGCGGCTTGTGGTTGGCCATCATGGTGAGGCCGCCCGGAAGCCGCACCACCTTGTCGTCATGGCCCTCGTCGGTAGGAGGGGGCGGGGGGGCGGAGAGGCCGGGGTCCATGCCGGAAGGGAAGTCGCCTCCTTCCCCGCTACCATCCCGCCCGAGTGCTATGGTTCTTCACATGTGAAGCAAACAAGATCGCTGGCACACTGAAAGAACACAAAATAGAACAGTTTATTCATTGACAGCCTGACAGGTGTTAGCAAATACAGTTCCTAGCCACGGACAGATCACACTAATCTGCCGAGTAGGTTGCCAATCTACAGAGAAAGATCAGCCAAACCAATTGATCTTGAAACCGCCTTGTGACAGGATAGAGAGCCACATAGGGAGTGTGATAGAGTGGCTCAAAACTGCAAAAAAACAGTAATAGAGGTCAAGAGAAATTTAGATATTTTGCTAGAGTTGCTTTAAGGCCACCTAAAAGTCTAGAGAATATATCACATGGTCGTGGCCAAACTCCTGCCGGGTTGGCACTCTCCATATTATTTTTCGACTTAAGGAGCGACCGCTCACTATTTCATTTCCAGAATGAAACTGATGGCACTCTCCATATAATGTCTATCAATTTAATTTCTCTTTCGTACCAACTCAAGTTACATCCCACCCTGATGCGGGATAGCCGGATAGGATGGCCTAGTGCCCTCTACACGATAGATACTCTTTCTCTTGGGCGATGACCGAACTCACACATCGACGTGCTCACCCAATCAATCGATCAAGCTTCGTCCTCTGCGCCAAGAGATGTCATCCATGGTGTTCATAACTTGGGCCATTGTTCTCGGCCCTGGCGGCTATGTGTTGCTCTGTGCGAGACAGAAGTCGAGCTCGCCTACAGGAGACGGTAGTGCGCCGGCCCAATAGCCATGTGGTTTGGTTACGCTGACATCACTTACGTACTTTTTTCTTCCCTAAAAAAAACGTACATACTTTTTCATTTTTTACCTTTTTATATTTTAAAAGCACTAAATACACATATTACGAAAAAATAAATTTAGAAGACTTTTTAGTGTTCATCGCATGTTAAAAAAATGTTCATATAGTATAAAACAAAATCTCCGCTCAACTTTTATAAAATGTTTGTACCATTCAAAAGAACATTAATCTTCGAGCATTTTAAAAAACGGAAATGATATCTGGCGAACGTCCGCCGGTAGGCCAAAAAATTCGTGCGAGCTGTGCGGTCGGTGAAACTCGAACTCGAGGCCTTTTTTTTGCATGGTATCATTCATATCATAAAAATAAAAGTACAAGTTACATAAATACTGACAAAACTGGAAAGATAGCAGAACTTCTCTGAGCTTGACACCAACGCCCGTCACCTGTCTCCGGCACCACCGCAGTAGCCATCGAAGAAAAGAATGACGGATTACGTTCTCACCTGAGCTCGACGCAGCTCCATCGCTGATATGCAGCTTTGCGGACCACCAAGGTGGCTCACCAAAAGTGAAGCTCTTGCCGTTGAACAATCATACCGG
The DNA here is from genome assembly GCA_039707655.1 of Elymus sibiricus. Taxonomy (NCBI): domain Eukaryota; kingdom Viridiplantae; phylum Streptophyta; class Magnoliopsida; order Poales; family Poaceae; genus Elymus; species Elymus sibiricus. The sequence goes on from CM077665.1 coordinate 508,201,676, forward strand.
GGTGACACCTCAGACACGCCATGGAATTCCAGATCTGGCACCCCACCATGACTAAGGCGCCGCAGTAGGAAACCATACCTGTCATCCACGAACCACGAATCCAGCACATGTTCCGTCTTCCAGATGTCGTCGATGCAGACCACAATCTGCAAACGCTCCTGGACTACCTCCCAAGCTCCACGCTGACGCTGGAGCGAACGCCGTCGCAACGACGAAACTCGAGGACACAGGTCCACCACGAGGATGCTGCCGCCGCCACGCCATCCTTTCTTGAACATACTGGTTTCCAAATCCATCCCCAAACATACCTCCTATGAGATACCAATTGGGCTGAAGCAGCGTTTTGTTGAAACATTTACTAAACTTGGTAGCTAAATTCTTTTAATTCAAGTTTTTAATTAAAAAAAATCTGAAATCCATATTTTTGCCATTTCTATAAGAACATAAAATGCATATTTTCTAGAGGGGATTTTCTAAACTTGCCATGTGTATTTTTATTATAGGTAGCATGGCAATTTCTAGGTCTTTTGTAATGCCCTCCATGGCAAGCTTTAGGGAAAGTGTATCACTTATTCATGACAAATTTGAAATTATTATTTGCCTTTCTCACATGGCAGTTTTATTAAAAAGAGCATGGCATTTTAATAAGTAATAGCACAAGATTTTGTAGTTAAGAAGATGGCATTTTTATTACTAAGAGCATGACATTTTTATAATTAATAACATGAAAATTTTATTATTAATAGGATGGCAGTTTTATGGTTAAGACCATGTCATTTTTATTACTAGACGATGCCCCGTGTTGATGCTGGAAACTTGTTAAAACTTATATGGATAAATGATAGGAAACTAATGTTAAAGAAAAAACAAATATAAAATTGTCTTACATGACTTAATTACTAAGAAAAAAAATTCATGCATGAGGGTATGTTTTGGATGAAGAGATTAATGGAAAAAGTAACTTATGACTAAATGCATGACTTGGTAATGTGGCATTGTTGCATGGAGAGGAAAATTGGCTAGTGGGTTGTAGCTATTTAAGAATAGAAGATTAGTAACATAGCATTTTTATTATTATGAATATACCAGTTTTATAATTGAGAGCCTGGCATTTTTATTATTATTGGCATGGCATTTGTATTATTAACAGGATGCCAGTTTTATTATTTAAGAGGATGACGATTTTATTTTTATTGGCATGGAAATTTTATTTTCTTCACTTACATGATTTATTTTAAGAATTTTTGCATAGTGGACCAAATAAAGCAGAACAATTACAGCATGACATTCTGTTTTTGGTCCTTGGCAAAAATAAAGGAAAACTTTTCTCCAAAAAATGGCTTTTTCACGGTGAACCATGGCAGAATTCATCAAAGAAAATATCACACGGCCCATTTTCTTCAATCATACCATTTTGTAAATGTATAAATTACCATGGCATTTTTATAAAGTAGCATGGAATTTTTCACATCGTGGAAATTATACATTTTTATGTTATTCTCTGTATCTTATAAGAAAAATATGTACTTTTTTGGTCATGAAATTTGAAAAAGGGCTAACTGATATGTATCCTGAAATATTTATCTGAGAATATTTACTGTATTTATGTACTCGTTTTTACCATAGGACTAGCAAAAGAACGAATGACCACACAGAAGTAACGCACAACACACTATTTATCCGTTGACAAACAAGGGCTAACTGATACACCATAACCTTGGTACACACTAACACTACACAGTACACACACACACTTAGCCTTTTACTGTCCAACAAGGCTTAACAAATTACTCCCTCCGTCCCATAATATAAAAGCGTTTTCACTTCTGCTTCAGTAGACCCCCCTAACACAAAGACGGTCCAGATTCGCCGATGCCTCTTCATAACCGGGGGCAGGATGGGCATATTTTAAAAAGGTGGCCGCCCGCCCGCCCAGCCGCGCAGCTCCTGACGTATACGGATACGGCGGGATTGTTTTTTTTAGACCAAACGCGCCGGTTTGGTAAGGGCCCACGTTGTGCGCGCATTACGGCGGTTGACTGTATTAACCTCGCCTGCCAATCAACTGCCCCGCCGCCTTCTTCCTCGCCTGCCGCCCCACCGCGGCGCCGCCTTCTCCCTCGGCTGCGGTGCCGCACTGACCGGTCGGTCGGCCGCCTCGCCCTGCCGCGCCGCTTGGACCGGTCGGTCGACCGCCTCGCCCTATCGCGCCGCTCGCCTCGCCCTGCCGCCTCGACTGCCGCGCGCGATGACCGGTCGGCCAGCTCGGCGGCCGCGCGCTGGCGCTGGCGCCTGGGCTGCCGCACGCATTAACGCCGTGGATCGGCCACGCGCCGGCACCACGACGCCTCACCTGCCCCCGCGGGGCTATAAAACCCGACGCGGCGCTGCTCTCCACCGCGCCTCCCCTCAACCTCTTCTTCCCTCCCCCCACCGCGCCGCCCCATCACCCTCTTCTTCCTCCACAACGCCGGCATGTCCAGCGACTCCGACAGCGACGGGGCGGCGCCGGCCGGCTACTGGCCGTCCAGCCTGACCGTCGGCCAGACCAAAGATCTGGCCCGGTTTGGGCTATACGTGCCGCCGTCGGTGAAGCTGCCACGGCCGTGGCGAATCTCCGCCGACGGCTACCCAACCCTCGGCCCACCGGCGTCGAAGGAGGAGCTCCGGCGGCACGTCGGCGGCCGGTACAACCGCAAAGGCCGCCGCCGCTTCTGGACCGGCAAAAGCTTCGACACCATCGTCGGGGCATTCTAGCGTGCCTCCCGTGGACTCCCCGTAGGAGACATTACCGCGGAGGCCGGCCCTTCCCACCGTCGTGCAGCCACGCCGGCCCCACCTGCCCAACCGGCCCCACCTGCCCCGCCGGAGGTCCCGCTCCCACCGGAGCAGACGGTGCTGCACCAGGACGGCGACCCCGACGACACGCCTGGGTTGCTGGCGGTGATCGCGAGGTCGGCGGAGGAGGCCGCCGCTGCGGCTGCGGAGGGGGCATTGGCCGAAGAACAAGCCTTGGCGGCGGTGCAGCAGCACGTGGCGCTGGCGGCGGCGGCGGCGGACGAGGAGGACTGGTACCCGAGCAGCGACGAGGACGGTGGCGGCGACGGCGGCGACGACGGCGGCGACGCGCCGGTTATCGACCTCACCAGGAGTGATGAGGAGTAGGAGTAGATTAGGTTTTTTTAAAATTCCATTTGAATCGATGTAAAATATCCTAAAAATGAATGGAATTTGAATTTCGTGTATAATGTGCGATCGGATTGAGGGGCGCGGGTCTTCCTGGAGCGGTTTCCCTCGCGAGCTATCCGGGGCGTGCGCAAGATCGAGGCGGACTTGGCCTCGGGTGCGGGTGCGGGGCCCTCCGGTCAGTGTCCGGCTCGGGGTGGAAGAAACTGGGGCGGGTCCCTCCGGTCAGCGGCTGGGGGCGAGGGATGAAAAAAAAGTACATGTCATGTCCGGGAATTGTTTTAGGGTTTTTCACCCGTAAAATTGTATAAAATGCGTACATTGTTAAATAGCAATTATACTTGGCATTCATGCTTGTCATGATGGTACAAGTGCACAAAAAAAATGGGTTCATTTCAAGGATGTTGAAAAAAAACATGCTTCGCGACGGGCCCTTCGCTCCTACCCGAACGGCCTCCGCAGAAGAAGGTTAAATTTTGGTCAGCTTTAGAATGACCCCATTTTTTGCAAGCGGGTTGGCATGCCCAATAGAGAAGTCAATGCAAAATTTCATCAAATTGTATAAAATGCATACATTGCTAAAAAGCTATGAAATTTGGCAGTCATGCTTGTTATGATGGTACAAGTGCATAAAATTTTTTGTGTCATTCTGTGGAGTTGGAAAAAAAACGTCCTTCGGAGGAGGCCTTCGGTAGACCCGAACAGTGCTGGTTACACATGGTGTTGGTGATTGCATGCATGAAAGTAAACAAAAATTTGGCAGCATGTCTGCATCACCGAAGCAGGGCCCCACGCAAGATTTGGACGAATCCGGACACCAAACGCACGTTGCGTCACGTCCGGGCGTTGTTTCTGGGTATTTTCCTCTGGAAAACCGTAGAAAATGCATGCAACGTAGAAAATTGTTGAAAATTGGCATGGATGCTGGTGGTGATGCTGCCTGGGTGTGAAAAAAGTTTTGGGTCATTCTGTGGAGGTGAAAAAAAAACGTCCTTCGGAGGTGGCCTACGGTAGACCCGAACAGTGCTTGTTACACATGCTGTTGGTGATTGCATGCATGAAAGTAAACAAAAATTTGGCAGCATGTCTGCATCACCGAAGGAGGGCCCCACGCAAGATTTGGACGAATCCGGACACCAAACGCACGTTGCGTCACGTCCGGGCGTTGTTTTCGGGTATTTTCCTCTCGAAAACCGTAGAAAATGCATGCAACGTCAAAAATTGTTGAAAATTGGCATGGATACTTGTGGTGATGCTGCTTGGGTGTGGAAAAAGTTTTGGGTCATTCTGTGGAGGTGGAAAAAAACGTCCTTCGGAGGTGGCCTCCGGTAGACCCGAACAGTGCTGGTTACACATGCTGTTGGTGATTGCATGCATGAAAGTAAAGAAAAATTTGACAGCATGTCTGCATGATCGAAGCAGGGCCCCACGCAAGATTTGGACGAATCCGGACACCAAACGCAAGTTGCGTCACGTCCGGGCGTTGTTTTCGGGTATTTTCCTCTCGAAAACCGTAGAAAATGCATGCAACGTCAAAAATTGTTGAAAATTGGCATGGATGCTTGTGGTGATGCTGCCTGGGTGTGGAAAAAGTTTTGGGTCATTTTGTGGAGGTGAAAAAAAACGTCCTTCGGAGGTGGCCTCCGGTAGACCCGAACAGTGCTGGTTACACATGCTGTTGGTGATTGCATGCATGAAAGTAAACAAAAATTTGACAGCATGTTTGTATGACCAAAGCAGGGCCCCACACAAGATTTGGACGAATCCGGACACGAAACGCAAGTTGCGTCACGTCCGGGCGTTGTTTTCGGGTATTTTCCTCTCGAAAACCGTAGAAAATGCATGCAACGTCAAAAAATGTTGAAAATTGGCATGGATGCTTGTGGTGATGCTGCCTGGGTGTGGAAAAAGTTTTGGGTCATTCTGTGGAGGTGGAAAAAAACGTCCTTCGGAGGGGGCCTCCGGTAGACCCGAATAGTGCTGGTTACACATGCTGTTGGTGATTGCATGCATGAAAGTAAAGAAAAATTTGATAGCATGTCTGCATGACCGAAGCAGGGCCCCACGCAAGATTTGGACGAATCCGGACACCAAACGCAAGTTGCGTCACGTCCGGGCGTTGTTTTCGGGTATTTTCCTCTCGAAAACCGTAGAAAATGCATGCAACGTCAAAATTTGTTGAAAATTGGCATGGATGCTTGTGGTGATGCTGCCTGGGTGTGGAAAAAGTTTTGGGTCATTCTGTGGAGGTGGAAAAAAAACGTCCTTCGGAGGTGGCCTCCGGTAGACCCGAACAGTGCTGGTTACACATGCTGTTGGTGATTGCATGCATGAAAGTAAACAAAATTTTTACAGCATGTCTGCATGACCGAAGCAGGGCCCCACGCAAGATTTGGACGAATCCAGACACCAAACGCAAGTTGCGTCACGTCCGGGCGTTGTTTTCGGGTATTTTCCTCTCGAAAACCGTAGAAAATGCATGCAACGTCAAAAATTGTTGAAAATTGGCATGGATGCTTGTGGTGATGCTGCCTGGGTGTGGAAAAAGTTTTGGGTCATTCTGTGGAGGTGGAAAAAAAACGTCCTTCGGAGGTGGCCTCCGGTAGACCCGAACAGTGCTGGTTACACATGCTGTTGGTGATTGCATGCATGAAAGTAAACAAAAATTTGACAGCATGTCTGCATGACCGAAGCAGGGCCCCTAGCCGCCCCACCGCGATCGCGCCGCCGAACCCTAGCCGTCCCACCGCTGTGTCGCCGCCCCACAGCCACCTCGCCGACCGACGTTCCATCCCTTCCAACCGTACCGTCACCTCACCGCCGCTGAACCCTAGCCGCCCCACAGCCACCTCGCGGCCGAACCCTAGCCGCCCCGCAGCCACGTCGCCGCCCCACAGCCACCTCGCCGCCCCACAGCCACCTCGAACTCGCGTGAGCCGTCGGCAACCGGGCGGTAAGAGATTGATTTCAGAAGTTGTGTTACATCCGGTTTTTTTGAACTAATTTTCACCTTGGCCGCGCCGTTCATGTAGCTCGTGTAAACCCCCGCCGAACTTGTGGTGTGGCGGCCGGCGCATCATACACCCATTGACGACGTGAAGGTACGATTAAACACGCACTTCTATATGTAAATTTTCTATAGCCGCGGGCTGTATCAAATATCTAATATTTAGTATTTTTTTCTTTTAGTATGGATGAATATGGTGAAATTTATTGCTTTGTCGAGAAGTGGTGCTCTTTGGTGAATAAGTTGACCAATAGGCAACGGAAGAGGCTTGGTGGCACTGGCTTAAGTAAAATGTTGTTAATTCCTAGTGTCCAAATGAGGAAGTGTTTGTTGAAATTTATAATTCAAACATATGATGCCACTAGGAAAACCTTCGTTATGCGCCCTAAGAATGGTGATTTAACTCTGCACGCTAATGATATATTTCACATACTTGGCCTAGAGAATAAGGGAAAAGATGTGATGAAAGTATTAGGCAAAGTAGGGGGTGATGCAAAGGAAAGGGTGCCTTCTCGTTTCTTGGATACGAGGAATGGAGAAATAGTGATAGATGGGTTGATCCAACACATTGTTACTAGTGGGGCTTATGACGATAACTTTGTGCGGAGAGCTGTGTTGGTTCTGTTAGGTACAGTTATTGCACCGCCCTCGACCAAACATGTCCCTCATAACTTTTACAAATTGGTGGAGGATGTTGATGCCATAAAGTCATTTAATTGGAACTCGTTCACGTTACGCGTGTGCATGACTGGCATCACAAAGACGGTAAAAGATCTCTCAAAATTTAAATGGCCGGTGGGAAACCTGGCGCTCATTCAGGTAAATCAGAATTGTAAATTGTGCTTATGTAATAATATTTCTTTGCGTTTACGATGATTAAATCTTTTCATATTCATGCAGTACATGTATTGGGAGAAAGTGCAACCAACAGCCGTAGAAACATACGATCCTCTTTCGTCTGAGTATCCTCTTATGATAAACTGGTCGGAAATTGAGGCAGGGAAGCGTGACCAGTACGACACAGACAACGGCCATGGTCATTGGAAGGTAAATGTTTATGGATTGCACTTCAACCATTCATTTGAGTACTTAACGGATCACTTACTTAAATTCGTTTAATATTTTATAGATTGATAACATAATTAGCGAAGAGTACAGAAACGCTAAACTAGCCAAAGAGGGAATAATTCCAGAGTAGATACCTGAGCGACGAAAGCGTAAAGGTGTTCGTAAATGTAATAATGCCGAGGCTTCATCGAGTACGGACACCACACTAGATCAAGTCATGAAATGCATAAAAGATATGCAAAAAGAAATGCGTCTCATTCCTGATAAATGTGCTGAGGTAATGATTAATGCATAATTTATTTTATGTTTACATGGATATAATGCTGAAGAGTGCGTAACGTTTTGGATGTTTTTCTAGGTACTCATCGAGAAACTGAAAAAGAGAGGTCTTGTCTTCAAACCATCAGACAAGCAGGATGATGACGATTGCGCTTTGCTAAGTGAAAGTTGTGAGTGGAAGAGCAAGTTTAAGGGAAAACATTGGGATGAAGTAAATTCAACTCCTTTGAATGAAAGTGAAGAGTGGAAGAAAAAGTACAAACCGAAATATTTTGATGAAGGTAATTCAACTCCTTCGAATGATCGTAGGGAGGAGAAGAATGGAGTATCTTCCTCGGGCATGAAAGACAAAACATCCGGTAAAGGTGATGCAACCGACCCCCTTGTTATTATTGATAATGGTGATTCACCCGCGGTATCATCTGCATCATTAGCCACAAATGAATTTCCTTCAGTCACTCGAACCCCACAAAATGTTAACACGGTATCAGGCGGGTCTAGCACTGAAAAGTCAGAGGAAATTAGTATTGACAGTCTTAATACCCGTTTAAAGAATGCCATTCGTAATGGTACAAAGGAGTCAGTTGGGAAGCGCAAGCGAACACAATCAAAATACTATAGGTCACCTTACCTGCAGAAAGGTAGAAGCAAAAAAGCTATCACTTTTGTAAATTACTTTCTGGCCTAACACGTGCATTTAACTAACCCATTGTATGTACATTTTCATAGGTTTATTTGGTATACGAGATGTTATGATTAGCACGGACCATATTACTGAGGATCACATAGAGGCCTCGAGGGTTTATATCCAGACATTATCAAAGTCGTGCAAGCATCATGGGCAGACTGTGGCTATCATGCCGGGTTTAGGAGGGGAGTCGTGTTCCGCAAGACAGCTTCAAGCCGTCATTGATCATCAGTGGTTGAATGGCGCCGTAAGAATATGTTTTCTTGATTTCCCTATATAAGTTTATTGTGTATACTCTGTAATATTCATATTTGTATTATGTTATTTTCAGGTTATCAATTGTTATTTGAAGCACGTGCAAAACCGTAGTCATTTTCTTGATCGCCACATATTATCATCGTGGACGTCGCACTATCTTCTACTTCGTGCTTCAGGAGAGATACAAATTTCGAAGAACAATGTGCTAGAAAATTTCACAGACAAATCAACAACTGTGGAAAGAGTAATTGAGGAGTATTTTGTGAAAGAAAAGGTATGCCACTTCAAACAAGCCTTCTCATTACAACAATATTTGTATGTACACATTCATAACTTTACTGTTTCGTAGGCATATTTTCCTTTTAATTTGGACAATCAACACTGGATAACTGTTGTGATGCACACCACAAAGAAAGAGTTTCAAGTTCTAGATTCTTTAGCTAAAAAACTCAGCGAAGAAACAAAAGAAAAGATTAAAACACTAGTGAGTTTACAAAAATTATTTCCCTTCTATAAAGTGTTCAACCCACATTTTTAACATACAATTTATTTCAAAGATCAGAAATCGCTAAAGATACAAAGGAGGTAAACTCCTATATAAACGGGAAGTATCCCGATGTCTCTTCTTGGCCAATCACGAAGTATGACATGCCGCTACAGCATGACATGTAAGTTAAATTTTGAATGCATATTTAATTTTGTGTTCCATCATTTTCTGAATCATGTTATTATTTCAGAGTCTCTTGTGGACTTTTCGTGACGCAATGCATCGTACACTGGGACGGAGAGGAGTGGAAATATTTCTTTAACCAATCGGAGGTTGATTCTATAAGAGGACGCATTGTCGCGGAAATACTTTTTTCAGAGAGCAACACGATGGAAAAGGTGAAGGACAAGATTATTAAAATCATGGAGAAGGAATAATTGGCGCGACTGCTACTTCGCAAATTTTGATTTTGTACTGGCACTATTTTGGATTTATTTCGCAACTAAATAATAATGGCAGACATACATTATTATGCCTATTCGGTACTTGCTAAAGTTTTATTATTGTAATAATGGCAGACATACATTATTATGCCTATTTGATGATTGGGACAAATTTATTCTGTTTTCGGGCGGAGTTTTCGTGATGAAATTGATACTATTTTTTGTTTCAACTGATTATGCATTGCATCAGTTATATGTTTTGAATGTTATAAAAAAAATAAGGCACCACGTAGTTAAAAAATGCCCCACCGGCGGCTGGACCGGTAGTAGGTACAGTTTTCCACCCCAACAGGGCGGCTCGAGTGACCGAACTGGCCCACTACTGGTCCAGTAGCACGGTCCAACGGGGGCTGGTAACAGAGGAGTTCAACCCCTCCCCCACGCCCCGCTATTTAAACCGGTCCGTGGCACCTTCGGCTTCCGAGGTGGGACTAAACCACCTGTGCTTGCGCCGCGGTGTGCACGGGGCATGCATTGCGACGTTCGTGGGCCTGGCGCGACATCCCCCCCCCCCCCCCCGCTAACTGGGTCGGCCCATAGTTAACCCGCGCGGTCGCCCCCAATGCCCGCGCACTTCTTTAGTCCCACCTCGGAAGCGGGGAGGCGCTCCGACCGGCTTAAGTAGCCGGGCGCGGCGGTGCTGTTGAACTCCTCTGTTACACATACCATCCAGCCCCGTTGGACTCTGCTGCTGGGCCTGTAGTGGGCCGATTTGACCTCCCGAGCCTAGTTGGTACGTGTGATTTGGAAAAAATTACCTACTACAGCTCCAGCCGCCGGATGGGCATTTTTTAGAGTTCAAAACTTATGATGTTACTAATGTTCATTAACCACTAATTAACAAAGTAACCAGTATGTTCAAACAGTCAACTCGTTCACACAAAACCTTATAAAAGACATGGTATTAATTCAAATCCTATCATAGATGTTCACATAATATTTTGAGAAACATAAACAAACCACTTATTAAGTTTTCTGGCATCACACACATGTTCACATAAATATCGAACAACATAGATTATTTCGACATGACTCGTGCAAACATATTTCTTCTTCCCACGATCGAAGCCACCTCTTTACGCCCGATTCCTGAAAGAAATATAAAAAACTATGTGAGAAATTATAGTCGGTAAAATGCAATTACAAACATAACAAAATTTGTTTTTAAAAACTTACTTCTCGTTCAGACTACATGTCGCCTTTTTATGACCTGGCAAATGACACAGACTGCATAACGACCCTCTTTTCTTCTCTCTAAAATCTTTTGGTCTACCATTTTTCGTAACGTCGCCCCCCCCCCCCCCCCTTTGACCGTCCTTTCTTAGGTGCACCCTTCGTCGAAACTTTTTCAGGATCAACAATACCAGGTGTACCTTCTTGCGCCTGACTTGCCAATTTCCTAGCCATAGCACACCTTCTACTTCCTATAAGTTCCTCCTCCGAAATCTTTTTCTTTGCTATTATGTTGTCCAGACATTTCATCAACTCATCAAACAAGAAGGGATCATTTGATGCAACATGAGCAGCTTCTGCGGTTTTTATGGTAATTTGACTATACCGTTCCCTCTCAACTGGCCCTGACCAACCCCATCCAAACATATCACTCTTGCGTTGCACAGGCAACCCATCTCTCGCATTTTTGGAGAACCGATGAAGGACACAACACTTTGGTATTTCAGTTAAGTTCAGATGATGCAGAACAAAGAGAATGTGTTTGCATGGCAACCCTTTCCGAACCATCCTAAGACAAGTGCATGATATAGTTTCTTCTGAACTAGCCGGTTGATAAACAACATTGTACCTGAACTTGTGGTTATCCTTCCATGTCACGATGAATGTCTGATGCTCAATACCCACGAGCGTCTCAAATATCTCCAGCTTTCCCATCTTCTGCAAATCATCTTGCAGGATGTAGAAATTAGCAGGTGTGAATACAGCGGCAGCATGCTCCTCAATGGCCTTATATTCAGTAACCGACGGTGGCACTTTCTGGTTAGCATCACAGTCATCGTGCGCCTCGTTCTCACGGAGGCGAACTATACAGTTCTCGTAATGCACTACTAAATCAACTATTGTCATACCGTAATCCAGGTGAAGGTGAAGGCAGGAGTTGAGGCTTTCGCTTCTCTGGTTACTTCGCATACCAAGAAAAAACCCATCAGAAAGATATAAAGATGCCCAAAGTCTCCTCTTCCTATACATCCTGTTAAGCCATTCTTCAGTTTTATCAGTTTTCCACTTATTGACGAAAGCGGACCATCTCTGCTCAAAGTTTGCTTGAGAGGTGGCATAGTACAAAAGCGACCTGAACTCATCAAGTGACTTGTAATGTAGGTGCTTTTGCATATTTTTCTCGATATGCCAGGAACAAAGACGATGAAACACATCCGAAAGGACAGTCCGTGTCGCTCGGATCATTGCAGCGTCACCGTCTGTGATTATTGACTTTGGCTTCACCTGACAGTTTGCCCTCATAAATGTCTGCAACAACCACACGTATGTCCCTTCGGTCTCGTCAGAAACAATTGCACAACCAAATACTATGGTGCAGCGGTGGTTATATACTCCGACAAAGGGGATGAACGGCATGCCATATCTGTTCATCTTATATGTGCTGTCAAAGACGACAACATCTCCGTAGTCCTGATAGTCCCTCCTTGACTGTGCATCGCACCAGAACATACTCTTTAGTCGCCCTTCGTTATCAAGCACATACTCAAAAAAAAAGTCAGGGTCCTTCGCCTTTCTGCTCCTCATAATGCCAACTGCCGTCTCAGCATCACCCTTTGCAATGAGTTTCATTTTTTCTCTGTAGCACAGATTATAAATGTCCCGCCTGATAAGCCCGCACTTATCGTACGAACCATATCTGCTGATGAAGTTGTCCATTATTATGTGCTTTCTTATCCCAGCCGCTTCCAGTGCCAATATCTCTGCCCTCTTGCCATCTCCAATCCGTCTGTGTGACCACAAAAAACAAACCTCGTCGGGGCAAGCCATCGCGTGGTTATGATCATCCACGAATGACGCGACGAACCAAACTCCACGTTCTCTGTCCAGCTTGACCACCATATGTGCACCACAATCGCAACGAGTCTCGGGTCTAAGCCTGCGCTTGCGGCCCTCCATGGTTATGAATTTGCTCTGCCTTCTTCCCGCCCTGGAGCAAAGAAACCGCCGGTATCGTATAATTCCTGAAGCACCTTTCGCTCGTTTCACCTTCTGTTTTCTGATGCTAAACCCATGCTCTTTGGCGTGATTGTTGTAGAATATGTATGCATCCCCTTGCAATCGAAATGTCATAGCCATGATCTTCCAATGTGTCTCCAACATCTACTGCTGCCTTTGAGCCTCTTCAATGTCCATATCTGCCTCATTGTGATCACCTGTAGTATCATCTGACTCGTCCTACAAAATTACAAATAAAATTGTGTCAACTACTATCATTTATCTCATACTATTTTGCGATGTATAACATGTATGAACGAACCTCGGTCAAGTTATCTGCTAATGATTCCTGGAAACTATTTTGCACATTTCAACATCCACATCTTCCTGCAAATTTAAACGAAAACAAATAGTTAGACCTGCCATAATTTGCTAATTCAAAAATGAAATCAAAATACATGCCACTTACGTTTTCACTATTCGCACCATGTTCATTATTATGAAAATCCTCCGAAGGTAAGATATCATATGACGAGCATGAATCGTTGTCGCTGCTGTCCTCATCTTCGTTAACACTATCGGTTTCAGTGTTAGTCACCTTATCACTATAATTCTCATCCCCCGTGAATGCGGTTTCTTCGTCCATGTGAACACCTAACTAGCAGAACTGCCCAACATTTCCTTGTGTTAAAATTCGTCCACTGGATCATACAATCCCAACCACATGAACTAAATGACCATTCATCATGCTAGGTTTAGATGCCAAACCTTGGGCCGCGGTGTACACGTCGCTGGTGTAGGACGCTGGGGGGCTCCGACTTGATTCTAGCCGGCGACGACGTGGAGTACGAGGAAGCCGCGGGTTTTTTGGACGGATCCGCGGCTGGGTACGACGGCGGTCGGTCGCGGCGGAGGCGGCGCCGTTCACGTCCACGGCGTCGGACGACGACGGTGAGATGCGGCGTGAGGCGACGGCGTTGTTCGACACTTCCGGCCTCCGGCCTCCGGCGGCGATCGGCAAGTTGGAGAAAGGCAATGGACCGGGAGGGACCGTGATTGTCGGGGCGGGCGCGAAGATCGTGCGCCTTCCCGTTTTCCCCCGTACGCGGGCGGGCGCGAAGATCGTGCAGTCCCTACGCGAGCGGCGGATCTTTTTTTTTTTTGCATGCGGCGGCGCGCGAGTAAACGTACGGCGGCCTGCAGTGTACAGTACGAGGTGGGTGTACGGTTTTTCCGTATGACCATTATGCCCTTATACGTTTCTTAGGGGGGGTCTACCGAAGCGGAGCCCAAGCGTTTTTTACACTAGTAGAGTGTTAAAAACGCTCTTATATTATGGGACAGAGGGAGTAGATAGAAAGATCGGCCGGATTAGATGATCTTGAAACCGCCTTGCACCCTCTGTTCTTCCTGTGTGGCTGTGCGCCTCATTAACCTTGGGGCGAAACACTGTTTTGTTCTGCTTGTGCAAGCCTGCCAATATTTCCTCCTTCGTCCAGACTCCAGCAGCTCCATGGGCTGTTGTGTACTTGTGTCGATGGTGTGAGCTGGTTTGACATCAGGGCTACCCAACAAATCAGATTGCAAGTGAGTGCATGACATCGCCAGTGATCTGATGGAAACTTGAAGAGGTTTTACACCTATTTAGCAGGAACAAATTGTGTGCTAAAGTCTTAAATTGAGAGGCACAATGTTTTACTTCCAAGTTTTTACACTCGAGATGTTACTACAAACACCAGCTCAGCAATGGAACAGGTTGTACTGTGTCCATATTCATCAGTTTTTTCGAGCACATCCTGACAACAATTTCTTACATATATACATGGACTAGAATTGCAAATATTTTGCCATATCTTGTTGAAAGAGTTCGATAATGCAAGCAGCAGTGGTTTGTTGGGAAACGTGTTGCAGTTTAATTCGGGAAAAGGGAAAGAAAATAAGAAAGTACAAAATTGCAATCTTCTTAGAACTAATTTGTGACACTTGCATGAATATACTCCCTCCGTCCCGTAACATAAGAACGTTTTTCAAGCTGTTTTAGTTTAAAAAATGTTCTTATATTATGGGACGGAGGGAGTAGTATATATGTAGTTGGGTATCATTCAATATTTTGGTAAGGATCTCTTAAGTGTATGCTCTAAGTAACATCTTGAAACTAGTTTCTGGTTAGGTATATGCAAATAGAAAAATCGAGAGCATATAAGATATTTAAGAGGAGTTTCTACCAAATCATTTCGCCTGCTTGTTTACTAGAAAGTTTTTTTATTGGATCAAATGTGTTGTTCATCTCTAAAGACAGCAGCGGTTCTTGAGTCCCATATTTTCCATAGGACGGCCTGGGCCAACGGTGGCCAAATATTTGGATTCATGCCAGCCGGGGATTGAAAATCATGGATGGCCTCCATTGAATGCGGAGGATTGAAACCTAGCAGCAACCAAACTTGTGTTGAAAATGAGCTAAGACACACCAAATGTAGAGCATCTTCACATGAGTCTTGGTACCTAGTGCGGGCAGCCGAATCTAAGATGTGCTTGTGTTGCATGTTGGCTTTGGTATTCAGACGATCTCTGACAACAACCAACCAAAGATCTTCACTTTGATGGTGGCCATTGGTGACCAAATGAAGTTGTAGTGCAGGTCATAGTGATCTTTAAACATAAGAATATTGTATGCATTTTTGGCCGACAAGGGTGAACCATGTATGGGGAAACGCTCATCTTGACGTTCAGAGGAGTGAAAGTCCCGCAACAAACTATTCCCTCTCCAACTTCCATTAAGAGAAACCAGCTGTTCTTAGTTGTTGGAGTATAATGTCCGGCCCTCTCCCATAATTTGGACTTTTGGTTGCGTTGGCTAGTGCATGAAGCTTAACATGGCATCAGAGCCCAAGGTCTTGAGTTCAAGTCATGCGTTTCACAGTTTATCTAAAAAATTAATGTTGTGCCCCCTTGTCAACGTACAGGCCTATTGAGCCATACTTCTGAGTCTATCCACATGTTGACTTTTCGCGTCACATGTGAGAGGACGTGTTGAAGTGTATATGTGGATTGCCTAGCCCTTTCCATAAGTCACTACACGAATCACTGAATTTGCTATCCGTCCACTCTTTGCCGTCTGCTAGCGGACGGCCAAGAGTGGACACATTCACTAGTAGAAAACAGGGCTTTGATCCGGGCCAGATCAGATCATTAGTCCCGGTTCTGTTACGAACCGGGACCAATGGTTGCATCAGTTCCGGTTCGAGCGGCCAGGGCGCCGGCCGGGCCTCGGCAGGAACCAGTCCCGGTTCGTCTGACCCCTTTAGTCCCGGTTCCAGACACGAACCGGGACTAAAGGGCCTCGCTCCTGGCCCAGCCCCTTTAGTCCTGGTGCTAGCCACCAACCGGGATTAAAGAGACACCATTAGTCCCGGTGCTAGCCACCAACCGGGACTTAAGAGTTACCTATATATATGCTCGCCCCTGCCTGCTCACTCCTCTGTTTTTTGGCCGGACGGCATGTGGGAGGTGTGTTGCTCTCTGTTCTCACCTCCTATGCACATGAGGTGTTCGATGAAATGCCGCAGCCACACTTAAGCTTTCTCCTCTCCAAGCTCGACCTCCAAGCTACATTTTCCCCAAGATTTGTTTAGGTTTGGCGGTGCACCAACTACACAAGTGTTCTAAAAGGTTAATGACTTCATCGTTTCATCTCTCACTGCTAGTTTAGCTCATTTCAAATGCTCTAGAAGTAGAGTGTGGTTTGTGGGTTTTAGTGGAGTGTGGGAGTTCTTTTGATTTAGACGCACAATTAGAGGTGAAATTAACTTCTTAGAGTCTGCACATGTGTAGGGTGCCGTTCCCGTCCCCGTCCTCACCGTCGTCGATCGCCCGCGCCGATCTCGTCGCCGGCACCACCGTGGTGAGCCTCTTGTTCTTATCTTCCTTTTAAAAGAAAAAAGTGCTTACTTGTATGATTTACATAGATACTTGTATTAATTTGGTCACTTCTCTATTCATGATGTTCTGTAATGGTTTTTGATACACTTAATTATATAATGCACGCAGATGAACCAGCAATGGATGTACGGTGACCGACGCGCCTCCGAGTACATTGAGGGCCTGCATAAATTTCTCGAAGTGGCTAAGGCAAACAAGCAGAATGGTTTTATGTATTGTCCATGTACTGTCTGTGAGAATGCGAAGGATTACTCTAACTCGAAAACCCTTCACTCCCACCTACTTGAGAAGGGTTTCATGCCACACTATAATGTTTGGACCAAGCACGGAGAAAGAGGGGTTATGATGGAAGACAATGAAGAAGAAGAGGATGATGACAGCTATCCTATGTTCCCTGTATACGGTGATACTGCAACAGGGGAAGCTGAAGATCAAGAGGCACCAGACGATGTGCCCGATGATGATCTTGGCCGGGTCATTGTTGATGCACAGAGAGAATGCGAAAGTGAAAGGGAGAAGTTGAAGTTCGATCGCATGTTAGAGGATCACAAAAAAGGGTTGTACCCAAACAGCGAAGATGACAACACAAAGCTCGGTACCACACTGGAATTGCTGCAATGGAAGACAGACAATGGTGTATTTGACAAGGGATTTGGTTCGCTGCTGAAAATAATGAAGAACAAGCTTCCAAAGGATAACGAATTGCCCGACAGTACGTACGAAGCAAAGAAGGTTCTTTGCCCTCTAGGATTGGAGGTGCAGAAGATACATGCATGCCCTAATGACTGCATCCTCTACCGCGGTGAGTACGAGGAATTGAACGCATGCCCGGTATGCGGTGCATTGCGGTATAAGATCAGACGAGATGACCCTGGTAATGTTGAGGGTGAGCGTCCCAGGAAGAGGGTTCCTGCCAAGGTGATGTGGTATGCTCGCATAATACCATGGTTGAAATGTTTGTTCAAAAACAAAGACCATGCCAAGTTGTTGCAATGGCACAAAGAAGACCGTAAGAAAGACGGGAAGTTGAGAGCACCCGCTGACGGGTCGCAGTGGAGAAAAATTGAGAGAAAGTGGGGGGACTTTGCAGGTGACGCAAGGAACGTATGGTTTGGTTTAAGTGCAGATGGCATTAATCCTTTTGGGGAGCAGAGCAGCAAGCATAGCACATGGCCCGTGACTCTATGTATCTATAACCTTCCTCCTTGGTTGTGCATGAAGCGGAAGTTCATTATGATGCCAGTGCTCATCCAAGGCCCTAAGCAACCCGGCAACGACATTGATGTGTACCTAAGGCCATTAGTCGAAGAGCTTTTACAGCTGTGGAATGGAAAAGGTGTACGTGTGTGGGATGAGCATAAACAAGAGGAATTTGACCTACGAGCGTTGCTGTTTGTAACCATCAATGATTGGCGTGCTCTTAGTAACCTTTCAGGACAGACAAACAAGGGATACAACGCATGCACGCACTGTTTAGATGATACCCAAAGTATATATTTGGACAAATGCAAGAAGCATGCCTTAAGAAAGAAAGGCAAACATTTCAAAGGTCAGGCAGATCACCAGAAGAAGCCCGTCCTCCGTACTAGTGATGATATACTTGATATGGTCAAGGATTTACAAGTAATCTTTGGAAAGGGTCCTGGCGGACAATCTGTTCCGAATGGCGCTGACGGACACGCACCCATGTGGAAGAAGAAATCTATATTTTGGGACCTACCCTATTGAAAAGACCTAGAGGTCCGCTCTGCAATCGACGTGATGCACGTGACGAAGAATGTTTGCGTGAACGTGCTAGGCTTCTTGGGCGTGTATGGGAAGAAAAAAAATACACCGGAGGCACGGGAGGACCAGCAACGTGTGAACGAAAAAGACGGCATGCATCCAAAGCAGTATCAAGGTCCTGCCAGCTACGCTCTAACCAAAGCGGAGAAGGAAATCTTCTTTGAATGCCTAATCAGTATCAAGGTCCCGTCTGGCTTCTCGTCGAATATAAAGGGAATAATAAACATGGCAGAGAAAAAATTCCAGAACCTAAAGTCTCATGACTGCCACGTGATTATGACGCAACTGCTTCCGGTTGCATTGAGGGGGCTTCTACCAGAAAATGTTCGATTAGCCATTGTGAAGCTATGTGCATTCCTCAATGCAATTTCTCAGAAGGTAATCGATCCAGAAATCCTACCAAGGTTACATAATGATTTGGTCCAATGTCTTGTCAGCTTCGAGTTGGTGTTCCCACCATCCTTCTTCAATATTATGACGCACGTCCTAGTTCACCTAGTCGACGAGATTGCCATTCTAGGTCCTGTATTTCTACACAATATGTTCCCTTTGAGAGGTTCATGGGATTCCTGAAGAAATATTTTTGTAATCGTGCGGCCAGAAGGAAGCATCTCCACGGGCCATCAAACAGAGGAGGTCATTGGGTTTTGTGTTGACTTTTTTCCTGACCTTAAGCCGATTGGTGTCCCTAAATCGCGGTATGAGGGGAGACTGAGTGGAAAAGGCATGCTAGGAGCGGATTCAATAATATGTAGGGACGGGCATTCCTGGGCGCAAGCACACTACACAGTTCTACAGAATTCTACCTTGGTGGCCCCGTATATCAATGAACACAAGAATATTCTATGCTACAAACACCCGGAGCAGTCTGACGACTGGATTACACGTGAACACATCGGGACTTTCAGCGGTTGGTTGCAAATGCATCTCATGCGTAACAACACTGTTGGAGATGACCTGTACTTGTTGGCCAGGACACCATCTTCGACTGTATTGACTTACCAAGGGTACGAGATAAATGGTAATACATTTTACACAATCGCCCAAGATAAAAAGAGCATCAACCAAAACAGTGGTGTCCGCTTTGATGCAGCAATGACCAATAGGGCAAAGGACACATATTATGATTACATAGAGGAGATATGGGAACTTGACTATGGACATGAATTTAAGGTCCCTTTGTTTCGGTGCAAATGGGTCAATCTGTCAGGAGGTGGGGTACAGTTAGACCCGCAGTTTGGAATGACAACAGTGGATCTCAACAATCTTGGGTACACAGACGAACCATTCGTCCTAGCCAATGATGTGGCGCAGGTTTTCTATGTGAAGGACATGTCTACCAAACCGAGGAAAAAAAGATAAGGAAGCGAATACATCAAACGATGAGCCAAAGCGCCACATAGTTCTTTCAGGGAAAAGAAACATCGTGGGAGTGGAGGACAAGATAGACATGTCTGAGGATTATGAAAGTTTCATGAAATTCCTCCCTTCAAAGTGAAGGTTGACCCAAGCATCCTGTTAAACGATGAAGATTATCCATGGTTACGGCGCAATAAGGAAGGGACACACGTGAAGAAAAAGCGAAGACTTTCTCTCCACAACTATTCTTATGATGGCTTTGATCTAGAATATCACTACAGTTACATGTCAAGAAATGAAATCCCTTTTGTAATAGATGAGTTTTCGTCCTAAACCCTGTTACTTCGAAAGAGATTGTCCAGTTTCTACATGAAGTGCATCCAGTTATTCCCGTAACCCTCTCAACTTTTTAGCACATGCTATGTGGGTGAAATTATGATACCATGCCAAGTTTCAACCTTTTCAGAGTTCATTTGCAGTGCTTGTCAAATTCAGGGTCGTTTAGGTCCAAGAATGAACTAATAGCAAAAAGAATGAACTAAAAAGCTTTTATAAAACTCTAATAGGAAAAAGAATGAACTAAAAAGATTTTATAAAACTCTAATAGCAAAAAGAATGAACTAAAAAGATTTTATAAAACTCTAATAGGAAAAAGAATGAACTAAAAAGATTTTATAAAACTCTAATAGCAAAAAGAATGAACTAAAAAGATTTTATAAAACTCTAATAGGAAAAAGAATGAACTAAAAAGATTTTATAAAACTCTAATAGCAAAAAGAATGAACTAAAAAGATTTTATAAAACTCTAATAGCAAAAAGAATGAACTAAAAAGATTTTATAAAACTCTAATAGCAAAAAGAATCAACTAAAAAGAATCAAAATAATATTAACTAAAATTATCAAAGTATTTATTTGTTAAAAACTTTAATAGTAAAAAGCTTTTATAAAACTCTAATAGCAAAAGGAATCAACTAAAACATATGCAAAAAAATAACATTAAAATTTAAAAAACATAATATATGCAAAAAATTAAAAAAAGGCCCGCCTACTAGCCACAACGGCCTGCATACGACTAGAAACCCTAGAAATGGGCCAGGATGCAGGCCCGCAGAGCTAGCAGGCCCAACCGGGCGTGAGATAGGCATGTACTGCCTGCAATAGAGAGGAGCTCGAGAGGGCAGCGGCAGCAGCGCTTATAAACCACTCCGAGCCCCTCTCGACTAGCGAGGTGGGACTAAACTTTTGGCTCCGGGAAGCACAGCCCTTTAGTCCCGGTTGGAGCCACCAACCGGGAATAAAGGGCTGTGCTTCCCACCCTTTGGGCTGCTGAAATTTACCTTTAGTCACGGTTAGTCCCGGTTGGTGGTTCCAACCGGGACTAAAGGGGGGCCTTTAGTCCCGGTTGGAGCCACTAACCGGGACTAAAGGGGGGGGTATATAAGCGGGACTTGGAAAAATTTCCAAATCCATCTGCTTTCCCTCTCCCCCGACGGCGCCGAAAACCACCTCAACGCCGCCAGGCTGCCGGATCTCGCCGTCGCCTCCCCGATGCCGTCGCCTCCCCGAGCCCGCTCGCTCCTCGTCGCCGCCCCCGACGCCGTCCCCGTCGCCGCCCCCGACGTCGTCCCCCGTCGCCGCCCCCCGATGCCGTCGCCTCCCCGAGCCCGCTCCAGCCTCCTCCTCCTCCTAGGTGAGCCGCCGGCCACACCGCCGTTCCCCTCCTCCTCCTAGCTATCCTCCCTCCCCCCCACGCGGTCACCGTCGTCGCCCGCGTCAGTCGCCGGCCTAATTTAGAAGAAGAATGCAAATTTCTCCTAATCCTTTTCTGCAAATAATCTCAAACTTTACCAGATTGCTACTGGTCATATGTACTATTTGCTAGAGTTTTTTTAGAATTTTTGGAAACTATCAATTTTTGAACCAAAATTAGGATCAGTTGAGCAAAATAGCTATTATATACCAATCCCTTTGTCCAAAGATGCTCAAAATTTCCCAGATTCATACTAGTCACATGTAGTATTTACAAGAGTTTTCTCAGATTTTTTGAAAGTAGTCAAATTTTGAGGCAAAAATTGGTATTGCCAATTTAAACAGTCAGTACGTGCCAAATATGAGCTCAAAATGACATGATATTTTACAACACCAATACTAGTAAGTGGTAACATGTTTGGTCATATCACAAAGTTTCAATTCAAAAGCATACCATAGTTTTCGTTTTCAGGGGCTGAGCAGCTGGGCCTCTGTTTTTTGGGCCGGGCTGCACTTATGAGTAGTAGTAAAAAAAGTTCGATTTTGGAGGGCAGGCTTGAGCCCATCCAAGCCTGCCCCTAGGATTCGCCGTTGTATATATGCATATATAGCAACGCTAAGCTAGTTAGAAAATTAAGATGGCATTTTAAGTTGATTTGTTGATCTATGAGGAAGATGCTTCTTTAATTGCTACCTTACATGATTTTAAGTGTTATATGTGCTCTTGGGCACGCGCCACACACACATACACATCAATAGGCTTTGATATTAAAAATGGTATTGTTGTTTTATTGTTGTTAAATAAAATGATATTTGCTATAGCCACAATTTGCTCTCGTCGACGATGCCAATCCCACATCCTCGTCGTCGACTCGGCACCGACAACCAGTTTGAGAGGCGCCATGTCCGGGACTGGGCTCCGCCGGGCTGGCACTGGGGGGTGCTACCCTCCGGGGCGCGTAGTTTGGTGAGGAATCCGGGTATCGTCATCGACCCGGAGCTTCTTTGGTGGCGGTCGCGTGGGCCACTATCAGTGCGGAGGCAGCCGGTAACCGAGGAGTTGGTACGTCGCCGTGTCAGGGAGGAGGACGAGCACATCCGTCGCTACATGGTTGCATTGGATGCCAGGTTCTCCAATACCTGGCAGTTCCTTCAGGGATCTCACCCGAGCTATGATCTTGTGATGGTTCCTTCTCTTTGGGTGTCCACTGCCCACGCTTCAGGAACCGCGAGCGAACTAGATTATTCGATAATATTCGAGCTGTATTAGTGATAATATTCGATGCTTTATTAGCTGGATTATTCGAGATGTATTAGTGATATTATATGATAATATTATATGAAGACTCCCTGACGATCGCCGGTGATATCATATGCATTATATTTTTTATGTTCACCGAATTTTCATATGTTGATGGTGATCTATCGTGTTAATTGCATTTTCTACGTTTGACAACTGCTTGGGCTTATTAGGAACCATGAGGCATAAGATCTGCAAGGTCTGGCAAAATTCATGTATGGAAAGTCTTGGAACTGCAGTGCAGTTTGGGGTATTTTTGAGAAAGGGATTTCAAAAATCAGTGGTAATGGTCTTTAACTTGAATTTGTATTGAATTCTGATCATTTTTAGCTATTTTATTGACTTTATTGTTGATTATTAACTGCTGCATAGTGTGTTCCATGCAACATAAGGGAGGACTTCAACAATTCATATGGTAACGTGTTGTACTTTGAGGATGATGAGGAGCGCAAATTCGAATTGGATCTACACAAAGGAAAGAATAAAACCATCATATATGGTGATGGATGGGAGCAGTACATTGCAGTGAACAATTTTAAAGGAGGAGAACTCATAGCTTTTTCCTTAATAGGAGAGGTGAATAGGTTAAGGACATTATATGTCCAAAGCGATGATGATGATGATGACCAAGATGACATCATCAGCCAAGAGGACCAAGATGACATCGACAGCCAAGATGAAGATGAGGACATCCAAGATGAAGATGAGGACAACAAAGATGAAGAGGAGGACATCGAAGATGAAGATGATGGTCCTATCCTTTCTGCAATTTTTTCTCAAAGGATGAAGAAGCTTACTCGGGATGATAAAGCTAGTGTGAAAGAAATGTTACCATCCTCTTCGGCGCTCTTGGGGAAGCCGTTTGTGCACCGTCTAACAAAAACAAACATGGTCAAAAAAGTTATGGTGAGATGTTTTATATTCTTTCATCTCTTTTTGGTCATAACCAAGTATGGTGAGATGTCTAACATTCTGTGCTCTCTATTTTCTCTTAATGATGGGGTCTTCAGAAGTTACCTTTGAAGATGTTTTCCGGAGTGGACATCCCCGCCGTTGGCACTGTTGGAGTAATCCATGGACCAAGAGGGCCTGTCACGAACGTCCAATACAAGACAGAGGATGACGGGCACATATCATTCCACAAGGCCGGCTGGCAGGAGTTCATCAAGGGAAAGAGAGAACTAAGGGTGGACACCCTTGTGGTAATCACTATAAGGAAGAGCAACCGCAAGGACTATCAGATGATGGTTGTTGTTGACCATGTTTAGAACTAAGTCATGAATATATCAGCTGGAGAACTGTTAGTTAATTAATTAGTATGTTAAGATGAATGTGATACATTGATGTTTGTTTCTTAAGTTGAACAACTTTCAAGTGATACTGATGGTTCTTTCTATATATTGATCATGACGATGTTGTGTAATGGTTCTTTCATTGCTATATGTAGTAGCTAGCATCGAGTTGAATGAAAAGCATAAAATAAAAATGGTAAACACAAAAATAAAAGGGGAAACACAATATGAAAACCCCTAAACCCCTCCTTTCAAAAAAAAAACCCAGAGCCTGGCAGCTGCTGACGCGTGGCTGCCTTTTAGTCCCGGTCGGTGTTACCAACCGGGACTAAAGGTCCTCCTGCCAGGCGCCCCACGGCGGCCACGTGGAGCTCCTTTAGTCCCGGTTCGTAAGCCAACCGGGACTAAAAGTGATGGGCATTAGTCCCGATCGTTTTGTCCCGGTTGCAGAACCGGGACTAAAGGCCCTCTGGAACCAGGACTGATGCCCTGTTTTCTACTAGTGATGGCACAGATACTGTGCCATCTGTCCACTCTTTGCCGTCCGCTAGCAGACGACAAAGAGTCTAAAAGCATATGGCAAAGAGCCCACTGGACCATTGGGTTGGTTAGGTCAACTGGACAGACTAGATGCCGCCAGCTAGCTCTTTGCCGTCTGCTTTTAGGCTCTTTGCAGTCTGCCAGCAGACGACAAAGATCCTATATACTAACGGCCGTTCCCGACCCCCACCCTCTCTCTCTCTCTCTCTCTCTCTCTCTCTCTCTCTCTCTCACGCGCGTGCCCCCGAGCCCCCGCCGTCAGCCGCCCCTCTGCCCCCAGCCGCCCCCGCCGCCTCGGCCCCGCCCGACCACCCCCGCGCCCGCCCCCCCTCTAGTGAGTAGTGTGCATTTTTCTGTTTTTTTCATCTAATTAGATTAGTTAGCTAGCTACTGTTAATTAGGTTAGTTAGGTTAGAAAAAAAGGAAAAAGGAAAAGAAGAAGAAGAAGAAGATTAGAAGGAAAAGAAGAAAAGAAGAAAAGAAGAAGGAAAAAAAGGAAAAAGGAAAAAGGAAAAGAAGAAAAGAAGAAGAAGAAGAAGAAGAAGAAGAAGAAGAAGAAGAAGAACGTCATCTCACCCTCCCGGAGATCAAGGCGCGCCAAACGAGCTCATGTCCTGGGATAAGGACTCGTCCACGGCCAGTCGATCTCGCCATCGAGGTTAGTTATAAGGACTCAAATATCTTTCCTCCATTACATTGTGTGTGCGGCCATCGATGATTACAATGCTAACGAGTAGTGGTGTTGCAGGCTGCTCTTCAGAAAGAGAGAGCGACAACCCAGGTGCTTCTGGAGGAGAGGGACCGGGTGGCGGAGAAGGAACTGGCGGCGGAGGAGAAGATGGCTAGGTTGTTCGAGGAGGAGAGGGCACGGAATGAGGCGCCTCACCGGGCCATGTACGAGCTCTGACGTGGCTTGGACTGCGTCGGTATTTCCCCAAAGAGGAAGGGATGATGCAGCACAGCGACGGTAAGTATTTCCCTTAGTTATGAAACCAAGGTTATCGAACCAGTAGAAGGATTACCACCACCCAATAAGCAGCACCTGCACACAAACAACAAATACTTGCAACCCGACGCGAAAGAGAGGTTGTCAATCTCTCTACGGGAAATAGATACATTAGGTAATGATAGATAGGAGAGATAGATCTCTCAAGAACACAAATAAAAAGAGTAAATACGCAGCAAGATATTTTTGGGTTTTTGGTTTTGTAGATCTGAAAACAAAGATTGCAAAAAACGTAGATCGGAAAGCAATATGATAGGAAAAGTAGACCCGGGGGCCGTAGGGTTCACTAGTGGCTTCTATCATGAGTATAGCGCACGGTGGGTGAACAAATTACTGTTGGGCAATTGATAGAAAATTGAATAGTCATGACGATATCCAAGGCGATGATCATTATATAGGCATCACGTCCTAGATAGATAGACCAACTCCTGCCTGCATCTACCTCTATTACTCCACACATCGACCGCTATCCAGCATGCATCTAGTGTATTAAGTTCATGGAAAAACAGAGTAATGCAATAAGAACGATGACATGATGTAGACAAGATCTATTCATGTAGGAATAGACCCCATCTTGTTATCCTTAATAGCAACGATACATGCGTGTCTTGCTTCCCCTTCGGTCACTGGGAAAGAACACCGCAAGATCGAACCCATCACAAAGCACCTCTTCCCATGGCAAGAAAAATCGATCTAGTCGGCCTAACTAAACCAAAGATTCGAAGAAGAAATACGATGCTATAAGCAATCATGCATATAAGAGATCAAAGAAGACTCAAATAATATTCATGGATAGAAACTGATCATGAACTCAAAATTCATCGGATCCCAACAAACACACCGCGAAAGTTTACATCAAATAGATCTCCAAGAGACCATTGTATTGAGAATCATAAGAGAGAGAGAAGAAGCCATCTAGCTACTGCCTACGGACCCGAAGGTCTATGGTGGACTACTCACGCATCATCGGAGAGGCACCTATGAGGAAGATGACCCCCTCCGTGATGGTGTTTAGATAGGATCTCGAGGTTTTGGAACTTGCGGCGGCTGGAATTGTGTTTCGGCAACTCCTCTAGGGTTTTTGGATTTTCTGGGAATTTATAGGCACGATAGTCGGTTGAGGGGGTGCCGGAGTGGCCCAGCACCCACTAGGGCGCGCCGGGGGGCCTCTGGCACGCCCTTGTGGGTGCTAGCCACCCTGGGCCCCCTCTGCTGATGTTCCTTGGCCCAGATGGTCTCTTCTATTCTGGAAAAAATCCACAAAAATTCCCGCAGCATTTTATCTCCGTATGGTACTGATTTCCTGTGAAGTAAAAAACAAGCAAAAACAGCAACTGGCACTTTGGCACTATGTCAAAAGGTTAGTCCCAAAAAATGATATAAAGTTGTAATAAAATGATTGTAAAACATCCAAGAATGATATTATAACAGCATGGAACAAGCAAAAATTATAGATACGTTGGAGACGTATCAGCATCCCCAAGCTTAATTCCTACTCGTCCTCGAGTAGGTAAATGATAAAAATAGAATTTTTGATGTGGAATGCTGCCTAACATGTTCATCACATTCTTTTCTTCTTTGTATAGCATGGACATTTGGACTTGTAAATGATTCAAAGAAATAGTCTAGTTTTGACATAATGACTTCAATACTCAAGCATGTCAACAAGCAACCATGTCTTTCAAAATATCAACACTAAAGAAAGTTATCCCTAGCCCATCATGCTCAATCATTGATCCATTCATGAAACACACTCAAATATTAGCTATGCCCAATGCTCAAGTACGATCATAGTGCCCCCTAGTTGGTGCGTATAAGAGAAGATGGAGACTCAAAACAAAAATAAAAATTGCATAAAGTAAATAGATAGGCCCTTCGCAGAGGGAAGTAGGGATTTGTAGAGGTGCCAGAGCTCAAGATTTAAATTGAGAGAGAAAAAATATTTTGGGTGGCATGCTTTTCCTGTCAATGAAAACGACAAAGTAGCTCACAATACTTTCCATGCTAGATATATCATAGGCGGTTCTCAAACAGAAAATAAAGTTTATTCCTTTTTCCACCAAACTTTCACTTTCCATGGCGGGCCGTATCCACGGTTGCCTTCCATACCAACACTTTCCAAGGAATTTATTATTTGACAACATAAAGTAAATATATTTTTTCTTTTTTCATTTCGGGAATGGGCATCCCTATTACCGCTGCACTCTCGTGCAATGACAAGTGAATAAACACTCATCTTGAGAATAGAACTTCTAGCATGGAAAAATATTGGACACTCCCCACCGTTTCATGAGCGGTACGGGCACACAAAAGAGAAAATTTTATTTTGAAAATTTAGAGATGGCACATACAAATTTGCTTGGAACGGCATGGAAATACCGCATATAGGTAGGTTTGGTGGACTCATAAGGCAAAACTTGGTTTAAGGATTTTGGATGCCCTAGTAGTATTTCTACTTAGTACAAATGAAGGCTAGCAAATAGATTGGGGAGCAACCAAACCAAGAAACGAAAAATCTCATAAGTGAGCATTGAACATAACTAACACCTAATAATGCACCACAAGTAGGATGTAACTTCATCGCATAACTATTGACTTTCGTGCATGCATAGGGAATCACAAACCTTAACACCAATATTCCTACTAAGCATAATTACTCATTAACATGGCTCACATATTACTATCATCATGTTTCAAAACTATTACAAGGAATCAAGTTTAATTTGTCCAATGATCTTCATGAAAGTTTTTATTATATCCTCCTTGGATATCTATCACTTTGGGACTAGTTTTATATATTGCCATTGCTTTTTGGCAAGCTCAAACAAATTTAAGTGAAGCACATGAGCATAAAGATTTCATCTCTCAAAAAGGTATAAGTGAAGTATGAGAGGGTTTCTTCAAAATCTTACTAACTCTCAAATTAATCTAAGTGAAGCATGAGAGTATTTCTACAAAAGTTTCCAAGCACACCGTGCTCAAAAAGATATAAGTGAAGCACTAGAGCAATTCCTATAGCTCAAAAAGTTTAAGTGAAGCACATAGAGCAATTCTAACAAATCATAGCATGATTGTGGCTCTATCAAATAGGTGTGTACAGCAAGGATACAAAATAAAAACTAACAAACAAAGAAAGCAAAGATACAAGACGCTCCAAGCAAAACACATGATATGTGACGAATAAAAATATAGCTCCAAGTAAAATACCGATGGTCGTTAGAAGAAAGAGGGGATGCCACTCGAGGCATCCCCAAGCTTAGTTACTTTATACTCTTTGGATACATCTTGGGGGTGTGGTAGCATCCCCAAGCTTAGGTTCTTGCTACTCCTTATTCCTTCATCCATCGTGATCTCACCCAAAACTTGAAAACTTCAATCACACAAAACTCAACAAAATCTTCGTGAGATCCGTTAGTATAAGAAAGCAAATCACTACTTTAGGTACTGTTGTAAACCCATTCAAATTTTATAATTGCATTATAACTACTGTATTATAACTTTTCCATGGCTTGTACCTCCAAATACAAACCATAGATTCATCAAAACAAGCACACAATGCAACGAAAACAGAATCTGTCTCAAACAGAACAGTCTGTAGTAATCTGTACCATACCCATACTTCTGTAAGTCTAAAAATTCTGAAAAATTAGGATAGCGTAAGGAATTTGTATAGAAATACTGTGTTAAAATTTCAACTCAAGATCACTTTCCAGAAAAAAAAAATGAAAATTCATATACTGGACGCAAAGTTTCTGTTTCAGATTCAGCATCACTTCTACTCATCCTATGAATCATCCTAACGGTTCTACTTGGCACAAACACTAAATAAAACATAAAAATACAATCACAACAGAGGAATAATTGTGTCAACACTCAAAAACAGAAAGGAAAAAAGCAAAAAATTATTTATTCATTGGGTTGCCTCCCAACAAGCGCTATCGTTTTACGCCCCTAGCTAGGCATATTGGATAGATTCAAGTATTATCATCTTTGGTTTTGGATGAGGAACTTTTGTCAAGAGGTTTTGCAAATAAGACTTGAAACACATCATCCATAGAAACCTTAGCACTATCAAGTTGTCCCTCTATGTACTCCCTTTGATTACCGGCTACGATCCAAGAATATTGTTGGTTCACATCATTGAAAACTTGTTGGATCATGTCTAAAACGGGGACTTCCTTTTTTAGATTCTCATCAAAGATTTGATTATTTCCATGCAAATATCTCATCATGTAATCACTATTGTAAAGAATTTCTCCTATTACCGGTTTTTCATGGCTCATACCATAAAAGTCAAAGATCTCCCTAGCTTCCCGTACTATATGATCAAATTCATGCATGAGAACAAGGGTAGCCAACTTCTTAGCCTTAGGATTCTTAATGACGGGTAGCTCATAAAACAATCTTTGCAAGGTAGGATGGGTACGAATAAATCTATTTTCAAGTTTTAGAACTAACACTGAGATAGCTTCCGCATAAGATTTAGTTCTTTCCAGAATAGGGGTATCATCAAGAGTCAAATTACCAACGCAATAAAAAAACTCTTGAATAGTTTCCTTTCCTATAATGTTCCCTTGCCCCAAAACAAAAGTTTTAGAATCAAGATTGGCAGGACGTCCAATTTTAGGAGTCCTGCCATCATCCGTTTCTGCCATACCAAAATCACTCATGGTGACAAGTAAACAAGAGATCTGACGAGAAAAAGGGAAAACGAAAAAGAGGGCGAATAAAATGGCAAATTGGTGAAGTGGGGGTGAGGAAAACGAGAGGCAAATGGCAAATAATGTAATTTCAAGGAGATGAGATTCATGATTAGGAACCTGGAAGATGATGGTGGAGTCCCCTCGGCACCTACGATAGGCACGTAGAAGAGACCGCTTCCTCCCCGGCAACGGTGCCAGAAATTCCTTTGACGTGGCTTGGACTGCGTCGGTATTTCCCCAAAGAGGAAGGGATGATGCAGCACAGCGACGGTAAGTATTTCCCTCAGTTATGAAACCAAGGTTATCGGACCAGTAGGAGGATCACCACCACCCAATAAGCAGCACCTGCACACAAACAACAAATACTTGCAACCCGACGCGAAAGAGAGGTTGTCAATCTCTCTACGGGAAATAGATAGATTAGGTAATGATAGATAGGGGAGATAGATCTCTCAAGAACACAAATAAAAAGAGTAAATATGCAGCAAGATATTTTTGGGTTTTTGGTTTTGTAGATCTAAAAACAAAGATTGCAAAAAAAGTAGATCGGAAAGCAATATGATAGGAAAAGTAGACCCGGGGGCCGTAGGGTTCACTAGTGGCTTCTATCATGAGTATAGCGCACGGTGGGTGAACAAATTACTGTTGGGCAATTGATAGAAAATCGAATAGTCATGACGATATCCAAGGCGATGATCTTTATATAGGCATCACGTCCTAGATAGATAGATCGACTCCTGCCTGCATCTACCTCTATTACTCCACACATCGACCGCTATCCAGCATGCATCTAGTGTATTAAGTTCATGGAAAAACGGAGTAATGCAATAAGAACGATGACATGATGTAGACAAGATCTATTCATGTAGGAATAGACCCCATCTTGTTATCCTTAATAGAAACGATACATGCGTGTCTTGCTGCCCCTTCTGTCACTGGGAAAGAACACCGCAAGATCGAACTCATCACAAAGCACCTCTTCCCATGGCAAGAAAAATCGATCTAGTCGGCCTAACTAAACCAAAGATTCGAAGAAGAAATACGATGCTATAAGCAATCATGCATATAAGAGATCAAAGACGACTCCTCTAGGGTTTTTGGATTTTCTGGGAATTTATAGGCACGATAGTCGGTTGAGGGGGTGCCGGAGTGGCCCAGCACCCACTAGGGCGCACCGGGGGGCCTCTGGCACGCCCTTGTGGGTGCTAGCCACCCTGGGCCCCCTCTACTAATGTTCCTTGGCCCAGATGGTCTCTTCTGTTCTGGAAAAAATCCACAAAAATTCCCGCAGCGTTTTATCTCCGTATGGTACTGATTTCCTGCGAAGTAAAAAACAAGCAAAAACAGCAACTGGCACTTTGGCACTATGTCAATAGGTTAGTCCCAAAAAATGATATAAAGTTGTAATAAAATGATTGTAAAACATCCAAGAATGATAATATAACAGCATGGAACAAGCAAAAATTATAGATACATTGGAGACGTATCAAGCTCCTCGTGGTAAGTTTCTTCTACATATTAGCCAAATCATGCACGTAAATGTTCGTTTCATTACTAACTAAGATGACTGACTCGTCAAAACCAAATGTGCAGTCTATGTGCGAGAAGACCGGTTAGACCCCTACGCCGATGCCAGTCATTACTGTGGCGGGAACAGTGAGTTCCTTTTGAATGGTCATTAGTTACTAGTCTTAACATTTGAGTCATCATGCTAACGAGACATTGCAAATGATCTTTGGTGCAGCATAACTCCCGAACCGCATCGCACAACCCTTCTCCAGGGCATCCTTCTCTAGGTGAAACCGGCCCGAGCAACCCCGGTGCTTCACCTCCGTGATGACCACGACGGTAAGTTCTCTCTAGTGTTTTGCTTAACAAATGTATACTTAGCTTCGTACATGCTAATTAGCCCTAATATGCCACAGACTTAGCTTATTTTCCCCAAAAAAGACATAGCTAATGATCCTCCAAAATGACATAATTAGCTTATTTGGTTCATTTATGACATAATTAGCTTAGTTAGGTCAAAAATGGAATAATAATCATGGTTAGCTCATAAATGGCATATACTTAGCTTATTTTCCTCCAAAATGACATAATAGGATAAGTTAGTTCAATAATGACCTATACTTACCTAAGTTAGCTCAATAATGATCTATAGTTACCCTATTTTCCTCCAAAATGACGTAATAAGCTTAGTTACCTTTAAAATGGCATAATTACCTAAGTTAGCTCAATAATGACCTATACTTACCCTATTTTCCTCCAAAATGACATAATACGCTTAGTTAGCTCTAAAATGGCATAATTACCTAAGTTAGCTCTAAAATGACACAAATAAGGAATAAGAAGAAGAAAAACAATGAAGAGGAGAAAAACAGAGAATAGAAGAAGAAAGAAAAGAAAAAGAAAGGATAAAAGAAGAAGAATGAGAAGGAAAAGGATAAAAAGATGGAAGAGAAGAAGAAAGATGAGCTTCTTCTTTCTTCTTCTTCTTTCTTTCTTCTTATTATTTTCCTTCTCTTTCTTCTTCTTCTTCTTCTTCTTCTTCTTCTTCTTCTAGTCTTCTTTTAGTCTTCTTCTTCTTCTTCTTCTAGTCTTCTTCTTCTTCTTCTTCAACTTCTTCTAACTTTCTTATTCCCATTTTGCAGATTTGATTCACTTCATGGAAGCTGGCATTGATGGACTGCTAGTGTTTAGTTTTTGTTTGGATTTGTGTTGATGAACAATGTGAAACTATATATGTATGTTTATATGGATGAATAGTGTGACTGCTTGAACTATGTATGGATGAACAACTGGCAATAGTTCTTTTAATATGTATTGGTTGATTTGATGGCCTATGTGATTGCTTGACATATATATATATCATGTATGTGTTGTGAAAATGCAGAGAAATAATAGAAAACAAATTAAAAAGGGGTAATATAGGCACTTTGCCGTCTGCCAGCGAACGGCAAAGGCATTTGTTGTCAGCAGGCAGACGGCAAAGTTGCCACGTGGCAGCAACCTATGCAACCTGGGACCACCAGGGTCTGACCAATTTGGTCATTTTGCCATCAGCTAGCCGGCAGGCAGATGATACATCCATTTTGCATCATGATTTCCTAATGTTATTTACTTTGTTTCGTAGAATAATATTGCTTTGGGGAGTGATTCTAATGTCTTTTCTCTCATAATATGCAAGATTTACACAAAGAGGGAGAATACCGACAGCTGGAATTCTGGACCCAAGAAAAGCACGTCAGAGATACCTATTCTACACAACTCCAATGAAAATTTACGGAGATTATTTTTGTATTTAATAAAAATTACTGGAGCTGAAAACTACTGGAGTAGGGCCACCAGGTGGGCACAACCCACCAGGGTGCGCCAGGCCCCCTGGGCACGCCCTAGTGTATTGTGCCCAGCCCGGCCCGCTTCCGGTGCCCATCTTATGGTATAAATTCCCAAAAAAAACCTAAAAAAATTAGGAGGAGGACTTTCGGGATGAAGCGATGCCGCCTCTAGGCGGAACTTGGGCAGGAGCACTTTTTCCCTCCAACGGAGCGATTCCGCTGGGGGAGCTTCCCTCCCGGAGGGGGAAATCGAAGCTATCGTCATCACCAACACCCCTCTCATCTTTGGGAGGCCAATCTTCATCAACATCTTCAACAGCACCATCTCCTCTCAAACCCTAGTTCATCTCTTGTGTTCAATCTTTGTACCGGAACCTCAGATTGGTACCTGTGGGTGACTAGTTGTGTTGATTACCTTGCGTAGTTGATTACTATATGGTTTATTTGGTGGAAGATTATATGTTCAGATCCATTATGCTATTTAATACTCCTCTGATCTTGAGCATGATTATTATTTGTGAGTAGTTACCTTTGTTCTTGAGGTCACGGGAGAAGTCATGTTGCGAGTAATCATGTGAATTTGATATGTGTTCGATATTTTGATGATATGTATGTTGTGATTCCCTTAGTGGTGTCATGTGAACGTCGACTACATGACACTTCACCATTAATGGGCCTAAGGGAATGCATTGTGGAGTAGTTATTAGATGATGGGTTGCTAGAGTGACAAAAGCTTAAACCCTAGTTTATGCGCTACTTCGTAAGGGGCTGATTTGGATCCACATGTTTAATGCTATGGTTAGACTTTGTCTTAATACTTTTCTCGTAGTTGAGGATGCTTGCGAGGGGGTTAATCATAAGTAGGATGTTAGTTCAAGTAAGAACAGCACCTTAGCACCGGTCCACCCACATATCAAATTATCAAAGTAGCGAACACGACTAAAACCAACATGATAAAAGTGACTAGACGAAATTCCCGTGTACCCTCAAGAACACTTTGCCTATTACTAGTGATTGTTCTGGCCTATCCTTTGCCTCAAAAGGATTGGGCTACCTTGATGCACCTTCTTCACCATTACCGTTACTTGCTCGTTACAAATTATCTTGCTATCAAACTATCTATTACCTACAATTTCAGTGCTTGCTGAAAACCGCTTGTCATTTCCTTCTGCTCCTCGTTGGGTTCGACACTCTTACTTATCGAAAGGACTACGATTGATCTCCTATACTTGTGGGTCATCAAGACTCTTTTCTGGCGCCGTTGCCGTGGAGTGAAGCGCTCTTGGTAAGTGGAAATCGGTAAGGAAAAACTTATGCTACGTGCTGAAATTTATTGCTACTTGCTACTATGGAGAACAATCCTTTGAGGGGTTTGTTCGGGGTATCTTCACCTCGACCGGAACCACAATTAGTTACCCCTCAACCTACAGCACCTACTGAAAATGTTACTTATGAAATTCCTTCGGGTATGCTAGAACAACTGCTTGCTAAACCTTATGCAGGAGATGGAACTGAACATTCTGATATGCATCTTTCATATGTGAACGAAACATGTGGATTATTTAAGCTTGCAGGTTTACCCGGAGATGAAGTTAAGAAGAAGGTTTTCCCTTTATCTTTGGAGGGAAAAGCATTGACATGGTATAGGCTATGTGATGATCTTGGATCGTGGAACTGGAATCGTTTGCAATTGGAATTCCATCAGAAGTTTTATCCTATGCATCTAGTTCATCGTGATCGGAATTATATATATAATTTTTGGCCTCGTGAAGGAGAAAGTATCTCTCTAGCTTGGGGAAGGCTTAAGTCAATGTTATATTCATTCCCCAATCATGACATTCCGAGGGAAGTTATCATTCGGAATTTTTATGCTCGGCTTTCTCATAATGATCAATCCATGCTCGATACTGCTTGTGCTGGTTCTTATATGAAGAAGACTATTGATTTCAAGTGGGATCTCTTAGAAAGAATTAAACGCAACTCTGAAGATTGGGAACTCGACGAAGGCAATGAGTCAGGTATAAAGCTTGAATTTGATTGTGTTAAATCTTTTATGAATACCGATACTTTTCACAAGTTTAGCACTAAATATGGACTTGACTCTGAGATAGTAGCCTCTTTCTGTGATGCATTTGCTACTCACGTTGATCTCCCTAAGGAGAAGTGGTTTAAATAGCATCCCCCTATTAAAGAAGAAGTTAAAGAACCGGTCATAGCTAAAGAAGAAACCATCTTTTACAATGTTGATCCAGTTGTGCCTACTGCTTATATTGAAAAGCCACCTTTCCCTGTAAGGATAAAGGAACATGCTAAGGTATCAACTGTGGTTCGTACGAGTAATATAAGAGCACCTAAACCCCCTGAGCAAATTAAAGTAGAACCTAGTGTTGGTATGGTTAAGGATCTCTTGGTAGAAAATATTGATGGGCATGTCATCTACCTTTGTGATGAAGCTGCTAGAATTGCTAAACCTGATAAAAAAGATAAACATAGACCTATAGAAGGCTTGACCGTTGTCTCAGTTAAAATAGGAGATCATTGCTACCATGGTTTATGTGATTTAGGTGTTAGTGTGAGTGCTATCCCTTTTACCTTATACCAAGAAATTATGGATGAAATAGCACCTGCTGAAATGGAAGATATTGATGTTACTATTAAACTTGCTAATAGAGACACTATCACGCCACTTGGGATTGTTAGAGATTTTGAAGTCTTGTGTGGGAAAGTAAAATACACTACTGATTTTCTAGTTCTTGGTTCCACACAAGATGACTTTTGTCCCATTATCTTTGGTAGACCTTTCTTGAGCACCGTCAATGCTAAGATAGATTGTGAAAACCAAACTGTCGGTGTCAGTTTTGGTAATGTGTCTCATGAGTTTAATTTTTCCAAGTTTAGTAGACAACCTCGTGATAAAGTGTTACCTAGTAAGGATGAAATAATTGGTCTTGCTTCTATTGCTGTGCCTCCTACTGATCCATTAGAACAATATTTGCTCGACCATGAAAATGATATGCACACGCGTGAAAGAAATGAAATAGATCAAATTTTCTTCGAACAACAACCTCTCTTGAAACACAATTGGCCTATTGAAACTCTTGGAGGTCCTCCTCCACCTAAAGGTGATCCTTTGTTTGAATTGAAACAATTGCCTGACACTTTGAAGTATGCTTATCTTGATGAGAAAAAGATATATCCTGTTATTATTAGTGCTAACCTTTCAGAACATGAAGAAGAAAGATTATTGAAAGTTCTAAGGAAGCACCGGGCTGCTATTGGATATACTCTTGATGATCTTAAGGGCATTAGTCCCACTCTATGTCAGCACAAGATCAATATGGAACCTGATGCTAAACCCGTTGTTGATCACCAACGGCGATTGAATCCTAAGATGAAAGAAGTGGTAAGAACTGAAATATTAAAGCTTCTGGAAGCAGGTATAATCTATCCCATAGCTGATAGTAGATGGGTAAGTCCCGTTCATTGTGTCCCTAAGAAAGGAGGTATTACCGTTGTTCCTAATGATAAGAATGAACTCATTCCACAAAGAATTGTGACTGGCTATAGAATGGTAATTGATTTTAGAAAATTAAATAAAGCTACTAGGAAAGATCATAACCCTTTGCCTTTCATTGATCAAATGCTGGAGAGACTATCTAAGCACACACACTTTTGTTTCCTAGATGGATATTCTGGTTTCTCTCAAATACCCGTGTCACAATCCGATCAAGAGAAAACCACCTTTACCTGCCCTTTTGGAACCTATGCTTATAGACGTATGCCTTTTGGTTTATGCAATGCACCTGCTACCTTTCAAAGATGTATGACTGCTATATTCTCTGATTTTTGTGAAAAGATTGTGGAGGTTTTCATGGATGATTTTTCTGTTTACGGAACTTCTTTTGATGATTGCATAAGCAACCTTGATCGAGTTTTGCAGAGATGTGAACAAACTAATCTTGTCTTGAATTGGGAGAAGTGCCACCTTATGGTTAATGAAGGTATTTTATTGGGGCATAAAATATATGAACGAGGTATTGAGGTGGATAAAGCTAAAGTTGATGCAATTGAGAAAATGCCATGTCCTAAAGATATTAAAGGTATTCGAAGTTTCCTTGGTCATGCTGGTTTTTATAGGAGGTTCATTAAAGACTTCTCTAAAATTTCTAGGCCTCTTACTAATCTTTTGCAAAAGGATATTCCTTTTGTTTTTGATGATGATTGTGTGGAAGCCTTTGAAACACTCAAGAAAGCCTTAACCTCTGCACCTATCGTTCAACCACCTGATTGGAACTTGCCTTTTGAAATTATGTGTGATGCTAGTGATTATGTTGTTGGTGCTGTCCTAGGACAAGGAGTTGATAAGAAATTGAATGTTATCCATTATGATAGTAAAACTCTAGACAGTGCCCAACGAAATTATGCCACTACTGAAAAAGAATTTTTAGCAGTTGTATTTGCTTGTGATAAATTTAGATCCTATATTGTTGACTCCAAAGTTATTGTTCACACCAATCATGCTGCTATAAAATACCTTATGGAAAAGAAAGATGCTAAACCTAGACTCATCAGGTGGGTTCTCTTGCTCCAAGAATTTGACTTACACATAATTGATAGGAAGGGAGCTGAGAACCCCGTAGCTGATAACTTGTCTAGGTTAGAAAATATTCTTGATGACCCACTACCTATTGATGATAGTTTCCCTGACAAATAGTTAGCTGCAATAAGTGTCTCACAACGCACACCTTGGTATGCTGACTATGCTAATTATATTGTCGCTAAATATATACCACCTAGCTTTACTTATCAGCAAAAGAGAAAAAAATTCTATGACTTGAGACATTACTTTTGGGATGACCCACATCTTTATAAAGAAGGAGTAGATGGTCTTATTAGACATTGTGTACCTGAGCATGAACAGGAACAAATCCTACGGAAATGTCATTCCGAAGCTTATGGAGGACATCATGCGGGAGATAGAACTGCTCATAAGGTATTGCAATCTAGTTTTTATTGGCCTACTCTCTTCAAAGATGCCCGTAAGTTTGTCTTGTCTTGTGATGAGTGTCAAAGAATTGGTAATATCGGTAAGCATCAAGAAATGCCTATGAATTATTCACTTGTTGTTGAACCATTTGACATGTGGGGTTTTGATTATATGGGGCCTTTTCCTTCCTCTAACGGGTACACTCATATTTTAGTTGCGGTCGATTATGTCACTAAGTGGGTAGAAGCTATTCCAACTAGTAGTGCTGATCACCACACCTCCATTAAAATGCTTAAAGAGGTTATCTTTCCGAGGTTTGGAGTCCCTAGATATTTAATGACCGATGGTGGTTCACACTTTATTCATGGTGCCTTCCGTAAGATGCTTGCTAAATATGATGTTAACCATAGAATTGCATCACCTTATCATCCTCAATCTAGTGGTCAAGTTGAACTTAGGAATAGAGAAATAAAATTAATATTACAAAAAATTGTCAATAGGTCTCGTAAGAATTGGTCTAAGAAATTAGATGATGCACTTTGGTCCTATAGAACAGCTTATAAAAATCCTATGGGTATGTCTCCATACAAAATGCTATATGGGAAAGCTTGTCATTTGCCTCTAGAAGTAGAACACAAAGCATTTTGGGCAATTAAAGAACTCAATTATGATTTCAAACTTGCCGGTGAGAAGAGGCTATTTGATATTAGCTCACTAGATGAATGGAGAACCCAAGCGTATGAAAATGCCAAACTATTCAAAGAAAAAGTAAAAAGATGGCATGACAAAAGAATCCAAAAGCGGGAATTCAAAATAGGGGATTATGTTCTTTTGTTCAACTCTCGTTTAAGATTTTTTGCAGGAAAGCTTCTCTCAAAATGGGAAGGCCCATATATTATTGAAGAGGTTTATCGTTCTGGAGCTATCAAGATTAATAACGCCGAAGGTACTAATCCGAAGGTAGTCAATGGACAAAGAATCAAGCATTATATCTCAGGTACGCCAATTAACGTTGAAAGTAATGTTATCCAAACCATGACACCGGAGGAACACATAAAAGAAACCTTACGGAACACTCCAGAATACTTAAAAATAGGAGGTACGTGATACGGTAAGTAAACGGACTCTGAAAAATCTGCAAAAATATTTTTTGTCAGTTTTGGAATATTTTAGAATTTTAAAAATAAAAAATTAAACCGGAAGGTGATCGAGGTGAGCACGATACTCCAGGGCGCACCAGGCACCCCTGGGCGCGCCCTGGTGGGTTGTGCCCACCTCGGATGCCTTCCCGACTCCGTTTTCCTTCCAAATACTTGTTTCCCAAGAATAAAAATTCTCTATATATACCCCCGGCTATTTTGACGACCGCATCGCGGAAAAATCCTCTGCTCTTGTTCTTGCTGTTTTCCTATCAGATCTGTCAAGTCAGGCATCATGTCTTCTCCCTCTCCTAACAATGTGGAAGAAGATGCCTGGCTAATGAAGATAGAGTTGAAGAGGGAGGAGCTAGAAGAAGCCTACAAGGAGGAGAAGGACAATGAAGCTAAGGAGGATTATCTCCCTGAAGGAGATCAACTCCCGCCAGCAAAGGAGGGAGAGGAAGAAGATATCCTTCAACCTTATTACATTCATCTCACCCCTATTGAAATCGAAGCCTTTAGAGCCTTCGAAGCGGTTTGTGTTCAGAATAAATTTCTCATCCGCGAAAATATCTTGTTGCAAGAACACATCGACAATCTTAGGTGAGTCATCCGCAAACTGGAGCATCTTCTGAAGCTAAAGTGTGACATCACATCACCACCACCTACATCTACACCTCCACCTTTTTCATCACCACCACCAAAGGGGACTTGAGCACATGGGTATGGGCACTCCCCTTGGCTTGAGCCAAGCTTGGGGGAGGTGCCCCGGTATCGTATCACCATCACTTTTATTCACCTTTACCTATTTTAGTTCGATCTTTAGTTTCCTTTTGCTTTAGTTGAATAAAAGTTTTAGTATGATCTATTTTCGTGTGTTAGTTCTGTGGCCTACCTATCTATGTAATCGAGTGAAAGTTATATAATAAAGTTTAGTTTGAGTTTTTGCTTCTCTACTTTCTAGTTGCAATCAAATAAAAGAAATACAAATAAATAAAAAGAATCATATGCTAATCTTATGGTGAGTAGTGACATCACATAAGGAAAAGTA
Source organism: Elymus sibiricus (assembly GCA_039707655.1). Classification (NCBI taxonomy): domain Eukaryota; kingdom Viridiplantae; phylum Streptophyta; class Magnoliopsida; order Poales; family Poaceae; genus Elymus; species Elymus sibiricus. The sequence goes on from CM077665.1 coordinate 508,242,509, forward strand.
TAAGTAGTAAAATTTATTGGAGATTGACAAACATAGCATTGGTCAATGATGCAATTCATGAAAGAATTAATAGGGGAAGAGAAGATTCACATGCAAATACACTATCTTGGAAATCTTTTATGATTGTGAGCCCCCATCAAATATTATGTGTCAAAATTGTTGACGTTGGACAAGGAAGACAAGGTAATGAATTATGCTTGTTCATATCCACATAGAAGTTATATTGTCATAGATCCTTTAACATGTGGTGCTTACTCAATATCTTTGCTAGCCAAAAATTCCGCACTAAGTAGACATACTACTTGTGCATCCAAAAACCCAAACCCTACTCATTCCTTGAGTGTCCACCATACCTACCTATGGATCGAGAAAGATCCTTCAAGTAATTTGTCATAGGCACAACAAGGCAATAAAAATTGCTTCTAAAAGTGTTTTGATCAATTAGTGTAAGAGAAAATTGAGCGCTATACGAACTTATGATGGCAAAGTAATAAAAGCGACGGACTGCATAATAAAGGTTGCTATCGTAGGGGCAATATAGCGTGACGTTCTTTTACATTAAGGGATTGGGCATACAAATCAATAAGCGCATGACAACCTCTGCTTCCCTCTGCGAAGGGCCTATCTTTTACTTTTATGCACTTACTTTTATGCAAGAGTCAAAGTATTCCTCCCTATTCCTTTTTTACTTTTTCTTTTGCAAGCATCATGTGGTGAGGAAAGATCTAGGCACATATATCCAGTTGGATATGGGTGGGCATGAGTTATTATTGTTGACATCACCCTTGAGGTGAGTGAGCTGGGAGGCAAAACTATAAGCCCCTATCTTCCTACGTGTCCGGTTGAAACTTTTTGTTCATGGGTATGCCTTGAGCGTTAGCAATCATGGAAGACTAAATGATAGTTGAGTATGTGGACTTGCCAAAAGGCTCCGACATGAGACCCTTCCTGAAAATATGATGAATTGTAGTTGCAAAGTTGACTGAGAACATAGTTTGTTGGTTTCCAATAAGGTTTATGCTTCATACTTCTATGTTGTGATGAATTGTTACTTGTTCATGAGAAGCTTTATGATAAAAATATATTGAAATAAGTTCTTATGTTAGAGTTTGTTGCTGTTATGTTAATAAGCATGATGCTTCTATGTCCGTATTTTGTTTTTATCGACACCTCTCTCTCAAACCATGTGGACATGCTTTTCAATATCGGCTTTCGCTTGAGGACAAGTGAGGTATAAGTTTGGGGGAGTTGATACATCCATTTTGCATCATGATTTCCTACTGTTATTTACTTTGTTTTGTTGAATAATAATGCTTTGGGGAGTGATTCTAATGCCTTTTCTCTCATAATATGCAAGGTTTACACAAAGAGGGAGAATACCGGTAGCTGGAATTCTGGACCCAGGAAAAGCACGTCAGAGATACCTATTCTGCACAACTCCAATGAAGCTGAAAATTTATGGAGATTATTTTTGTATTTAATAAAAATTACTAGAGCCGAAAACTACCGGAGGAGGGCCACAGGTGGGCACAACCCACTAGGGCGCGCCAGGCCCCCCTGGGCGCTCCCTGGTGTATTGTGCCCAGCCTGGCCCGCTTCCGGTGCCCATCTTCTGGTATAAACTCCCAAAAAACCTAAAAAAATTAGGAGGAGGACTTTCGGGACGAAGTGCCGGTGCCTCGAGGTGGAACTTGGGCAGGAGCACTTTTGCCCTCCGGCGGAGCGATTCCGCTGGGGGAACTTCCCTCCCGGAGGGGGAAATCGAAGCTATCGTCATCACCAACACCCCTCTCATCTTTGGGAGACCAATCTTCATCAACATCTTCAACATCACCATCTCCTCTCAAACCATAGTTCATCTCTTGTGTACAATCTTTGTACCGAAACCTCAGATTGGTACCTGTGGGTGACTAGTAGTGTTGATTACCTTGCGTAGTTGATTACTATATGGTTTATTTGGTGGAAGATTATATGTTCAGATCCATTATGCTATTTAATACTCCTCTGATCTTGAGCATGATTATTATTTGTGAGTAGTTACCTTTGTTTTTGAGGTCACGGGAGAAGTCATGTTGCGAGTAATCATGTGAATTTGATATGTGTTCGATATTTTGATGATATGTATGTTGTGATTCCCTTAGTGGTGTCATGTGAACGTCGACTACATGACACTTCACCATTCATGGGCCTAAGGGAATGCATTGTGGAGTAGTTATTAGATGATGGGTTGCTAGATTGACAGAAGCTTAAACCCTAGTTTATGCGCTACTTCGTAAGGGGCTGATTTGGATCCACATGTTTAATGCTATGGTTAGACTTTGTCTTAATACTTTTGTCGTAGTTGCGGATGCTTGCGAGGGGGTTAATGATAAGTAGGATGTTAGTTCAAGTAAGAACAGCACCTTAGCACCGGTCCACCCACATATCAAATTCTCAAAGTAGCGAACACGAATCAAACCAACATGATAAAAGTGACTAGACGAAATTCCCGTGTACCCTCAAGAACACTTTGCCTATTACTAGTGATTGTTCTGGCCTGTCCTTTGCCTCAAAAGGATTGGGCTACCTTGCTGCACCTTGTTTACCGTTACCGTTACTTGCTCGTTACAAATTATCTTGCTATCAAACTATCTATTACCTACAATTTTAGTGCTTGCAGAAATTACCTTGCTGAAAACCGCTTGTCATTTCCTTCTGCTCCTCGTTGGGTTCGACACTCTTACTTATCGAAAGGACTACGATTGATCCCCTATACTTGTGGGTCATCAGCAGACGACAAAGACGCAGCAGGCAGATGGCAAAGATGGAGCAACAGTGACGTGCAGCCACAGGACTGCTTACATCAGCTGACAGACGACAAAGGCAGGTGGAAGTTTGCCATCGGCTGGCGGACGGCAAAGTCTGTCGTTAGCCATCTAACGGGGCTAACACCTGTACTTTGCCGTCAAGGAGCTTTGCCGTCCGCGTGGCGGGTAAGACCGACGGCAAAGAGCTTTGTCGTCCGCTATGGATTTGCAGATGGTAAAGAAGTTGTTTACCGTTACTTTCAACGCCGAAAGTGGGGCCGTCAGCCAGCTGACGATAAAGATGTTTGCCGTCCGTGGTTTGATCCTTTGCCGTCCACTATGGCAGACGGCAAAGAAGCTGATTCTTGTAGTGAGTTCGGACTTTTGGATGAGTTGATTAGGGCATGAATTCAATATTGTATCCGAATCAAGATGTCTTGAGTACAGTATTAAAACAAAAAGATTCTGCGACCTACATCGATTCCACGTCTAAGGACTAAATAACCCTAGACGTGGAGTGTTGAAATATAATGTCCGACCCTCTCCCATAGTTCGGACTGATGGGTGAACTAGTTATATGCATAAACTTGCAACCAAGAGGTTCAGAGTTCAAAACCAAGTAAATGCAGTAAATAATTACGGCCTGCTCCTGCTTTCGCTGCCCACGTCATAAGCTCCAAAGAGCATAGAAGTGATGGGGAGGGTTGGAATATAATGTTCGGCACTCTTTCATAGTTCGAACTTTGATTATGTTAGCTAGTGCCTCAAGCTTAACATTAGTTACCACTACAAACATGCCAACCACAAATGACAATATGAAAGACTATCTTCAGGGCTGCACAGGCGCCGACCCAGAGTGACGGAGCATCACCTTCCTGATCAAGTGCACCTTTTAAAGGAACAAAATGAGACCAAACGGGCATTCCTGAAATCTTATCTTTAATTGCATGAGAAGTTAAAACTTTAATAGTCGCTTTTACAATATTTATCCAATTTTAGCAGTTTGTGACCACACCGTCCGCACCCAAACCGCACCGGCAACATGTGTGTGAGTTCAACTGCACCGCGGCTCGCACACAGTACAAAGCCCCGGACGATTCTCCTTATCGATTAATTCAGTTCTGACGTTGCACTTCGTACTGGCGTATTACGTATTACTATTTTTTCCATTCCAAAATAAATGTCTCGATTTTATACCAACTTTAATATAAACAATTTTATACCAATATATACTATATACTAAAGCGGGAAGCTTTCCTTTTTTCTGGGTTTTTTGACTTTTTTTTCTTACTGCTACTATTCAATTACGTGTTCTGTAGTGAACAGTAAATGTAAAAGTGTCAAGTTATGAATGGTAATGCGTGTCAACAGTAGCCACAGGTGAACGGTGTTTCAGAAAAAAAAACACAGTAGCTCAGATAAAAACCGAGATATTTTTATAGGTTAAGATTTAGGATTTCCCTAAATATCATCCCTCTCCACCAGCATACCAATAGAGAGCTGTTTCCATCGTTTCCCGCTCCTTTCCGGCGATGGTGTTGTCGAGACGGAAAAATGGAAATCGGAACAGTATATTTGCATGAACAGTAACCTGTGATGAAAATTAGTTCTTCGCTAAATTTTTTACACCACGACAATAGTGAAAAGTGCACCAAAATTTACACGTACAAAACCAAACAATATCCAAATAAATCCAAAACTGCTAACCGGAATAATGGTCCAAATAAATCAAAACAAAAATAAACCTAAATAGTAAACACGAATAAACTGGGATCATAACCGACATACCACACGAAATATCAGAGCTTATGGGCAAAACATTCATCGTTACGTTGATACCAAGTAGGAAATCACACGCAACCAATTATTGCTATTTTCAAGTGCAAGCCATGAAGCATATGGTGAACATAGACCTTCTAGCTCCATTGCCATTAGGCAGCGATATGCATCCATGCCCAACTAAACAGTCTTCTTCGTCTTCTTGAATACCAAGTACCAACTGATGCATCACAAAATAATCTGCTTCCAACCCCAGCATAAGCAAATTTGCTTCGTAGAATAACGAAATGCCTCAATCACAAGAAAACAAGATATAGACACACAAAGTATAATTTGCTTGCAACCCCACCATAAGCAAAACAAAAATGAAATGCTTCAATCACAAGAAAACGAGATATAGATAGACAGAGTATATTTTACAACACAATTAACAAATAATATAGTTCTGATTTTTCTTCCCTTATTGAATGTCACCAGGCCTCACATGCTGAAGAAATTTCACAAGGACAAAAATGACAAAACACTAATGATTTCACTAGTAGAAAACAAGCCTTTGGACCGGAGCATTAGTCCCGGTCTGGTTTTGGACCGGGACTAATGTGACCGCTAGTCCCGGTTCATGAGGCTAGGCTTTAGTCCCGGTTCGTGAGGAACCTCTGGTCCCGGTGGTGCTACCAACTGGGACTAAAGGGGTGTTGGCAGGCTGACGTCAGGCTGGGGCCCCTGCGAGCCCCTTTAGTTCCGGTTGGTAGCACCAACCGGGACTAGAGATGGACCTTTAGTCCCGGTTGGTATCACAAATCGGGACTAAAGATATCACTATATATAGTGCTTCGTGCAGCCCGAGCCCAAGCTCTCCTTTCACTCCTGTGTTCTCTTCCCCTTGCTCGAGCTCATCCTCCATTTTTGCCAAGATTTGTCAATATTTGAGGCACCCCATCTATCCAACTGTTCACAAAGGTTAGCAACTTTGTTCTTTCATCACTCAATGCTAGATTAGCTCGTGCAATGCTCTATAATTATAGTGATTTGTGGGTTTTAGTTTGGGAGTAATTATGTGGGAGTTTATTTGATTTATATGCAATTTGAGGTCAAATTAACTTCTTAGTTTGCATATGTGTAGGTGTGGTTTACTTAGTGCCTTCCCGTCCCCATCCTAACCACCGTCGATCGCCCGCACCGTCCCGTCACCGGCACCACCTTGGTGAGCCTCTTGTTCTTGTCCTTTTTATAAAAAAATCTTATTTGTATGATTTAGATAGTTACTTGTATAATTTTCTTACTTGTATGATTGTTTGTTATACATAGTGCCATGGTTTTGATATCCGTGCCCATCGGCCCTCGTCCGGTTTATGATTCGGATGTGGTATATTCTCTTTTATAACTGTTATTGCATTTCGTGTTTATGACAATTATGCCCATCAAGTTGACATAGATATTTTTATCTAGGGGGTATGTGAACCGGAAATTGCAACCGACCCTCTTGTCAATAAGTTAAATTTAGTTGTAAAGGAAAACGAGTATTTGAAAGAAAAATTGAAAAGAATTGAGGAAGAGAAGATGAAATTGGAGTTGTATGTTGCCGATGTCGTCGATGATCACAAGATCAAGATGGATGCAATGCGCTTGAAGATTACAAAGATTAGAAAATATGCCGTTAATAAAGAGGCTTGGTATCATTATGCTGTTGGATCAATTATTACCTTAGTTGCGATTTTGATCGCATTTGTTGTTGCATTTAAATGCTTTAGGTAGATAGTTTTATGTTGTTTTTATGAGAATAAGTATGTATGAACTTGTATTAATTTGGTCTTTTCGGTGTTGTGTAATGAAGATGAGTCGGCAATGGATGTACGATGACCGACGATCTCCCTAGTTCATTAATGGTGTGCAGGGTTTTCTGCGTGCGGTTGAGGCAAACAAGCGGGGTGGTTTTATGTGTTGTCCATGTGGTGCCTGTAAGAATGATAAGAATTACTCTAGCTCAAAAGTCTTTCACGTCCACCTGTTTACGTCCGGTTTCATGTCCGGCTATAATTGTTGGACCAAGCACGGAGAAAGAGGGGTTCTAATGGAAGAGAATGAAAAAGAAGAGGATGATGAAAACTATCCTGGATTCCCTGAATACGATGGTACTACAATGGGGAAAGAGAATGAAGAAGAAGAATTTGAAGAAGAGGCATCAGATGAGCTCGCTGATGATGTTGGTCGGGCCATTGCTGATGCAAAGAGAAACTGCAAAAGTCAAAAGGAAAAGTTGAAGTTGCAGCGCATGTTAGAGGATCACTAAAAAATGTTGTACCCAAATTGCGAAGATGACAAGAAAAAGCTGGGTACCACACTGGAATGGCTGCAATGGAATGCAGAGAATGGTGTATCTGACAAGGGATTTGAAAAGTTGCTGAAAATATTGAAGAATAAGCTTCCGAAGGATAATGAATTGCCCGATAGTACGTATGAAGCAAAGAAGGCTATCTGCCCTCTAGGATTAGAGGTGCAGAAGATACATGCATGCCCTAATGACTGCATCCTCTACCGCGGCGAGGAGTACAAGAATTTGAATGCATGCCCATTTTGCGGTGCATTACGCTATAAGATCAGTCGCGATGACCCTGGTGATGATGTTGAGGGTGAGCGCCCCAGGAAGAGGATTCCTGCCAAGGTGATGTGGTATGCTCCTATTATACCACGGTTGAAACGTTTGTTCCAAAACAAAGAGCATGCCAAGTTGTTGTGATGGCACAAAGAACACCGTAAGAAAGACGGGAAGTTGAGAGTACCCGCTGAAGGGTCGCGGTGGAGAAAAATCGAGAGAAAGTGGCCGGAGTTTGCAGGTGACGCAAGGAACTTATGGTTTGGTATAAGTGCAGATGGCATCAATCCTTTTGGGGAGCAGAGCAGCAATCATAGCACCTGACCTGTGACTCTATGTATCAATAACCTTCCTCCTTGGTTGTGCATGAAGCGGAAGTTCATTATGATGTCAGTGCTCATACAAGGCCCTAAGCATCCAGGCAAAGACATTGATGTGTACCTAAGGCCGTTAGTTGATGAACTTTTACAGCTCTGGGACATAAAAGCTGTATGTGTGTGGGATGAGCACAAATAGGAGGAATTTGACCTACGAGCGTTGCTATTTGTAACCATCAATGATTGGCCTACTCTTAGTAACCTTTCAGGACAGATAAACAAGGGATACAATGCATGCACACACTATTTAGATGAGACCATAGGTATATATTTGGATAAATGTAAGAAGGTTGTGTACCTGGGACATCGTCGATTTCTTCCGATCAAGCATCTCTTAAGAAAGAAAGGCAAGGATTTCAAAGGTGAGGCCGATAACCGGAACAAGCCTGACCACCTTACTGGTGATCATATACTTGATATGGTCAAGGATTTAAAAGTAATCTTTGGAAAGGGTCATGGCGGACAATCTGTTCCGAATGACGCTCACGGACACGCACCCATGTGGAAGAAGAAATCTATATTTTGTGAGCTAGAGTATTAGAAAGTCCTAGAGGTCCGCTCTGCAATTGACGTGATGCACGTGACGAAGAATCTTTGCGTGAACTTGCTAGGCTTCCTGGGCGTGTATGGGAAGACAAAAGATACACCGAAGGCACGGGAGGACCAGCAACGTATGCATGAAAAAGACGGCATGCATCCAAAGTAGTATCAAGGTCGTGCCAGCTACGCTCTTACCAAAGAAGAGAAGGAAATCTTTTTTGAATGCCTGCTCAGTATGAAGGTCCCGTCTGGCTTCTCGTCGAATATAAAGGGAATAATAAATATGGCAGAGAAAAAATTCCAAAACCTAAAGTCTCATGACTGCCATGTGATTATGATGCAATTACTTCCGGTTGCATTGAGGGGGCTTCTACCGGAAAATGTTCGATTAGCCATTGTGAAGTTATGTGCATTCCACAATGCAATTTCTCAGAAGGTAATCGATCTAGAAATCCTACCAAGGTTACAGAATGATTTGGTGCAATGTCTTGTCAGTTTCGAGTTGGTGTTCCCACCATCCTTCTTCAATATCATGACGCGCGTCCTAGTTCACCTAGTCGAAGAGATTGCCATTCTGGGTCCTGTATTTCTACACAATATGTTCCCCTTTGAGAGGTTCATGGGAATCTTAAAGAAATATGTTCATAACCGTGCTAAGCCAGAAGGAAGCATCTCCAAGGGCCATGAAACAGAGGAGGTTATTGAGTTTTGTGTTGACTTTATTCCTGACCTTAAGACGATTAGTGTTCCTGAATCACGGCATGAGGGGAGACTGAGTGGAAAAGGCACGCTAGGAAAGGATTCAGTAATATGTAGGGACGGGCATTCTTGGGCCCAAGCACACTACACAGTTCTCCAAAATTCCACCTTGGTGGCCCCGTATATCAATGAACACAAGAATATTCTATGCTCCAAACACCCGGAGCAGTCTGACGACTGGATTACACGTGAACACATGGGGACTTTCGGTGGTTGGTTGCAAACACATCTCATGAATGACGACAGTGTTGGAGATGAGCTGTAGTTCTTGTCCAAGTCACCATCTTCGACTATATTGACTTTCAAAGGGTACGAGATTAATGGGAATACATTTTACACGATCGCCCAAGATAAAAAGAGCACCAACCAAAACAATGGTGTCCGCTTTGATGCAACAAACAACAATAGGGAAAATGACACATATTATGGTTACATAGAGGAGATATGGGAACTTGACTATGGACGTGATTTTAAGATCCCTTTGTTTTGGTGCAAATGGGTCAATCTGACAGGGGTTAAGGTAGACCCGAAGTACGGAATGACAACAGTGGATCTCAACAATCTTTGGTACACAGAGGAACCATTCGTCCTAGCCAATGATGTGGCGCAGGTTTTCTATGTGAAGGACATGTCTACCAAACCGAGAAAACGGAAAGATAAGGAAGCGAATACATCATACGGTGAGCCAAAGCGCCACATAGTTCTTTCAGGGAAAAGAAACATCGTGGGAGTGGAGGACAAGACAGACATGTCAGAAGATTATGAAAAGTTTCATGAAATTCCTCCCTTCACAGTGAAGACTGACCCAAGCATCATGTTAAATGATGAAGATTGTCCATGTTTAGAGCGCAAAGAGACACACGCAAAGAAAAAGTTTTATACCCCAAGATCCCACTCTGGGATGTGATCGGCTTCACCGTCATCACTTTCTTCTCCTGTGAGTAGCCGAGATAGGCCAGTTTGTACACGAAGGGCATCCAGTTTTTGTCGTAACCCTCTCAACTTTTTAGCACAATCTATGTGGGTGAAATGATTATACCATACCAAGTTTCAACCTATTCAGAGTTCATTTGTACTGCTTTTCAATTTCAGAGTCATTCAGATCAAAAAAATCATTAAATGCATGAAAAATAGCAAATGAAGTTATTAATGGTTGAAATTTGAGGATGTGGCATTGAATGGTGCATATTGAATGCACAAAAATTATGGAGTTGAAATAAGTTTGAAAAAATGAAATGCCTTTGTAACACATGAGTTTTCGTCCGAAACCCTCATACTTCGAAGGAGATGGTCCAGTTTGTACACGAAGTGCATCCAGTTTTTGCCGTAACCCTCTCAACTTGTTAGTACATGCTATGTGGGTGAAATGATTATACCATGCCAAGTTTCAACCTTTTCAGAGTTCATTTGTACTGCTTTTCAATTTCAGGGTCATTCAGCGTAAAAAAATCATTAAATGCATGAAACATAGCAAATGAAGTTAGTAATGGTTGAAATTTGAGGATGTCGCTTGGAATGGTGCATAGTGAATGCACAAAAAGTATGGAGTTGAAATAAGTTTAAAAAAATGAAATGCCTTTGTAACACATGAGTTTTCGTCCGAAACCCTCATACTTTGAAGGAGATGGTCCAGTTTGTACACGAAGTGCATCCAGTTTTTACTGTAACCCTCTCAACTTTTTAGCACATGCTATGTGGGTGAAATTATTATACCATGCCAAGTTTCAACCTTTCCAGAGATCATTTGTACTGCTTTTCAATTTCAGGGTCATTCAGCGCAAACAAAATCATTAAATGAATGAAAAATAGCAAATGAAGTTAGTAATGGTTTAAATTTGAGGATGTGTCTTTGAGTGGTGCATATTGAATGCACAAAAAGTATGGAGTTGAAATAAGTTTAAAAAAATGAAATTCTTTTGTAACACATAAGTTTTCGTTCGAAACCCTCATACTTCGAAGGAGATGGTCCAGTTTGTACACGAAGTGCATCCAGTTTTTGCCGTAACCCTCTCAACTTTTTAGCACGTGCTATGTGGGTGAAATGATGGTACCATGCCAATTTTCAACCTTTTCAGAGTTCATTTGTACTACTTTTCAATTTCAGGGTCATTCAGCGCAGAAAAATCATTAAATGCATGAAAAATAGCAAATGAAGTTAGTAATGGTTGAAATTTGAGGATGTCGCTTTGAATGGTGCATATTGAATGCACAAAAAGTATGGAGTTGAAATAAGTTTAAAAAAAATGAAATGCCTTTGTAACACATGAGTTTTCTTCCGAAACCCTCATACTTCGAAGGAGATGGTCCAGTTTGTACACGAAGTGCATCCAGTTTTTACCGTAACCCTCTCAACTTTTTGCACATGCTATGTGGGTGAAATGATTATACCATGCCAAGTTTCAACCTTTTCAAAGTTCATTTGTACTGCTTTTCAATTTCAGGGTCATTCAGCGCAAAAAAATCATTAAATGCATGAAAAATAGCAAATGAAGTTAGTAATGGTTGAAATTTGAGGATGTGGCTTTGAATGGTGCATATTGAATTCACAAAAAGTATGGAGTTGAAATAAGTTTAAAAAAATGAAATGGCTTTGTAACACAAGAGTTTTCGTCCGAAACCCTCATACTTCGATGGAGATGGTCTAGTTTGTACACGAAGTGCATCCAGTTTTTGCCGTAGCCCTCTCAACTTTTTAGCATATGCTATGTGGGTGAAATTATGATACCATGCCAAGTTTCAACCTATTCAGAGTTCATTTGTACTACTTTTCAATTTCAGGATCATTCAACGCAAAAAATCATTAAATGCATGAAAAATAGCAAATGAAGTTAGTAATGGTTGAAATTTGAGGATGTCGCTTTGAATGGTGCATATTGAATGCACAAAAATTATGGAGTTGAAATAAGTTTAAAAAAATGAAATGCCTTTGTAACACATGAGTTTTCATCCGAAACCCTCATACTTCGAAGGAGATGGTCCAGTTTGTACACGAAGTGCATCCAGTTTTTACCGTAACCCTCTCAACTTTTTAGCACATGCTATGTGGGTGAAATGATTATACCATGCCAAGTTTCAACCTTTTCAGAGTTCATTTGTACTGCTTTTCAATTTCAGGTTCATTCAGCGCAAACAAAATCATTAAATGCACGAAAAATAGCAAATGAAGTTAGTAATGGTTGAAATTTGAGTATGTGTCTTTGAGTGGTTCATATTGAATGCACAAAAATTATGGAGTTGAAATAAGTTTAAAAAAATGAAATGCCTTTGTAACACATAAGTTTTCGTCTGAAACCCTCATACCTCGAAGGAGATGGTCCAGTTTGTACATGAAGTGCATCCAGTTTTTGTCGTAGCCCTCTCAACTTTTTAGCACATGCTATGTGGGTGAAATGATGATACCATGCCAATTTTCAACCTTTTCAGAATTCATTTGTACTACTTTTCAATTTCAGGGTCATTCAGCGCAGAAAAATCATTAAATGCATGAAAAATAGCAAATGAAGTTATTAATGGTTGAAATTTGAGGATGTGGCTTTGAATGGTGCATATTGAATGCACAAAAATTATGGAGTTGAAATAAGTTTGAAAAAATGAAATGCCTTTGTAACACATGAGTTTTCGTCCGAAACCCTCATACTTCGAAGGAGATGGTCCAGTTTGTACACGAAGTGCATCCAGTTTTTGCCGTAACCCTCTCAACTTGTTTGTACATGCTATGTGGGTGAAATGATTATACCATGCCAAGTTTCAACCTTTTCAGAGTTCATTTGTACTGCTTTTCAATTTCAGGGTCATTCAGCGTAAAAAAATCATTAAATGCATGAACAATAGCTAATGAAGTTAGTAATGGTTGAAATTTGAGGATGTGGCTTTGAATGGTGCATATTGAATTCACAAAAAGTATGGAGTTGAAATAAGTTTAAAAAAATGAAATGCCTTTGTAACACATAAGTTTTCGTCCGAAACCCTCATACTTCGAAGGAGATGGTCCAGTTTGTACACGAAGTGCATCCAGTTTTTGCCGTAACCCTCTCATCTTTTTAGCACATGCTATGTGGGTGAAATGATGATACCATGGCAATTTTCAACCTTTTCAGAGTTCATTTGTACTGCTTTTCAATTTCAGGGTCATTCAACGCAGAAAAATTATTAAATGCATGAAAAATAGCAAATGAAGTTAGTAATGGTTGAAATTTTAGGATGTGGCTTTGAATGGTGCATATTGAATGCACAAAAAGTATGGAGTTGACATAAGTTTAAAAAAATGAAATGTCTTTGTAACACATGAGTTTTTGTCCAAAACCCTCATACTTCGATGGAGATGGTCCAGTTTGTACACGAAGTGCATCCAATTTTTGCCGTAACCCTCTCAACTTTTTAGCACATGCTATGTGGGTGAAATGATGATACCATGCCAAGTTCAACCTTTTCAGAGTTCATTTGTACTTCTTTTCAATTTCAGGGTCATTCAGCGCAAAAAAATCATTAAATGCACGGAAAATAGCAAATGAAGTTAGTAATGGTTGAAATTTGAGGATGTGGCTTTGAATGGTGCATATTGAATGCACAAAAAGTATGGAGTTGAAATAAGTTTAAAAAAATCTAAGGTATAAAACTAAAAGAGTTAAATAGAATCTGGTTTTAATTAAAACACCTATTTAAAATATCCTAAAAATTCCCAAATTGAACATACTGATAAAACATACTGATATTAAACAACAGGAAAAACAATCACTCAAAAATCTATTTTTAAACTAAAGTTATTCGCAAACTAGTGATTCACACAAATTTCAAAAGAATTCAAATTTAAACTATTTAAATTTGAAAACTACTAGCACTAACAAAAAGTTTATAATTTTTTTGACCTAAAGCAAAAAGTTTCATTAAAAAACTCTAAATATTCTAACAGTTATTCAAAATCTAAAAAGAGAAACTGTTCTGTTTAGAAAAACAAAAATGAAAAAATAGACCTTTCGTCCCGGTTGGTCTCACCAACCGGGACTAAAGATCCCTTCCCACGCGGAATTTGTGCCGCCGAAAAGGAGACCTTTAGTCCCGGTTGGTGGCTCCAACTGGGACTAAAGGTCGACCTTTAGTCCCGGTTGGTGATACCAACCGGGACTAAAGGTATCTTTAGTCCCGGTTGTAGCCACCAACAGGGACTAAATGTCCTTGCTATATAACCCCGCGCCCTTCGTGTCCCGGTGCCAGCCACCGCCCGGGACATCCAGAACGCCGCTAGGCTGCTCGCCGTTCCCGCCGAAGATCGCCACCGCCGTCCGACCGCACCAGGCCACCTCGCGTCGTCGTCGTCTTCCTCCCGCACCCCTATGACCCTGCCTCATCACTGCTTCGTCCCGAGGCCGAACCCCACCACCATGTCGCCATTGATTCTGGCGAGGTGAGCCACCATCCGAGCCACACACCCTGTCAATTGCGCATTCCTCGCGTCCACGCGCACCCGCTGACCCAACCGTGTTCATCTCTAGGCCCTGGATTTAAAGCTCCGCCGCCCGTCCGAACTCTGGTGAGCCCTCGTCGTCGCCTCTCCATCGTCCCGAGCCTCGACGGAGCCTACCATCGACGTCCTCCCCGTGGTCGACCGCATCCAGCCGTGCCCTTGGTGCAGCCCAGGAGCCACGTCCAAATTAGGTGATTTCTTTTTGCAAAGTCCAAATTAGAATTTGAGATGTTATTGGTGATTAGGTGATTTCTTTTTGCAAAGTCCAAATTAGGTGATTTCTTTTTGCACGATTTCATCTATTAATCACATTATGCTCATCTTCTACATAATCAATTTGGTTCCATCTACAAAATTTAAGCAAGGAAAATTCTGAAGAGAGAAATATAGTACAACAAATATTACTGCTTTGTCTTGCTACATGTGTATCTTTGTAAATACCACTAATATACCTGCTATTTCTACATGACCAATTATTGTTTTTGCATTTTGAAAACAATGGGTTAAAAAATTATACACGTTTATGTGAAGATATGTAGGCTATCACAGTTATAACCTACCTATTATTTATTTGTCACGAATGGTCATACAATGTTCTTATTTGGTTCAGTCCTTGCATAGCTCAGTGATATCTTTGAGTGATCACTGCGACTATTTAAGTGGTAGAAAAGCATTTTTGCATCCTTTGTTGCAGTTAGTTATTTAATTTATCTGTAAGTCCAAATTAGGTGATTTCTTTTTGCAAAGTGAACACTATGAAATGTACTTTCACATAGGCCACTAAAATTTCGAATTTGAGATGTTATTGGTCGCCCCAATGTTATTGTGACGAAAATCTCATATGTAAATAGTTGAAATATTTCTGTGTGCGAGTGTGTGTGTGTGGATTTATTGTTACATATGTTATTTTTGTTATTGTTGTTAAATGAGATGTTATTTGGTAGTCACAATTTGTTCTCGTCGACGATGCCCATCCCGCATCCTCGTCGTCGACTCGGCGCCGACAACCAGTTTGAGAGGCGCCATGTCCGGGACTGGGCTCCGCCGGGCTGGCACTGGGAGGTGCTACCTTCCGGGGCGCACAGCCTGGTTAGGAATCGGGCTCCTGTCGTCGACCCGGAGCTTCTTTGGTGGCGGTCGCGTGGGCTACTATCGGTGCAGAGGCAGCCGACCCCCGAGGAGGTGGTACGTCGCCGTGTCAGGGAGGAGGACGAGCATGTCCGTCGCTACATGGTTGCGTTGGACGTCAGGTTCTCCAATACCTGGCAGGTTCTTCAGGGATCTCACCCGAGCTATGATCCTGTCATGGTTCCTTCTCTTTGCGTGTCCACCGCCCGTGCCATAGGAACCGCGAGTCAACTGGATTATTTGATAATATTCGAGCTGTATTAGTGATGTTATATGATAATATTCGAGATGTATTAGTGATAATATTCGATGATGCATTAACTGGATTATTCGAGATGTATTAGTGATATTATATGATGATCTTGCTAAAAAAAATTAATCCTCCTCGCCATCCCTTGGCCCTCAGATCGAACCTCTTCGGCAGCTGACTACTATGATTCAGTTTTTGCTTATTGAATCCATTCTAATTTGAATACTAAATTGTTTTATCTTTCTTCTGGATTAGTTAAGCTATGGACGATCGCGGCAGAGACCATGAAGAGGATCTCTTCGAGATGATACGGCACTCCGAAAACCCAGAGATTGAACTAGATGACGGCTCACAATATCTGAACGAGTCCGGTGAGGGAATTGAGGAAGAACCAAGAGACGAAGGGCACACAAACAATGATGGCGAAGGAAATGTTCTTCAATTAACAAAGTACGGCGAGGTATATATATATAAATATATATAAGGCCTCTGGTGATCATTACATGTATTAATTGATTTGTGTGTGTATATATATATATTAACGAATCTTTCTTCTTTTAGCCCTCCGGATCGAGCAAATCTTCTACAAGGGTAGTACGAGGCCCGACCAAAAAGTTGGACGCGGGCATAAAGTACAACATCGATGAAATCAGTTCGGGTGGCGAACCGATTGCTCCTAAAAAGAATGCGGACAAATTTATACGTCAATGTGGAGTTATTGTTAGGGACCAAATCCCGATCAGCATTCAAGAATGGAATAAGCCAAAGGAAGATCGAGGAGTTAGTTTTGTCGACGAAAGAGCAAAAAATACGCTTTGGGATACGCTCATGTCACATTTCACCCTACCAGAGGGTTTGACAGATCGCCAACGGGAATTAGTCAAGAAGTGTGCTCTTAAGAAGATGGCCACACAATTCCAGACTTGGAAGAAAAGTGTATGGGCCAGGTACGACAGCGTAGGAAAGAAGACTCCAGAATTCAAAGGAGAACTAGTGAAGGTAAAAGATCACTGGGACTTATTTGCAGCACAAGGAATCGGAAGCAGCTAAGGAACGGTCGAGAATGAACAAGATAAATGCTGAGAAAAAAAAGTTTCACCATGTTCTGTGGCCAGGTGGCTACAAGTCTGGGTTGCCTAAGTGGGATGAATCTGAGAGAAAGATGATTGCTGCAGGGGTCACTCCAAAAACAGTGGGTTGGCCCGAGAGGTGCAGGACTTGGTTTTATGCACATGGGGGAAAGTTGGACCCATAGACAGGGGAGATTGTTGAACTAGCAAGTCTTAAAGAAGCCTCGGATGCTTTACTTGAAGCAATAGCAGAGGCTCTAAGGGGGACGTTCGTTCCCGATAGAGAGAACGACGAGCTTACACGCACCCTCAAGAATCCTGAACACCCAGGACAAACACGAGGCAAAGGCCTTGTTCCGTGGGTTGAGGGGTTTGTGGGGTGGAACGACACTTACAGAAGCCGTGGAAGAAAGAAGAAGCAGGATGCAGACCGGCTTCAAAATTTGGAACACGCTGTCATGCGGCAGAAGGAGCAGATCGACACACTTAGCCAACAAAGGGTGTCTCAACGGCAGGATGAGCAACCAGATCCAGCATTGGATAGTACCATCCCATCTATGCCGAAAATCAGCGTGGGTTCCACGGGGGTCCCGGTCGATGGTGCACTGCTGGCTCGCTACCCCATGGATGATATTCAAGAGTCGACACCTTGTGAGCTACACATGAAAATGAAGAACATATCCATGAAGGTGGCGGACGGCTTTGCTTTACCGAATCTACCTGAAGCAACCTTCCACGACAATCCGATTCCACCTAGCTATGCTCGTGTCGGGGTGGACGAAGTTCTGTCGGGATATGACTCACTAGAGCTTGACTATCATGGAGGTCAAGGGGAGCAGACACTGGGAGAAGCCATACGTGGTCTCATTGTATGGAAAAAAGAATGCATCGTGTTTCAAAACTCTGTGCCAAGGCCATCGACTCCTCCTCCAAGTCCGCCGCATGAGCCGACTCCAACCCACCTCGAGACGGAGCACAGCGCGAGTCCGCCGCGTCAGCCGACTCAAACCCACCTCGAGACGGAGCGCAGCGCGAGTCCGCGGCGTCAGCTGATACGTCTCCAACGTATCTACTTTTACTCACTCTTTTGCCCTTGTTTTGGACTCTAATTTGCATGATTTGAATGGAACTAACCCGGACAAACGCTGTTTTTAGCAGAATTCCCATGGTGTTGTTTTTGTGCAGAAATAAAAGTTCTCGGAATGGAACGAAATTTTCTCGAGATTTATTTTGGAAAATATAAAAAATACTGGAGCTAGAAATAACCGGAGAGGGGGCCTAGAGTGCGCAGCACCCACCAGGGCGCGCCAGCCCCCTCCCGGTGCGCCCTGGGGGGTGCTGGGCACCTCGTGGCCCCACTTGCCCTATCTCCACCACTATAAATTCCTATTTTTCCAGAAAAAATAGGAGAGAAAGAATTATCACGTTTCACGAGACGGAGCCGCCGCCACCTCCTGTTCTTCATCGGGAGGCCAGATCTGGAGCCCGTTTGGGGCTCCGGAGAGGGGAATCTTCGGTCTTCGTCATCATCAACCTTTCTCCATTGCCAATTCCATGATGCTCCCCACCGGGACTGAGTAATTCCTTCGTAGGCTTGCTGGTCGGTGAGGAGTTGGATGAGATTCATCATGTAATCGAGTTAGTTTTGTTAGGGCTTGATCCCTAGTATCCATTATGTTCTGAGATTGATGTTGCTATGACTTTGCTATGCCTAATGCTTGTCACTAGGGCCCGAGTGCCATGATTTCAGATCTGAACCGTTTATGTTATCATCTCTATATCTATGTTCTTGATCTGATCTTGCCTAGTCATATGCACCTATTACGTGTTATGATCCGTCAACCCCATAGTGACAATATTTGGGATACTTCGCGGTGATGACCGTAGTTTGAGGAGTTCATGTATTCACCATGTGTTAATGCTTTGTTCCGGTTCTCTATTAAAAGGAGGCCTTAATATCCCTTAGTTTCCTTATGGACCCCGCTGCCACGGGAGGGTAGGACAAAAGATGTCATGCAAGTTCTTTTCCATAAGCACGTATGACTATTTACGGAATACATGCCTACATTACATTAACGAACTGGAGCTAGTTCTGTATCACCCTACGTTATGACTGTTATATGATGAATATCATCAAACAAGTTACCGATCCAGTGCCTACGACCTTTCCACTTATTGTTCTTGCTAAGTTACTACTGCTGTTGCTGCTGTTCCAACTACTACAAAACTACTGCTACTACTGTTACCACTACTGTTGCTATTGCCACTGCTATCAAAACTATCATATTACTGTGCTACTGATCACTCTGCTGCAGATATTTAATCTCTAGGTGTGGTTGAATTGACAACTCAACTGCTACTACTCTCAAGTATTCTTTGGCTCCCCTTGTGTCGAATCTATAAATTTGGGTTGAATACTCTACCCTCGAAAACTGTTGCGATCCCCTATACTTGTGGGTTATCAAGACCTTCTTCTGGCGCCGTTGCCGGGGAGCATAGCAATATTTGTTGATTCACTTGGGATTTATATCAATTTATCACTATAAAGAATCTGAAGGATCCAAGAACCAAGATTTTTCCCTCTACTACGAGGGGAGGTAAGGAACTGCCATCTAGCTCTGCACTTGATTCACCTTCTGTTATGAGTAAGCTTGCAACACCACCACATGCTAGTAATCCTGATATGTCGCAAGTTATTGATGATGCTATCTCTGCTATGAATGATGCTTATGATGATGCTAGTACCATGCTTGATGATAATGTGCCGCTAGGAGAATTTCTTGATGAACAAATTGCTAGAGCTAATGAAAATGAAATTGCTGAAACTGATGAAGCTTATGAAACTGATTATGATTATGAAACTCCTATTAGTCCTAGTTCTCCTAAGTTTGAAATGCCTAAGATACCTGAAGGTTATGTTATGGACGAGGAGATATCTAGAGAAATTCTTTCTTGCAAGGATAGAGACGATCTTAAGAAACTGCTATGCAAGTATAAGGAAAAAACTTTGAATGCTAGAATGAAATGTGATCCTAATTTTGCTACTTCACTTATTTGTGTTACCGATAAGGATTATGAGTTCTCTGTTGACCCAGAGTTAATTACTTTGGTTGAATCTGATCCTTTCCATGGCTATGAAACTGAAGCTGTAGTGGCACACCTTACTAAGCTGAATGATATAGCCACCCTCTTTACTCATGATGAGAAGATTCACCACTATTATATCCTTCAGTTGTTTCCGTTCTCATTAAAGGGTGGTGCTAAGACATGGTACAATACTCTTGCTCCTGGTTGTGTGCGTAGTCCCCAGGATATGATTTACTACTTCTCTGAAAAATATTTTCCTGCTCATAAGAAACAAGCTGCCTTACAGGAAAAATTTAACTTTGTGCAAATTGAAAAAGAGAGTCTCCCACAAGCTTGGGGGAGGCTTCTCCAGTTGCTTAATGCTTTGCCTGATCATCCTCTCAAGAAAAATGAAATACTTGATATCTTTTATAATGGACTAATCGATGCTTCTAGAGACTTCCTAGATAGTTGTGCTGGTTGTGTTTTCAGGTAATGAACTGTTGAACAAGCTGAAGAATTATTGAATAATTTATTGAAAAATTATGATGATTGAACTCTTCCTGAACCACCGCCTAAACCCACTCCGAAGAAGAGAGGTATCTTATTTCTCAGTCCTGAAGATATGCAAGAGGCAAAGAAATCTATGAAGGAAAAAGGTATTAAAGCTGAGGATGTTAAGAATTTGCCACCTATTGAAGAAATACACAGGTGGTAGAGGTAAATTCTTTATTAAAGTTCAATGAAAGTGACATCCCTCACAATAAACCTCCTAGTCAATGCTTATATGAGCTTGATAACTATATTATGAAGCAAGATCATTTCAATGCTCATTGTCTGAAACAATTGAAATACAATTGTGATATGATTGCTCGCTTGAGTGACTTGCTATTTAGAATCAGTAATGATGTTATGTTCTCTATCATTACTAGGTTGAGCATCATCGTGAAAGCATGCCTCTATGGTTCAAACTCAGTTAGAACAAGTAGCTAAGTCTCAAAAAGAATTGCTTGATGAAATGAATAGTAATATGCATGACTTTGCTGCTAGAGTAGTAACTAGAGGAGGTAGAATGACCCAAGAACCACTCTATCCTGAGGGTCATCCTAAAAGAATTGAACAAGACTCTCAGAGAATTAATCCTGATGCACCTAGTCCTTCTAAGAAGAAAAGGAAGAAGAAAAATGATAGGACTTTGCATACATCTAGTGAACCTGAGACACAAAAACCTCCTGATAATAATGATGTCTCTATTTCCGATGCTGAAACTCAATTTGGTAGTGAACATCAACCTAGTGATAATGAAAATGATAATGATGTTGTTCACGATGATGCTCAACCTAGTAATGATAGAGAACCAGATAATGATGTTGAAATAGAGCCTGCTCCTGATCTTGATAACCCACAACCTAAAAATAAACGTTATGATAAGAAGGACTTTGTGGCTAGGAAACATGGTAAAGAAAGAGAGCCATGGGTTCAGAAACCCATGCCATTTCCACCTAAGCCATCTAAGAAAAAGGATGATGAAGAATTTGAGCACTTTGCTGAAATGATTAGGCCAGTCTTTTTGCGTACCCGTTTGACTGATATTTTGAAAATGGCCCCTTATGCAAAGTATATGAAAGACATCATCACTAATAAAAGAAAAATACCTGAAGCTGAAATCTCCACCATGCTTGCTAATTATTCTTTTAAGGATGGAGTACCTAAAAAACTTGGAGATCCGGGAATACCAACTATACCTTGCTCCATCAAAAGAAACTATGTTAAAACTGCTTTGTGTGATTTGGGAGCCGGTGTTAGTGTTATGCCTTTCTCCTTATATAAAAGACTTGATTTGAATAAACTCACACCCACTGAGATATCATTGCAAATGGCTGACAAATCAACAGCCATACCTATTGGTATTTCTGAGGATGTGCCCGTTGTTGTTGCAAATGTTACTATCTTAACGGACTTTGTTATTCTTGAGATGCCCGAGGACGACAACATGTCGATTATCCTTGGTAGACCCTTTTTGAATACTGCAGGGGTTGTTATTGATTGCAATAAAAGCAAAGTCAGTTTTCATATTAATGGTAATGAGCACACGGTGCACTTTCCGAAGAAACAATTTCAAGTGAATGGTATAAATGTTATTGAAGAATCTCTGACCATCACTATTCGAAGTTTTCAATTACCTCTACCTACTGTCAAGAAGAAATATGATATACTTATTGTAGGGGATATGCACATCCCCATTGAGGTAACTTAGTGTTTTACGAAAGTTCTACGGTTTCATGCTAATCGGAAGTGGTTGTTAATAAGACTTGATCAACCTTATTAATGAATCATTTTTTAGAGGTATGACGTCGATGAATCTAGTAAGCACAACTCTCTGCTCCCATCTTTTATTTTCTGTTTTAGTTAGTCAAATAAAATAAAATGCCATGATTATCATGTTTTCTGTTTTCTCCGTGCAATAAAAAAATGACCCAAAAATAAAAGTTCTCAAAATGCCCTGAAAATTTAACATGAATTTTTCCTGAATATTTAAGAATTTTTGGTGCAAATAACACCTGAGGGGAGTGCCCAGGGTGCTCAGCACCCATCAGGGCGCGCCAGCACCCCCCAGGTGCGCCCTGGTGGGTGGTGGCCCCCACGTAGGCCCCCTCACTTATCTCTTTAGCCCACCTTGTCAGCTACCTCCAGCAAAAAAATTACCACAACCACCATTTTCGTGTTCTTGCTCTCAAACCCGCGGATTTCGATCTCTTTGCTTGAAGCTCTGTTTCCGAAACTGTTTGGAGGGATTGCTACTTGGTATGTGATTCCTCCATTGCTCCAATTAGTTTTTGTTTTAGTGGGTTACTTTTAGAGTAATTAGCTACTCTTGGTGCTGTTGTAGATGAGCTTGCATGTTGAATTCTTAGAGTTCTAAGTAGTTTGAGTGCTCAATATGGCCTCTATGCATGCTTGGGAGTAGTTGCTAACAATCTTACAAAGTTTTGTTGACAAATTTTTGTGGACTAAAATTTTTCAGAATTTTTATAGGAATAAAATGAATATCTTTAGGAAGTTCTCCTCCAAGAAAAATGCCAAGGGAGTCATTGGGAAATCATCGGACAATGACCTTCACACTCCAAGAAAGGAGGAGGTGCGGCCGTGCGAATGGCCGCATGATGCATTCCTGGAGGAGGCCGGGATCCATCAAGAGTTCTCTCAGTTTGTCGCAAACGCTGGGTTAACCGAGTTCCTCGCAGATAAGTGTGACCAATATCACATCCTTACAAATTCCTTTGCGCAAAGTTTTACTTATCTAGGGAGGAACAACCCTCCTGAAGTGCAGTTTAATCTTTATGCTGAACCTCACACATTATCGCTAGCTGACTTCTGTAACATATGCTTGATTCCTTCTGATGGGGACTTGAGAGAACCTAGGCCATCTGAGTTTGAGGATTTTCTCCTCGCATTAACCGTGGGTGAGGATAGAGGCATGTCGAGCACCACTGCTATTAGCTTACAGTTTCCCTCAGTACATTATTTCGCCTTAGTCATCACTAAGTGTTTAACCGCTAGGGAGAAGGTTAGCTCACTCAGTGCTCCTGGCCTCACTATTTTACGTCGTGCACTTTATGATGATCACACCTTTAGTATGGGGGCTATTATTGCCCGGCGTTTACATCTCAATAAAACTAAGGGAAAGATACATGGTGGTATTTATGCTACTCGCTTAGCGAACCACTTTAAAATCCCCTTTCGCTCACATGATTACCTCTTACCCCGAGTTTACCTCGATCATAAGGCACTGCAGGCTCACCATTTTCTTGATGTAACTGACTCTCCACGTGATATTCACTATAACTTAGTTTTTAGCAAGGAAACACGTGATGTTATCCCTTTGCCTGCACCTGCTTTGTTTGACCCTATTGCCAGGAACGGATACAGGATGCCAGATGACATTACAGCTTACCGGAACAACCTAGCAGCTGCTGAGGAGGAGCACCATGGGTGGGACGCTCAGGTGCCGCCTCCACCTCACTACGACCTGGGACAGGACGGCTACTACGGATGGTGATTACCAAGCTAGGCCAAAAGCCTAAGCTTGGGGGAGTACGTATTTCCACCGACATTACATTAATGTTTGCACATTCCATTCCAGTTGTCGGTGTTCATACTTTTTCATTGTAATATCCATGCTAGACTTGTTTTCTCGCTTTCTTCTTGTGTGTTTGAAAAACTTTGAGAAGACCCAAAAACATTTCCTACTTCTTTTCAGTTTTTCTTTCTAGCTTAGTTTAATTGTTGCACTAAAAGAAAACACAAAAAGATTTCTCACTTCTTCTTTTGTTTGTTGGGAGTTATCCCGTGTAAATAGTTTTTCTCGCTTTTGTTTTTCCTCTTTAATTTGCTTCCTTCAAGAAAAAACCAAAAACTCCAAAAATATTTCAGTGTGTTTCTCTAAAATTCTTTTCTTTTTATTTGAGTCGTACCTAGGAGAAGACCACGATGAAATTGTTGAGTGGTTCTCATCTGCATTATCGTCTATCTAACAAAGAACCCATATTACCTTGTCTTCTCCTCTTGAATAAAATGTTTGCAGATCCCAGCTTAGTCCACGGCATTCTTGCACTATTATTATTCTCTTATCGTTCGGTCGTGCAAGTGAAAGGCAATAATGACGACATTTGACGAATTGACTGTGGCAGAGAAAGGCGGGTATGAACTCATCTTGTTTTTGTTTTTGTAAATATGTTTAACCTAGTATCCCTTGATTCAGCTCATTATGATCAAACATGTTTGCAATGACCATTAGAGATTATAGTTGTTCATGCCATGCTTAGGTAGCTAGGAGTGGATAATGATTTATCTTGGGTGTCAACATGCATTAAAATGGTTGTGATGTGGTATGATAGTATGGTATCCTCCTCTGAATGTTTCAAGTGGCTTGACTTGGCACATGTTCACGCATGTAGTTGAATCAAAACCAACATTGCCTTCATGATATTTATGTTCATGGTGTCCATATCCTACTCATGCTAGTATTCAATGTTGATTATATGTAATGCATTTTCATGATCGTCTTCGCTCTCTAGCTGGCCGCTTCTCAATCTAACTGCTAGCCTTCGCCTGTACTAAGCGGGAATACTGCTTGTGCATCAAAACCTTTAAACCAAGTTATGCCAGATGAGTCCACCATACCTACCTATATGCGGTATTACCCTACCGTTCCAAAGTAAATTTGCATGTGCCACCTCTAAAAATTCAAATGAACATCTGTTTTGTGTGCCTGGACCGCTCATGAAGCGACAGGGGGCGGTCAGTATCTTCCATGCTAAGCGGGTTATTCTCATGACGAGTGTTTATTCACTTGTCCTTACACGAGAGGGGCGGTAATAGGGATTCCCAGTCCCGAAATCAAAAAATTCAAAAATAATTAAACAAAACTCCCCCAGGAATGTTGTTGGTTTGGACGGTACCCGTGGATGCAGCTCGCCGTGGAGTGTGATTGTTGGTGGAGGGGGAGTAAACCTTTACTTTTACCGCTTGGGAACCGCCGCTAATTTGTTTAGCATGGAAGATATTGACAACTCTTGGTCGTGACGTTGACAGGAAGGGTGTGCCTCCCAAAATTATATCTATCTCTGTTTTAAACTTCGAGCTCTGGCACCGCTGCAAATCCATGCTTCCCTCTGCGAAGGGACTATCTATTTACTTTTAAGTTGAGTCATCACCTTCTCAAATAAGCGCCAGACCTGAGAGCACTATTGTCATCCTCATGCATTGTGTATAGTTGATGTTGGGTGCAGCATGACTGGATCTTTTCTACCATGAATTACAATGTTTAGTCGCTGCTTGAACTTTGGAGGTGCTCTGCATTTATGTTTTGCGGTCTCAGAAAGGGCTAGCGAGATACCACTATTGTCATATTGTATCATGATTGTTTTGACAAAATGTTGGCGCTTGAGATGTATTATTATTGCTCGCTAGTTGCTTATGTTATTGATATGAGTAAATATAATTCCTAAGAGTTATTGTTGACATGGTTAGTCATAATCTTTGCTGAAAACCTGGGTGCTACTTAAGCATATATATCTAAACAAGAACAAAAGAGTTCATAAAAGTTTTTCTTTATCACTTTCAGTTTATCAACTGAATTTCTTGAGGACAAGTAAAGGTTTAAGCTTGGGGGAGTTGATACGTCTCCAACGTATCTACTTTTCCTCACTCTTTTGCCCTTGTTTTGGACTCTAATTTGCATGATTTGAATGGAACTAACCCGGACTGACGCTGTTTTCAGCAGAATTGCCATGGTGTTGTTTTTGTGCAGAAATAAAAGTTCTCGGAATGGAACGAAATTTTCTGGAGATTTATTTTGGAAAATATAAAAAATACTGGAGCCAGAAACCACCGGAGAGGGGGCCCAGGGTGCGCAGCACCCACCCGGGCGCGCCAGCCCCCTCCCAGCGCGCCCTGGGGGGTGCTGGGCACCTCGTGGCCCCACTTGCCCTATCTCCACCACTATAAATTCCTATTTTTCTATAAAAAAATAGGAGAGAAAGAATTATCGCGTTTCACAAGACGGAGCCGCCGCCACCTCATGTTCTTCATCGAGAGGCCAGATCTGGAGCCGTTTGGGGCTCCGGAGAGGGGAATCTTCGGTCTTCGTCATCATCAACCTTTCTCCGTCGCCAATTCCATGATGCTCCCCACCGGGAGTGAGTAATTCCTTCGTAGGCTTGCTGGTCGGTGAGGAGTTGGATGAGATTCATCATGTAATCGAGTTAGTTTTGTTAGGGCTTGATCCCTAGTATCCATTATGTTCTGAGATTGATGTTGCTATGACTTTGCTATGCCTAATGCTTGTCACTAGAGCCCGAGTGCCATGATTTCAGATCTGAACCGTTTATGTTATCATCTCTATATCTATGTTCTTGATCTGATCTTGCCTAGTCATATGCACCTATTACGTGTTATGATCCGTCAACCCCATAGTGACAATATTTGGGATACTTCGCGGTGATGACCGTAGTTTGAGGAGTTCATGTATTCACCATGTGTTAATGCTTTGTTCCGGTTCTCTATTAAAAGGAGGCCTTAATATCCCTTAGTTTCCTTATGGACCCCGCTGCCACGGGAGGGTAGGACAAAAGATGTCATGCAAGTTCTTTTCCATAAGCACGTATGACTATTTACGAAATACATGCCTACATTACATTAACGAACTGGAGCTAGTTCTGTATCACCCTACGTTATGACTGTTATATGATGAATATCATCAAACGAGTTACCGATCCAGTGCCTACGACCTTTCCACTTATTGTTCTAGCTAAGTTACTACTGCTGTTGCTGCTGTTCCAACTACTACAAAACTACTGCTACTACTGTTGCAGCTACTGTTGCTATTGCCACTGCTATCAAAACTATCATATTACTGTGCTACTGATCACTCTGCTGCAGATATTTAATCTCCAGGTGCGGTTGAATTGACAACTCAACTGCTAATACTCTCAAGTATTCTTTGGCTCCCCTTGTGTCGAATCTATAAATTTGGGTTGAATACTCTACCTTCGAAAACTGTTGCGATCCCCTATACTTGTCGGTTATCATCAGCCGAATCCACCCCACCCCGAGACGGAGCCTAGCGCGAGTCCGCGATATCGATCTCCGCCGCGTCAGGCGCCGACTCCAAAGCGGAAGAGAGCACCAAAGAAGAAACCCGAGCCTCCTGCCAAAAAGAAGCTAGCTTACAAGATGACTGAGGAAGAAATCGATGTCGAAGTGGCTGCCCAACTGCGGGCCCATTTTGGACCGAAACCGCCCCCGCCGCCAAAGGAGAAAATACCTGAGAAAGTCATACAACACTTTGTGGATCTTGCTAAACCGGCTGTGGAGAAAAAGCAATCAGAATATGAACGCTCTATTAGCAAGTCATATCATCAAAAAACAAAGCAGCAGTCGAGCCTTACAGGTAGTAATAAATGCGGGAAAAATGTTCCCCAGCTCGGAGAACATGCAGTGCAATCGATACCCCCGCTGAAGGTGAGTACCGAGAAGGCGGTAACCGACGCTAATAGAAAGAGGGCTAGAGAGATGGGTATCACTGTTGAACAACTCCTAGGCATGGAGGAAGTCCTCACTGTCGATGAGAAGGAACTCGCAAGGAAATATGTCCCCGGGGAACCTCTGGTCAGTAACGACGAGGAGAAGCTTCTATCAACGCAAATGCGCCATTTGCATGAGTGGTATCTGAGAGAAATAAAGGTCGGGCGAGAGAGCCTCATGGTGAAAGTCAAGCGAGAGCATTACTACCATGAAAAAGATTTGTGGATTGAAAATGAAGAATTTTTTCAGTTATTCCAACAAAACGCACTCGACAAATCTCTCGTCAGTTGCTATTGTCTGTAAGTGATTTCTTTCTGTAATTTAAGTCTCTAGCTCAGCTCGTTCATTGCCTGTAATTATCCTCACTATATTCTTTTGTGTGGTATTATGCAGAATGAAGATTTTTGAAATGAAAAGATATGGAGTCTATGGCATTGGGTTCATTGACCCAAATACCGTTAATAAAGAGGTGTTAAATAACTTCAAACAAGACACGGAGAAAAGCTTGCTAATGTTTTTGAAGGAACTAAATACCAAACCAGAAATACTACTTCCTTACAACTTCAGGTGAGTGTCACTGTCTTGTACTATAAATTCTATTTTTGCTTACTCGATGTTAAGTGTAGTTGATGAGTTATGCATGCCCGCTTATACAAACCTGTGCGCAGATACCACTGGATCCTGCTAATCATTAGAGTTGACGAAGGAACTGTTAAAGTACTGGACTCACTAGGTAAAGACCCTAAAGAATACAGAAGCCTGGTTTTGATGCTCGACAGGTAATTTCAATCATTATCGCACCATGTAGGCCTGTTTAGTTCATTTCCTGATATATCAAGTAATTAATAACTCCTTTATTCATTTTCTTTGCCAGGCAGGGTTTGGGAAAAGTTCATCAAAGAGGTTGTCGGTGCTTGGCAACCAGAGCTGAAATGGCGACGGACCAAGGTAATTAAGTAGTACTAGCTACGTCCGCGCATCTCTTTAATTCTAGTTTCAATACCATTATCATGCTTGATTATTATCTGATTGAATTCTATTCTCGTAAAGTGTATGAAGCGGGAACAGGGGACCAATTTATGTGCATACTACGTTTGCGAGAACATTCGCTTTATGACCAAAAGGAGCCGAGATGCAAGACATCTTTGGGTACGTAAACACTATTCACAATTTTTTTTCATGTTCTAATATATATATATATATATATATATATATATATATATATATATATATATATATATATATATATATACACACAACTAATATATTCATATTGATCTCCTTCTTTAAAGATGGTGGAGATGGGGGATAATCTCCTACCAAGGGACCGCATACGAGCACTTCAAGAGGAAATGACGGGATTTTTGCTTGAGCAGGTCATATCTCCCGACGAAGAATACATACATACATATATATATATATATATATATATATGCATGGTCGTACGAGAAATTCAATGATATATATATGATCGGTTCTACGAGAAATTCTATTGTATATGCATAACGCGTGTAGTATGTTTGAAACGAAAAAAAATCAAATGGAAAACACAAAATGAAAAGGAAAAATAAACAATAAACCCTAAACCCCTAAACCTTTAGTCCCGGTTGGTGTCACCAACCGGGACTAAAGGTCGCCAGCCCCCGGCGCGCGCTGCCGGCCACGTGGCCGGGATTTAGACCCGGGTCGTGGCCAACCGGCACTAAAGGGTGGGGGCCTTTAGTCCCGATGTATTAGTCCCAGTTAGGGAACCGGGACTAAAGGCCCTTTACAACCGGGACTAATGTCCTGTTTTCTACTAGTGTTTACCCATAGACAACAAACTAAAAAAATGGTTTTCGATTTGCTGCACCATACCTAGAATAATTTGTTCTACACCGCACATGTATTATTTAACTCTTTGACATAAATAAATCATTGTTCGTTCTAAACTTGTTTTTTTGAACAAGGATGTTTCGTTCAAAACTCCAATCACATGATCTTTAAAACACTTACATTCTGTATTAAAAACACGAAATGGATGGCACCAACAACGGTCTTTGTCGCTCTATACAAGAAACAAGACAAGCATTTGTACACACAAAAACAAAAATAGTAACTACAAAGAATGCAAATATTTTATAAATAAACCTATTGCACCAAATCACGGCACAGGCCGCGTTGGTCCACACCACCAAAGCCCAAACGATGCACGCTCTCGTTCGACGCAAAACCGGAGAGCCTGCCAGACCACTCGATCGGATCCAGCCTCGGGTTTTCCTTCGAAACGGCGGCAAAAGCAGAGTGGGCCCGCACGATAAATTGGTGGCTGCCGCGGTCATCTTTCATCCATAACACTATGGTGACCGTGTCCTCCTCCTCCATGCAATGCGAATTTTCGGAAAAAAAAGATTCATGCATGCATGCATGCACGCGTGGCATGGTGGCCTCAGACTTTTCGTTTGTACTAGTAAGTTTGCACGTGCAATGCATGTCCCGTTTAATTTATATATACTTAGTTAAACATGTTAAAAAGTTTAAAATTAAAATTGTTGATGAAACAACATATGTACCACATTCAAGGACAAGGAAACATTATAATCAACAATTATATCTCCACTTTTGTTTTCTTGCACCAAAAGCTAGAGAGGCTATATCACACTTCTAATTGTGAGTTGATAAATTATGTCATTAAAATGAGCTCGAAGCGTGTTTTCGAACGACGGTGCTAAGCACAATTTTACTTTAGGAGGATGCTTGTGGTAGTTCCTTATTTACTCTCATAATGCCACAACCTTAGACATTTGGTTGCAGTCTTCCTGGAAGGAAGCTAAATATGTTTTATAAAATCTTATCAACCCTCCGAGTAATCGTGCACATGCAATGCACGACTAATAACAGATGGAAACTCTAGAAAACATTTCAAAGTTATGTTTTAGCTAATAATAATCAAAAGGAACATGTTGCAAGCACAAGAAATTCACATTTGTGTATAATTGCATAAAGTATTTCATTAAATTGATAAATCACAAAGAATACAAACTGATAAACCATGAATTTCCTTCTCTTCTTGAAAAAAGATAGTATGATCCATATGTTCCATAGTCTTGGTGCCCCTTTTATGTCTTCTAAGAAAAGACTAAACAACCGAAAACTACATTTCAAAATAAAACATCCAGTCTAAATGATCCATCGGTGGCATCAGATACACAATGTGCGGAGAATTATACTTGCATCCAAAAATGTGTGACATACCTTTATAGAAATATATATTTAAAAGCTATATGAACCCAACTAAAATAACACAATAACTCACTTAGCTTGACTTTTTGTTTAGTCCCAGATGACCATTTTGTAAAGAAGGCTTCGGGGAGAGCTCTCAATATTTCCCTTATGTAATTACAAGAACTTGCAACCTCATGCGGTTAGCACACATATGAAATACTCCAATGGGCCAGTTCGAAAAAACAAGACTATTGTGTGAATTAATTGTACATGTCAGACAAAGAAAATGTTTTCCAAAATAGTCACTTGCCAAATCATCATCTAATGTTGAAAACAAGTAAGCATCTGCAGCAGCTATCTCAGTCCCCGGCAGACTGTCAGAAAAATCGGCAATCTCCGGACAATTTTCTAAGACGAACTTTTCAGACATAGTATGTCTGAATTATGACATGTGTGACTGCAGTGAACTGCATTTCAGAGTTTCTGGCACGCACCTCTAGCTGTTCATGGAGCTGCTTCTGAACCTCCATTTGCATCCGTAGAGCTTCTGCCAAGTTCCTAAGTAAAGGAGAAGGGAAGAGATGAAAATTTCTAAGTCCATGGTGTTGGCTATGCATGCACACCGGTGTAATAATTCAGAGAGCTCACTTGTTTTTGAACGGATCACTTCCACTGCTACCCGATTGTAATTTTCCGAGGAAGCCTTCTTCTCTGCAGACAACAGTACGCATCAAAATCCAGAATCGCAAAAAGGCACTGATTCCGATTACTTGTGGGCGATATTTATCTTTTGTAGTTTTTTTACCTTCTTTGACCTCTGGAATATACTTTGCATGTCGGTACTTCTGTTCAACAAAGACAGGCAGACTATGTGTAACAATGAAAAGAAAAAGAGATGTTTGATTTCATTTTCAGTAAAGTGAGGAAATAGTTCTGAAGTAGTACCTGCAAATGACTCTTTACATGGTAAATGGTCAGGCCTTCCACTTTCGTAAGCTTCAGAACGCCCTTGGGAGTGGCTTCTGTCATAAGAGATGTTGAACTGAACTATTTAGAGTTGAAAACAGAAAATTAAAAATACATTTGGGAAATGAAAGCAGAACAGCCATCTTACTGTCAGGTCCTTCAAGCTTGTTCACGGCCTCTACAAAACGCTCATGGAGCTCCAGTGTCCACCTCAATCTTGACTTGTTAGCTGCTGCAGATCCAGAAGATGACCGCGATGAGCTAAGCGGCAGTTTAGCCGGAGATCCTGGATTCTGCAGACTCTGGTTGGAGCAGGATGATACTGGAAGTGACGACATTTGAGGCGGCGGTGTGTCGTATATGTCCTGAACAACAACAAATCAGATGAAGAAGAATACTAAGAGTGAGTTTCAGACATGCTGCAAAAGTTCAGTGGAGGGTTTTTTACCCTCACACTGCAATAAACAAAAATGCATCAAATGGCAATGAACTCACATCTAACTGGGGGCTCTCCTCGTTATCGGTGATGGAGATCCCTAGCTGCTCAGACAAGAACTGGAACTCCATCTGCTCGGCCTCGGCGAAAGCAAACGCTTGTTTTTCACCATAGAAACTGGCATCAGAAGCATCTCCGGCAGAAAGATTGAGAAAGTCTTTTATGTCATCCGGCTGTTCAGCTTCGTCATGAGCATTGCCTGTGTCACCACTCAGCTGCAGGGAGGAGGTTGATGACTGCCCAGGGAGAACCTGCTGCTCATACTTGGCAGTGCGGGGCGCCGGGGCTGGGCGGAGGCGCGGCGGCGCGGCGGCGGGGCTGTGCGGCGGCGCGGCGGCGGCGGGTTGGGCGGGGCCGGGCGGCGGCGTGGGGGCTGGGCGGGGCTAGGCGCGAGTGGGCGTGGGCGGGTGCGGGACTGGACGGGAGCGGTTGGCTGCGATGGGGGTAGACGTGCGCTACCGGGTGGGTTAGCGTTTCGTTAAAGAAGACTTTTTCGTTAACAACGTAATTAGGCCGTTGATGATGTGATTAGACCGTTTAGATTTTAAATTGGATCTGCCTTCTCTTCCTTTTATAGGGATAGTAGATAGATAGATAGATAGATAGTAGATAGACAGTGGATAGATAACTCGTTACTCGTCGCATGCACAAGCTATAGCTCACGGCTCAAGCAATCCATGCATCCATTACTTTCTCACGAACATGTGCGTGTACCCCATGTACTACAGTGAATTACTAGTACCTCCGACAGTACGAAGAGCAACGGGAACCAAATTAATCGCCGGAGCTTTGTACTGTGTGCGAGCGCCGGTGCAGTTGAACTCGCACACATGTCGCCGGTGCGGCTCAGGTGCGGGCGGTGTGGTCACCACTAGTAGAAAACGGCCCATCAGTCCTGGTTTCAGAGGGCCTTTAGACTCGATTCTGGAACCGGGACTAAAGGGTCGGGACTAATGCCCAAAACCTTTAGTCCCGGTTGGCTTACGAACCGGGACTAAAGGCTCTCCACGTGGCCGCTCTCTGTGCGTGGGCTGGAGGACCTTTAGTCCCGATTGGTGTTACCAACCGGGACTAAAGGTAACATCAACCGGGACTAAAGAAAAAAAATCAAATTTTTTTGATTTGTTTTTAAATTTTTTCTGATTTTTAAAATTTTGAATTATTTGACAATTTAATCTCTAATCACCCCTCCTCACTGCTTCAGAATTTAATCTCTAGTCTCTAATCAGCACTCATTCCAAATTGTCTAACTTCCCGACCGGTCACCCATCCTCTCACTACTCCAGCCCCAGCATGCTTAACTTTCAGGTTCTATCTCCCCTAGTTTCCAAGTCTGCACTTGTTGTTTTCCTGACAATAGTAAGCTATCAATCATGTTAACCCTTAGGTCTTGATGTCACATGATTTAATTGTTTGAATTCCAAACAATTATTAAAATAAACAACAATGATTAATTTAAAAACTAAAAAATACTTCAAAAAAAGGAAAAAAATTCAAAAAAATCAAATATTCTCAAAAAAAAAATCCAAAATAATACAAAAAGTTCAAAATAAAATAAGTAATAATAATATTGAATTTCAATGAAAATAAAATAAGTATTAATAATATTATTATTATTATGCCATTTATTCATTTAATATGGCATAATTAATATCTTTAAATCTGTAAATCGAAATTCGACAAATAATATATCCATTATTATCGGAAAAATGTGACCATGATGTCACACGCTTCACCGTTTGAGTTTGAAACTATTATTCTAGAAAACAATAATTATTTAGTAACACTAATATTTATTGAATAAGTAGTTTGACCACTGTTTGACCAGAGTTTGACCACATTTCATTTTTTAAAACTTATATTAACTAAAGAATTTTTGTGTGTTCAATATGAACCATTCAAAGCCACATCCTCAAATTTCAACCCTTTCTGACTTCATTTGCTATTTTTCATGTATTTAATGATTTTTTGAGCTAAATTAGGCCGAAATTGAAAAGCACTACAAATGAACTCTGAAAAGGTTGAAACTTGGCATGGTATCATCATTTCACCCAAATAGCTTGTGCTAAAAAGTTGAGAGGGTTATGGCAAAAACTGGATGCACTTTGTGTACAAACTGGACCATCTCTTTCGAAGTAACAGGGTTTCAGACGAAAACTCAGCTGTTAAAAAGACATTTCATTTTTTTAATCTTATTTCAACTCCAGAATTTTTGTGTGTTCAATATGAACCGTTGAAATCCACATCCTTAAATTTCAACCCTTTTTGACTTCATTTGCTTTTTTTTCATGGATTTAATGATTTTTTGAGCTAAATTAGCCTGAAATTGAAAAGTACTAAACCCGGGACTTAAAACGTCCGAAACTCTATTATAAACAGTAAAATTAAAGGTTCAAACCCTAAAACCTAACCCTAAACTTAGAAATCTAAACCCTAGCCCCAAACCCTAAAACGTCTAAAACGTCCAAAAACTCTATT
Organism: Elymus sibiricus; assembly: GCA_039707655.1. NCBI lineage: Eukaryota > Viridiplantae > Streptophyta > Magnoliopsida > Poales > Poaceae > Elymus > Elymus sibiricus. Next base: position 508,277,550 of record CM077665.1, read on the forward strand.
TTCCCTTTGGAATTTGGAAATTTTAAAAAATTGTCGAAACGGAAAACTTGTTGTTTCTTCGGACAAATCTTTTTTTCTGCAAATTTTGATATATTATTTGTATTTTTCTGAATTAGAATGATTTAGTTATGATTTTTCTAAGATTAATGTGGTAAAGGGGTTAAGGGTTTAGGGGCCCCCCTTTAGTCCCGGTTGGTGTCTTCAACCGGGACTAAAGGCCTTTAGTCCCGGTTGAAGACACCAACCGGGACTAAAGGGCTGGGAAAAAAATTGAAAAAAAAATTCCTTTAAAAATTTTGAAAAAAAAATTAAATTTTTTTTCCAGTCCCGGTTGGTATCTCCAACCGGGACTAAAGGCCGACTAAAGGGGCTGGCACCGTTCGAAGCCGGTCGCAAACCCTTTAGTCCCGGTTGGTGTCTCCAACCGGGACTAAAGGTCCCGTTCGAACCGGGACTGATGCCTGCGCCGCTCGAACCGGGACTAATGCTCACATTAGTCCCGGTTCGTAACGCAACCGGGACTATTGCTCCGATCCGGATCGGACGAAAGCCCTGTTTTCTACTAGTGCACTGTACAATGAATAATGAATATAGACGGGATTGGTATAATGTGGTGGATGTATGACTGAGCCTCGAGGGTAACTATATATAGATTTGGAGAATAAGAAGGCTTTTCTAGAGATAATGTAGGAATCGTATAAAAAAGAATATAATCAATCTTAACAAATTCTATGCTACCATAATCTATACTCCAGCACGCCGCACAGTCGTAGCGGGCCACAACTTTAGATACCGCACAAGTACAAAACATGTGTTCTTCTGTCTTAGGGTGATCAGAAACTGCAATTTCTATCTTTTTTTTACCATGGAACAGTAGGAGAGACTCCTAATGCAATTAAATTAAAAGGAACCAAAGTTTACATGTGTACATAAGTTGGGGGCCCACCTTTTGGGTGGACAATTTCTATCTTTACCATTCCGGGTTCTATTTGCCAGATTATCTCTAGTTAAAACACTATTTCTGAAAACCAACCATAGAAAAACTTTAACTTTCAAAGGGATCTTAGCCTGCCACAACTTCCTATGAGGCCATGCCAACTGAAAATTTGCCAAATTTAGTTAATAACCGGTGCATTTATCCTCCTGATCATTCAAAACTACATTACCAAAAATGTTCTTCTGCTCATACCACATATCAGCAGTACCCCCCACCCCCACCCAATAGAATTCTTCTAAATTTAATTAAACTCATATTCTCATGCAAAGCTCAATAAAGTTAGCACTGAATGTTAGTAAGTAGAGTCTAGGAAATTGCAAACTAAGGGGCCTATCTCCCAGCTACACATCACTCCAAAACATGTTATATCCCCATTGCCCACTATCTGCATGATACACAACAGGAAAGGTTTAGCTCGCATAAGTCCTTGACAAAAATGAGACTGGCCAGCCTTGTTTTTCAATCTCTAAGGGTACATCAACTCAAGTGTTTTTTTCCTCACCAAATCTTGCCAAACCCCACTCCCATTCTCAAGTTTCCATATCCACTAAACAAACATACACTAGTAGAAAATAGGGCTTTGGTTGAGGCCAGGATAAGGGCATTAATCCCGGTTCACTTACGAACCGGGACCAAAGGGTGCACCAGTCCCGGTTCATGAGGCCAGGGCGCCGGCCGGGCCTCGGGGGCCATTGGTCCCGGTTCGTCTGACACTTTTGGTCCCGGTTCCAGACACGAACCGGGACCAATGGGCCTCGCTCCTGGCCCAACACCTTTAATCCCGGTTGGTGGCTGGAACCGGGACCAAAGGTCGGTCTTCTGTCCCGGTTCTAGCCACCAACCGGGACTAAAGATAAGCCTATATATACCCCCGCCCATGCCCGCTCACTCTGTTTTTTGGCCGGCCGGCGTGTGCAGGTGTGTGTTGCTCTAGCTCTCACCTCTTATGCACATGAGGTGTTCGATGAAATGCCCGAGCCACACTTAAGCTTTCTCCTCTCCAAGCTCGACCTCCAAGCTCCATTTTCCTCAAGATTTGTCTAGGTTTGGCGGTCCGTCCTGTCCCGTCCCCGTCCTCACCGCCGTCGATCGCCCTCGCCGATCTCGTCACCGACACCACCGTGGTGAGCCTCTTGTTCTTATCTTCTTTCTAAAAGAAAAAAATTATTACTTGTATGATTTAGATAGATACTTGTACAATTTTCTTACTTTTATTATTGTTTGTTATTATATATTGCCATGGTTTTGGTATCCGCCCCCATCGTCCCTCGTCCTGTCTATGATTCGGATGTGGTATATTATCTTTTATAACTATTGGTTTCATTTAGTGTTTATGGCAATTATGCCGACCAACGTGACATAGATGTTTTTATCTAGGAGGTATGTGAACCGGAAATTCGAACCGACCCTCTTGTCGAGAGGTTAAATTTAGTTGAAAAAGAAAACAATTACTTGAAGAAAAAATTGAAAAGAATTGAGGAGGAGAAGATGGAATTGGAGTTGCATGTTGCCGATGTCGTCGAAGATCACAAGATCAAGATGGATGCAATGCGCTTGAAGATTAGAAAGATTAGAAAATATGCCATTCATACTGAGGCTTGGTATCATTATGCCGTTGGATCAATTGGTACCTTAGTTGCGGTTATGATCGCATTTGTTGTTGCATTTAAATGTTTTACATAGTTTCAATGTATGTTTTAATTAGATGCTCTAGAGAGCTATATGTTGTTCAGTGAGAACTATGTATGAACTTTATGTATTTATTTTGGTCACTACTGTACTTTGGTTTTAATGTGATGATGAACTTCTATTAATTTGGTCACTTCTCTATTCATGATGTTCTGTAATGGTTTTTGATACACTTAATTATATAATGCACGCAGATGAACCGGCAATGGATGTACGGTGACCGACGCACCTCCGAGTACATTATGGGCCTGCATAATTTTCTCGAAGTGGCTGAGGCAAACAAGCAGAATGGTTTTATGTATTGTCCATGTACTATCTGTGGGAATACGAAGGATTACTCTAACTCGAAAACCCTTCACGTCCACCTGCTTGAGAAGGGTTTCATGCCACACTATAATGTTTGGTCCAAGCACGGAGAAAGAAGGGTTATGATGGAAGACAACGAAGAAGAAGAGGATGATGACAACTATCCGCCCCCTGAATACGGTGATGCTGCAATGGGGGAAGCTGAAGATCAAGAGGAACCAGACAATGTGCCCGATGATGATCTTCGCCGGGTCATTGTTGATGCAAAGAGATAATGCCAAAGTGAAAGGGAGAAGTTGAAGTTTGATCGCATGTTAGAGGATCACAAAAAAGGGTTGTACCCAAATTGCGAAGATGACAACACAAAGCTCGGTACCACACTGGAATTGCTGCAATGGAAGGCAGACAATGGTGTATCTGACAAGGGATTTGGTTCGCTACTGAAAATAATGAAGAAGAAGCTTACAAAGGATAAGGAATTGCCCGACAGTACGTACGAAGCAAAGAAGGTTCTATGCCCTCTAGGATTGGAGGTGCAGAAGATACAAGCATGCCCTAATGACTGCATCCTCTACCGCGGTGCGTACGAGGATTTGAACGCATGCCCGGTATGTTGTGCATTGCGGTATAAGATCAGACAAGATGACCCTGGTGATGTTGAGGGCCAGCGCACCGGGAAGAGGGTTCCTGCCAAGGTGATGTGGTATGCTCCTATAATACCACGGTTGAAACGTTAGTTTAGAAACAAAGAGCATGCCAAGTTGATGCGATGGCACAAGGAAGACCGTAAGAAAGACGGGAAGTTGAGAGCACCCGGTGGTGGGTCGCAGTGGAGAAAGATCGAGATAAAGTGGAGGGACTTTACAGATGACCCAAGGAACGTATGGTTTGGTTTAAGTGCAGATGGCGTTAATCCTTTTGGGGAGCAGAGCAGCAAGCATAGCACATGGCATGTGACTCTATGTATGTATAACCTTCCTCCTTGGTTGTGCATGAAGCGGAAGTTCATTATGATGCCAGTGCTCATCCAAGGCCCTAAGCAACCCGGCAATGACATTGATGTGTACCTAAGGCCATTAGTTGATGAACTTTTACAACCGTGGAATGGAAAAGGTGTACGTGTGTGGGATGAGCATGCACAAGAGGAATTTGACCTACGAGCGTTGCTGTTTGTAACCATCAATGATTGGCCTACTCTCAGTAACCTTTCAGAACAGACAAACAAGGGATACCACGCATGCACGCACTGTTTAGATGACACCGAAAGTATATATTTGGACAAATGCAGGAAGAATGTGTACCTGGGGCATCGTCGATTTCTTCCGACCAACCATCAATGTCGAAAGAAAGGAAAGCATTTCAAAGGTGAGGCAGATCACTGGAAGAAGCCCACCCTCTGTACTGGTGATCACATACTTGATATGGTCAATGATTTACAAGTAATCTTTGCAAAGGGTCCTGGCGGACTATCTGTTCCGAATGACGCTGAGGGACGCGCACCCATGTGGAAGAAGAAATCTATATTTTGGGACATACCCTATTGGAAAGACCTAGAGGTCCGCTCTGCAATCGACGTGATGCACGTGACAAAGAATCTTTGCGTGAACCTGCTAGGCTTCTTGGGAGTGTATGGGAAGACAAAAGATACACCGGAGGCATGGGAGGACCAGCAACGTGTGCACGAAAAAGACGGCATGCATCCAAAGCAGTATCAAGGTCCTGCCAGCTACGCTCTTACCAAAGAAGAGAAGGAAATCTTCTTTGAATGCCTGCTCAGTATGAAGGTCCCGTTTGGCTTCTCGTCGAATATAAAGGGAATAATAAATATGGCAGAGAAAAAGTTCCAGAACCTAAAGTCTCATGACTGCCACATGATTATGACGCAACTGCTTCCGGTTGCATTGAGGGGGCTTCTACCGGAAAATGTTTGATTAGCCATTGTGAAGCTATGTGCATTCCTCAATGCAATCTCTCAGAAGGTAATCGATCCAGAAATCCTACCAAGCTTAAAGAGTGATTTGGTGCAATGTCTTGTCAGTTTCGAGCTGGTGTTCCCACCATCCTTCTTCAATATCATGACGCACGTCCTAGTTCATCTAGTCGACGAGATTGGCATTCTGGGCCCTGTATTTCTACACAACATGTTTCCCTTTGAGAGGTTCATGGGAGTCTTAAAGAAATATGTTCGTAACCGTGCTAGGCCAGAAGGAAGCATCTCCATGGGCCATCAAACAGAGGAAAGCATTGGGTTTTGTGTTGACTTTATTCCTGACCTTAAGCCGATTGGTCTCCCTCAATCGCGGTATGAGGGGAGACTGACTAGAAAAGGCACGCTAGGAGCGAATTCAATAATATGTAGGGACGGGCATTCTTGGTCTCAAGCACACTACACAGTTCTACAGAATTCTACCTTGGTGACCCCGTATGTCAATGAACACAAGAATATTCTGCGCTCCAAACACCCAGAGCAGTGTGACGACTGGATTACATGTGAACACATCAGGACTTTCGGCAGTTGGTTGCAAACACATCTCATGGGTAACACCACTATTGCAGATGAGCTGTACTCGTTGGCCAGGGGACCATCTTCGACTGTATTGACTTACAAAGGGTACAAGATAAATGGGAATACATTTTACACGATCGCCCAAGATCAAAAGAGCACCAACCAAAATAGTGGTGTCCGCTTTGATGCAGCAACCAACAGGGGAAAGGACACATATTATGGTTACATAGTGGACATATGGGAACTTGACTATGGACATGATTTTAAGGTCCCTTTGTTTCGGTGCAAATGGGTCAATCTGTCTGGAGGCGGGGTACAGGTAGACCCGCAGTACGGAATGACAACAGTGGATCTGAACAATCTTGGGTACACAGACGAACCATTCGTCCTAGCCAATGATGTGGCGCAGGTTTTCTATGTGAAGGACATGTCTACCAAACCGAGAAAAAGAAAAGATAAGGAAGCGAATACATCATACGATGAGCCAAAGCGCCACATAGTTCTTTCAGGGAAAAGAGACATCGTGGGAGTGGAGGGCAAGACAGACATGTCTGAAGATTATGAAAAGTTTCATGAAATTCCTCCCTTCAAAGTGAAGGCTGACCCAAGCACCCTGTTAAACGATGAAGATTATCCATGGTTACGGCGCAATAAGAAAGGGACACACGCAAAGAAAAAGTGAAGACTTTCTCTCCACAACTATTCTGTAACAGATGAGTTTTCGTCTGAAACCCTGATACTTCGAAAGAGATTGTCCAGTTTGTACACGAAGTGCATCCGGTTTTTTCCGTAACCCTCTCAACTTTTTAGCACATGCTATGTGGGTGAAATGATGATACCATGCCAATTTTCAACCATTTCAGAGTTCATTTGCAGTGCTTTTCAATTCAGGGTCATTTTAGCTCAAAATAAATCATGAAATGCATGAAAAATAGCAAATGAAGTCAGAAAAGGGTTGAAAAGTGATGATGTGGCTTTGAATGGTGCATATTGAATGCAGAAAAAGTCTTGAGTTAAAATATGTTTAAAAAAATGAAATCCCTTTGTAACAGATGAGTTTTCGTCCGAAACCCTTATACTTCGAAGGAGATTGTCCAGTTTGTACACGAAGTGCATCCAGTTTTTCCCGTAACCCTCTTAACTTTTTAGCACATGCTACGTGGGGGAAATGATGATACCATGCCAACTTTCAACCATTTCAGAGTTCATTTGCAGTGCTTTTCAATTCAGGGTCATTTTAGCTCAAAATAAATCATGAAATGCATGAAAAATAGCAAATGAAGTCAGAAAAGGTTTGAAAAGTGATGATGTGGCTTTGAATGGTGCATATTGAATGCAGAAAAAGTCTTGAGTTAAAATATGTTTAAAAAATTGAAATCCCTTTGTAATAGACGTGTTTTCGTCCGATCAAAGTTATTTAACTTAATATTATATAAAATTTATGCAACTAAAATTATCAAAGTTATTTTTGTTAAAAACTTTAATAGCAAAAAAATATTCATAAAGTATTTTTTGTTAAGAACTTTTAATATGCAAAAAAATAACATAAAAAATAGCAAAAGTAAAAAATAGATGTGAATTTATAGAGAAAATTCAACCTAAATTCAAAGTGCTGATGCCGACACTTTGAATTTAGGTTGAATTTTCTCTATAAATTCGCATCTATTTTCACATAGTAGGCCTCACAGAGCAGAAAGAGGTCGGTTAGGCCCACAGGCCTGCTTTAGAGAGGAGCTCAACGTTGCAGCCGCGGCGGGGCTTATAAACAGGTCTGGAAGCCCTTCGCTTGGCGAGGTGGGACTAAACATCCAACCGCACCGCGGCTGTGCCAGGCACAGGCCTTTGGTCCCGGTTGGTGCCACCAACCGGGACTAAAGGTTCCTTCCCGCGCGGGAGCCGAAAAAGAGGTCTTTAGTCCCGGTTGGTGGCTCCAACCTGGACTAAAGGGGGTCTTTAGTCCCGGTTGGAGCCACCAACCGGGACTAAAGGGGGTCTCTATATAAATTGGGAGTTAGCCGTTTCAATTCCTCATTCTCCCCCCGACGCCGACGCCCCCGATGCCGCTAGGCTGCCCGCGCGCCTCCTCGCTGTGCCCCGTCGCCGTCGCCCTGCCCCGACGCCGCTAGGCTGCCCGCGCGCCTCCTCGCCGTGCCCTGTCGCCATCGCCCCGCCCCGACGCCGTCGCCGCTCTTCGCCGTCGCCGCCCCGACGCCGTCGCCGCTCGTCGCCGTCGCCGGTCTCCTCGTCAGCCCCCCGGTGAGCTCCCCAAATCCTGTTAGATTTTGTTATTAGATGATTTTGTTAGATGTTTTAGTTTATTAGATGATTTTGTTAGATGTTTTTGTTAGATTTTGTTAGATGATTTTGTTAGATGTTTTATGTTATTAGATGATTTTGTTAGGTGTTCATATTGTTAGATGTTTTATGTTATTAGATGATTTTGTTAGATGTTTTAGTTATTAGATGATTTTGTTAGATGTTTTTGTTAGATGATTTTGTTAGATGTTTTATGTTATTAGAAGGTTTTGTTAGATGTTTTATGTTTTAGTTGTTTCAGTTGTTTTAGTTAATTAAGTGTTCATATTGTTTCAGTTAATTTAGTTGTTTTATGTTTTAGTTGTTTTAGTTGTCGGTGAGGGAGAGTCCCCGACGATATTGATGATTTAATATTTTATATTAGGCAGATATATGATGTTTAGATGTTTAAATGTTTAGTTGCATAGCATAGCCGTTGAGTCGATGATGCCCGGCCAGCATCCTCGTCGTCAACTCGGTGGCAACAACCTGCTTGAGAGGCGCCATGTCCGGGACTGGGCTCCGCCGGGCTGGCACTGGGAGGTGCTGCCTTCCGGGGCGCCCAGCTTGGTGAGGAATCAGGGTCCCGTCGTCGACCCGGAGATTCTTTGGTGGCGGTCGCGTGGACCACTTTCGGTGCAGAGGGAGCCGGCCCCCGCGGAGGTGGTACATCGCCGTGTCAGGGAGGAGGACGAGCACGTCCGACACTACATGGCTGCGTTGGACGCCAGGTTCTCCAATACCTGGCAGGTTCTTCAGGGATCTCACCCGAGCTATGATCCTGTCATAGTTCCTTCTCTTTGGGTGTCCACCGCCTGCGCCGCGAGACGTCAACTAGATATGTATTAGTGATATTATATAATAATATTCGAGATGTATTAGTGATAATATTCGATGATGTATTAGTGATACTATTCAATGATGTATTAGTGATATTATATGATCGTATTGTTGCATTGCCTTGTATTGATTTGCATATCTCATGTTTGTATATTGCCATGTTGTAATATTTGCAGAAACTATGGATCACAGAGACTTAGAAAAAGAACAGTTGTTGGGGGATATAATCCTCGCCGGAGGTGATCCCTTGTCGTATCTCAACGACACCGATGGTCAGGAAGGAGAGGATGACGGCTCCGATGATCCAACAATGGAGGAGGAAGGAGATCATGACGGCTCCGGTGACCGAATGGCGGAGGAAGGAGATCATGATCACGGCTCCGGTGACCGAACGGAGGAGGGAGCCTCAACTGTTGCAAAGTCCGACGAGGTAAGGAGACGAGGCCTGAAGAAAAGGTTGCGCTCGGATGAATGGTTCACGATCACAGAAGTCGCGAAAGATGGCCAACCGATTGCTCCCAAGAAGACCAAGGACGCATTTGTACATCAGTGTGGAGTTGTTGTTAGGGACTATATCTCGATCAGCACCCAGCAATGGAAAAAGAATAATAAGGACCCTGAAGTTTCTTATGTCCACGATAGACTGAAAGATGATCTTTGGACCGAGCTGATGAAAAATTTCAGCCTACCGCGAGAGGAGGATCCGAATAACCCAGTTATATAGCGAAAGGTCAAGGCGTTTGCTCTTAAGAAGATGGCAGAACTATTCAGGAACTGGAAGAAAGAGTTGAACACAAAGTTTGTCGAGAAAGAGGAGACTCCGGTATTCATCGGTCGATATGAGAAGATAAGAGATCAATAGCCCGAATTTGTGGCCTACAAGAAATCGGAGAAGGGTAAGAAAAGGTCACTGACAAACAAGAAAAATGCTGCAAAGAAGAAGTATCACCATCACACGGGGTCAGGTGGCTACTACAAAGCCCGGCCGTTGTGGGACAAAGCTGAGCAAGACCTGCTTGCTAAGAATGTCCAACCAGCGACATTGCACTGGCCAGATCGTTCAAGGACTTGGTTCTTCGGGGTTGGGGGAACTTTGGACCCAGAAACAGGGGAGTGTGTTTGGACGGACGAGCAACTTGCAATACCCTTCCGGAAGCTTCAAGCAGCAATCAAGGCAGCGCAGTGATACGTCTCCAATGTATCTATAATTTATGAAGTATTCATGCCATGTTTACAATAATTTTATATGATTTTGGTATGATTTGATTAGAACTAACCCGGACTGACGTTGTTTTCAGCAGAGCTACCGTGGTGTTGTTTTTGTGCAGAAATAAAAGTTCTCGGAATGGGCAGAAAATTTACGGAGAATATTTTTGGAAAATATAAAAAATACTGGAGCAAAAAGATACCGGAGAGGAGTCCCGAGGCAGCCACAAGCCTAGGGGGCGCCCCCCTAGGGCGCGCCCCCCTGGCTTGTGGGCCCCTCGAGCCCCCCCTGACTTGATTCCAACGCCAAGTACTCCTATAAATCGAGAAACCTCCAGAAAGAAACCTAGATCGGAAGTTCTGCCGCCGCAAGTCTTTGTAGCCACGAAAGATCAATCTTGGCCCTCTCCGGCACCCTGCTGGAGGGGGTCACCATCACCGGAGACCATGGAGGAGGAAGACGGAGGGGCCAACATCGCCATGGAGGCCAAGGACCAGAGGGAGAACCGTCCCCCATCTAGGGGGGAGGCCATGGAGGAGGAAGCACATGGGGGAGACTCTCTCCCCCTCTCTCTCGGTGGCGCCGGAGTGCCACCGGGGGAACCATCGCCGCGGTGATCGTCTTCATCAACATCACCTTCTTCATCACCATCCTCATCTCCTTTCAGCGGTCCACTCTCCCGCATCCCACTGGAATCCCCAACTTGAACATGGTGCTTTATGCCACATATTATGATCCAATGATGTGTTGCCATCCTATGATGTTTTGAGTAGATTTCTCTTGTCCTTTGGGTTGATTGATGATCTAGATTGGTTTGAGTTGTATGTTTTATTTTGGTGCTGTCCTATGGTGCCTTCCGTGCCGCGCACACGTGAAGGATTCCCGTTGTAGGGTGTTGCAATACGTTCATGATTCGCTTATAGTGGGTTGCTTGAGTGACAGAAGCATAAACCCGAGTAGGGGGGTTGTTGCGTATGGGATAAAGGGGACTTGATGCTTTAATGCTATGGTTGGGTTTTACCTTAATGATCTTTAGTAGTTGCGGATGCTTGCTAGAGTTCCAATCATAAGTGCATATGATCCAAGTAGAGAAAGTATGTTAGCTTATGCCTCTCCCTCATATAAAATTGCAATAATGATTACCGATCTTGTTAACAATTGCCTAGGACAATTCCGCACACCGACTCATCATTATTCCACACTCGCTACTTGTAATATATTGTAATATATTCTAACTTTATGATAACAGCACCTATTTTTATATTTTAGTTCTCCGATATCATGCAAAGCTATTCTCTTCATACCCACAATGTAGTTTTATTTCTCGTTTCTAGTTGGAAGCAAACGTTCGGCGTACGTAGAGTCGTATCAGTGGCAGATAGGACTTGAGAGAATATTGATCTTACCTTTAGCTCCTTGTGGGTTCGACACTCCATACTTATCACTTCCATCTTTGGAAATTGCTACGATGATTCCTTGCACTTGGGGATTATCACGCAGGAAGGGACGTTCATTCCCGACAGAGAGAAGGATGAGCTGACAGAGGCCCTCGGGAATCCTGAACACCCTGGACGAACACGAGGCACATCAGGCTCCGTTCCGTGGGTGCATGGGTTTCCCGACAGCGGTGGTTATAGAAGCCGAGAGAGAAAGAGGAAACAGGAAGCAAGCGAAATGCAGAAGCTCAGTGCAAGATTAGCAAAACTAGAGGAACTTGAGAGCCAGCGAGCTACCGGCCAACCATCTGAGCGGCACGAAGATCCTTCCTTCGACGCTGTCCCAGAAGCTACCCCACCATCTCAGCGGACAACCCTACAGGTGAAGAGGATATTATTCTTCTGGAAAATGCTTTGAGGAGTACCTGTCTATGGAGAAAGGAGTACATCAAGCTTCCAAACTGGACGCCTCAGCAGACTCAGCCTCCTCCGGCGCGCCAGGGCACTCCGCCTCCTCCTCCTCCTCCTCCGGCGCGTCAGGGCACTCCGCCTCCTCCTTCTCCTCCTCCGGCGCGTCAGGGCACTCCGCCTCCTCCTTTGCCTCCTCCGGTGCGTCAGGGCACTCCGCCTCCTCCTCCTCCTCCTCCGGCGCGTCAGGGCACTCCGCCTCCTCCGGCGCGTCAGCAACGGCGGAAGAGATACGCCGCCGCTCCGGCGGCTAGCAGTACAATATGCGGGAACAAATACAAATTTGGTCCAAGCCTCAAGCCTCTTCCAAAGTTACCATATGAGAGGACTGACAAGGAAAGCGCTGAAATCAGTGAAGCCGAAGTGAAGGCCCATTTTGCACGGAAACCACCACCTCCGAAGGAAACGGTAGATCCGGTGAAAAGGAAACGCACTCTGAATGCCCTGAAGCGACCACCACCGCCTCCGCGGCAATCCAACTATGACCGCATTATTCATAAGACATATGATGAAGCGCTGCGGTCGGGAAGTACTTCCAGTGTTGCAAGAGAAAAAAAACGAAGAAGTGGGAAAACAATTCCCCAGCTCGGCGAACAGGAGAAGCAATCGTGCCCCCCGCTCAAGGTGTCTAGCGATATCGCTAATCATCCGATGCTACTGCCCGGTACCACTCTTGGTGATTACGTGGACGATGATGTACAGTTTGAAACGGCTGAGGTAGTAGTAGCAGAGGACTTTAGATACGAGCACGGGAAGCCTCTCGTCAAACCTGATCATCCTCCTCTAACAATGATGATGCAAAAATTGCATGAGTGGTACATGGAAACCTGCAGGAAGTCTGGGACCGACAGTTTGATGGTCGGAATTAAAAAAGAGCACGACTTCATTGGAGTCGACCTGATGCCTGTTGAATTTGTGGAGTTATTTCAGTTATTCAATCAAGAGTCCCTCGACAAACAACTCATGACTTGCTACTGTCTGTAAGTATTACTTCTATAATTAAGTCTCTAGCTCAGCTCGTTCATTAAATGTATATATAATTATCCTCACTATATTATGCAGATTGAAGATGGTCGAATGCAAAAAAGAACAAATCTATGATATTGGGTTCATTAGCCCAAATACCATAAATGAATGGGGATTCTCTGAGAAACAATTTGAAGTACGTAAACAATATAGGTTCCTTAATTGTTAATATAGGTTCCTTAATTGTTTTAGCTTGACAAATACGTATCATGTAGCCGTCATTGCCTTCCTCGCCTCCTCTCTCAAATTTCAGACTCGTCGACGTCGTCTCGTCGGATTGATCGATGACCAACTCCTTCAGCATTCAGGTGCTTATTGAGTCCTTCTTTTCGATTAACTTCGGTTCCTACTAGTTAGTTCATTTTTTTGTGAGATAGGGCACCGTTTTTTAGTTTTGCACAGGGCCCCGGATTTTGCCGGCCCGGCCCTGCTCCCACTTCAGTAGATGATACTTAACATCTTGCTCCTCTTGCCAAAACAGTCTTTTCACATAGAAATTCATTTTCTTACTCTCACTTTGTTAAAGCAAGTAGCTCTAGAATCATGATGCCTTTTTCTTCTTCTTTTCACACGTCCTTGAAGTAGATGGCAAGGGTCAAGGAAAACCTTGTTGGTCTTTGAGCCCCACCTTCCATTCTTGGCAAAGATAGAACATTATTACAGGGTACATGCTGACATGCAAGATCGAGCACAGTTACTGGGTTGCAACAAGGTGTGGTTCAGTAACATAATACCGACATATACATCAGTTACTACAAACTATACCACTCTAACTTTTATTTTCCCGTGAAACTATACCAGTCTAACTACGTACCAGGCAAGGAGTTCAACACCAGGCCATCAAGACCCAAAATAAGCTGATGAATGGGTCTCAAGATGGATTGTCAAAACCCAATCGATCGATATGAGGAGTCACCTCATATGCAATGTAACTTAAAATTATGGTTGTGCTGCCTTGTACATACCGGCTAACGACATCCAACGTAAAAACAGTCTCAAACAAATGGGTGTGTCTAGCACACCCCGCGTCGTCGCTTTCCATCGCTGGCTCGCAGCTGCTCTTAAACCGCTCCACCGTGAGCGTGGCCATTGTGCCCCGCCATTGCTGCTCCCTAGCTCCAACCGGCCTGTGACGCCCTGGATTTGTACTACAATAATCTCTGTAATTAAGCTACAGTAATCCCACGCTAATGATACCACGTCACCGCGATTACTGTTGATAAACTTGAGTTGGATCAAATCCAATTCAAATTCAAACTATAGTTGAGTAATTCAAACTCGCAAACATGTGAACTAAAATGTTCAGCATGTGGCAAATATTCCCTGGATATTTGTCATGCAAAGATCCAAGTTTAATTAATATATTTAAAATGCCCAAACAATTAAAACAATGGCCAATTCAATTATTAAATGGCTTTTATAAGTAAATTATAATTACAAAGCTATATTCTTTTTAGTTAAAACTTTTTGTATCAGTGGACAAAATGTTGCTGATAATTTGGTGTGTGGTCTTTCATTTTTACAACAGCTAAAACAATTGTGAAACAAATTAAAAACAGTAAAGAAAAGAAATAAAAGAAAAATAAAAATCAAAAAAGATAACAGAAAAGGCCCCAACACCCCCCCCCCCCCATGGGCCTCGGCCCACCTAACCACCGGCCCACCCCCCTGGCCTATTAACCCCCCGAGCCCCCCCACCGACACCCCCACTCACCCCTTCCCCCCCCCCCCCCCCCCCCCCCCCCCCCCCCCCCCCCCACGTCGCTCTCTCCTCGCCCCTCTGCCCCCGATCTGGATCGGGGCAGGGGCTACCCCCGCCGCCGCGCGCCTGGCCCGAGCCGGCCCCGCGTTTACCCCCCCCCGGCGACGCGCCGGCGCGCCCGCGCCCCTCCGCCCGCGCCCGCCGTTCGCCGCCCCGGCCGGCCCCCCCTGCTTTCCCCTAGCTCCGGCCCCCGCTCGCCCCTCGCTGCGCGCGCACGCGCCCGGCCCGCACGCTCGCGGTGACCGCACCGCGTCGCCCTCGGCCGCGCCCCCCCTCCCTTGTCGCCATCGCCCCCGGACGCCCGCTGGCCGTCGCAGGCCACTGCGCCCGCAGCTGCAGCCCCGCCGCCCGCCTCCGGCCATGCTGCCGGCGCCGGCGCGCCGAACCCCGTCGAGGCCCTACCTCCCCTGGCCGTGGTGTGTGTGGCGTGGCCCTTGGCCACTGCCAAGTGGGGCCACCCACCCACCCCCCCTCCCCACCGAATGACAAAGGGGGCCCACGCCCCCTAAACTGTTTTAAAAAATAAGACAAAAAAAAGGAAATAGATAAATAAAAATAATAAATTAATTAATTAATAATTAAAATGTTTATATAAATAGATAATTAGTTTAATTAATTAATTAAGTAATTAGTTAATTAACTTAACTAAGGTTAATTATATTAATTAACCACTCTGATAATTAAAACTGTTAATTAATTCTGTTAATTAATTAATCTAATCAGAGAATCACAGGTGGGTCCCACCCCCATTTAATTAATTTGTTTTAATTAAATTTAAACTTAAATAAAACTGTGTCAATGACATGTGGGACCCACTGGTCAGTTTGACCAGTCAACTGAGACTGTTGACTGCTGATGTCAGCATGACATCATGCTGATGTCATAATTTTGATTATTGAATTAAAATAATCTATTTTAATTTCTGAATATTAATAAAACTTTAAAAATTAATATAAAATAAACCGTAACTCGGATGAAAATAATTTATACATGAAAGTTGATCAGAAAAATCCCACGGATCCGAATACGCAGTCCGTTAGTCTGTCACGTGCTCCTATCATAGCGAAAATGGAACTTTTCCATCGTTTTCGTCTGTCCGGTAGTAGCCCGAGACCCGGAAAATATCGTCAGATATTCTTCCGACCCGTCTGCGACGTGTAGTACTGCGTTAGTGCATGCCTAGTCCTGCATATTGCCATGTCATGCATCGTGTTGCATCTGTGCTGTTATATTTATTGTTTCTTCCCCCCTCTTCTTACCGGTAGACCCCGAGACTGACGGTGCTGCCGGGTACGACTACACCGTTGACGATCAGGCCTTTTGCAGCAGAGCAGCAAGGCAAGCAAAACCCCCCTTGATCATTCCGATATCGCCTATTCTTTTTCCCTCCTGCTTGCATTAGATTTTGCTATTGTATTTGATAGTACCTATTCTGATGCATAGCCTGTTTTTGATTATCACTATTACATTACCTGCTACCATAAAATGTTTAGTATAGGTATGGATAGTGTTACACTGTGCCCCCCCACTTTTATTACTGTTTCCCCTGCTTCATCATCGACGTCATCGAGGACTTGAAGACAGTAGACTCAGTCGTCATGATTGACAAGCCGTTACTGACACATCACCTCACACCCCTTAAGTATGGCACTGCACAGCTACTACCGAGTGCCGAGGGTGATACCTCACTTAGCACTCCCGGTGTTAATTCTGTAGCGTAGCTAATCGGTCATGGGTATCGAGGGTGATTCCTCCTTCCCATTTAGCGATAGCGACTCTTGTCATACACATACCTTGAGTGGGATCCATCGAGGGTGATTCCTCGGATATCCACTTGGTGTATAAACACACAGTTACTTTAACTTGACATTATTTACATGTGAAAGACGGGACTGGAGGGACAGGCGGTACCACCCTGGTTGAGGTGGACCTGAGTTCCCGACAGTCTTGAGACGGGTCGGCCCCAAGGGTACCCGTGTGTAAGATGTGGTGGGATGCGCCGGAAAGGCATCCAAAGGGTTATGTTGAGGCGTGGACGGGCCGGAGAGGCCCTGGCCACACATCCTCGAGTCGGGGTGACGGGACCGCACTTCATGGGTCGCGCTTGCCCCGCATTAATAAAATGCTAATGGGTTGGGTATTTGATCTGAGTTGGGTCGTTGGCCTTTTTACGCACCAAACCATCGCGTGGGGGAGTTATGGGTACTCAGCGTCGTTGTATCAGCCGAAGCTCTTCGGACGTCAGCAATGGAGCGGCGCGCGCCGGATTGGACTGGACGGTACAGCTCTTGGACCGGAGTGTGCTAGGTCTGCTTCCGGCCGCGTTCGCATCGTGCAGGAGTGCAAGGGCAAGTGGGCCCACGAACCTGCGCGCTTAGGATTTAGACCGGCGGGCTGGCCTCTCTATTGAGTCTAGGTGGGGCGACGACGTGCTGATATCCTGAGGTCGGGCATGACCCAGGAAAGTGTGTCCGGCCGGAGGTGATCAGGCGTGTTGGAAATGCGGTGCACCCCTGCAGGGATGAATAAACTATTCGAATAGCCGTGTCCACGGTAACAGGACGACTTGGAGTTGTACTTTGACCTACTACAACTATAACTGTGATTTAAATTTGAAATGAATGTTGGCTCCGAGATTGCTTCCTCGCAGGGAGTCGGGGAAGAATCTCTGGGCATGGTTACTTATTAAAATTTGCTACAATAATATTGCTATATATGAGATACCAGTCTACTCTCTTCTAATGCTGCAAGGTGCTGAAGATGCTAGTCTTCGGTAGGACTAGACCTTCCCCCTATTCTTGCTTTCTGTAGTCAGTCCAGATATAACCCCATTCCTTGATATTGATGCATATTTAGCATAGTTCTGATGTCAGTCTTGCGAGTACTTTGGATGAGTACTCACCGCGGCTTTGTTTTCTCTTTCCCCCTTGATACGATTCTGCGTTCAGACGATGGAGCCCAGGAGATGGAGTACGCCGGAGACGACTACTACACCACCGCTGGAGCCTACTACGTGGAGACTGCCGACGCTCAGGAGTAGTTAGGAGGTTCCCAGGCAGGAGGCCTCCCCTCTTTCGATCCGCTGCTTATGTTTGTGCTAGCCTTCTTAAGGCAAAACTTGTTTAACTTATGTCTGTACTCAGATATTATTTGCTTCCGCTGACTCGTGCTTGTCGAGCTTTGTATTCGAGCCCTCGAGGCCCCTGGCTTGTAATATGAAGCTGTATGACTGTAATTTGTGTCTAGTGTTGTGTTGTCATATTGATTAGTGAGTCCCTAATCTTGGTCGTACGCATTTGCGTGTATGATTAGCGTACGGTCAAAATCGGGGGCGTCACAAGTTGGTATCAGAGCCAACTGCCTGTAGGTAGCCCCCTTTCCAACTCCTTGGCCGAAGTTGAGTCTAGTACTTGAAAAACTTTACTAACATAGTTGTGTGGCTTATGGGCCCACATCTCAATCGGGTGGTATTAGGATCTTTTATTCCTCGTCTATACTCTGGGTTCTGATCTCTCTTCTCTTTCGGGTTAAAGATTTTATTAACTCTAACTCTAGGTTCTCGTAACTACTTCCCCCGGAGAGCCCTTCATTCCAGATGATGGCTTGATTCATCAGAAGACTCCGAAGATACTCTCCGATGTTCTCTCGAGAACTTTTGTTCATCGCTCTTGCGATTCCCTTCTACCATCAACCCCCCCTATGCTTACCGGGGATTCGTTTGTCCCCAGTTGGTCTTGTCTTTCACAAAATTCTTCGAAACACTATCCGGTCTTCCGAAATCCTGACCAGCCTATTGCTCTTGACTTTTCTCACCTGCTTACATGCTGGTTAATTCCTTATGTCAAGCAATATCCATTTAAAATCCTCTGTGATTTTCATTTGATTTTATTGATTCAACCTGTGTGTGGATGCACGCAGTCATCAGTTGTTTATCATAAATTATCCGTCCGGCTCAGACGTCTTTCTAAACATGAGTGGGTTCCCGACAAATCCACCTTGATTGATTGTCCAGCTAAGTCCTTTCAACTTATTTGTAATTATCGGAGCATCTGATTCTGATACACCAAAATGGGGAATCTTAATTCTTTTGGTTATTTGAGCATCAATTATTGGATGTTCTATGATCTGATGCCTTGCATTCTTTCTCCCTCTGACTGGGTACCGATACTCACATCGGGTCCTTTGTGGATCGCCAGACCCATTGTTGGGTTATTATCCGATAGCATCCTTCACATTCAAAATCCTTGTGATGTTCTTCCCCTGATACATGATGCTATTGGTAAATTGTGTCTTCTCCCTCTGATAAGTTGTATCCTATGCTTTTGTCAGCCATGCTCTGTTGTCAAGCATGTGTTAATTACTCTTGAAACTTGTGGTATATGTTCCTAAGATGCCCCGATGGGTTGAACCTATGCCTTCCTTAATCCGTGTGAACCCGACAGTTTTCCCGAGTCCTACTCTTCTGGTGTTTTGCCGGGTAATCTTTCAAAGCTACAACCTGATTTGATACTTTACAACCGTGGTTCCGACCATGATTGTTCTTCTTTGATCCCATTTTCAGACCAGTTTAAGCACTTGTGTTCTGCGGATCAATACCTCGGTCCAAGCTTTAATTCTGATCTACATCCGAGTATTACCCCTGGTATCTCGAGAAAATCATGGAGCTACATAACTTTTTATAAGCTCCTCATCAGCTATGTTTTCCTTCACTGATTCCAGTTTCCTCGTGTTATGAGTTGTTGGACACTCAAGGACACCGATAATTGAATCGAGTCCGCATTGCGATTCAACAACTCTTAGTAATCTTCTATGCTTATGAGTTTGTACTCGATCATGCCTTTCCAAGCTGTTAGGCTACATCATCATCGTCATGCTAAAGCTTGACCATGCTATCTATGTCCTTCATCCCTGAAACCCATTCCATCAGTGCATTAAGCTTACATCAAGCTTTCCACGTCATCTTGGTTGTCTTGAAAGGCTATTTCGATTTTGAGCTAGCACCCTCATCTGTGGTTCCGTCATCTTTTCACTTCACCATTTCTTTGCTTGATGTCGTCGCAGATCGATTACATCTTCATGAGACTTCTCGACAAATGTGTCGTGATCCTCATCAGCATTCTGGGCTCTTCCAGGATATTAATTAAATTCATGATGTGAGTACCATCCTTGTACTTGGTAATTGGTGTTGTCGTTGGCGACATCCTTGCCATCACCTTTCATTTCTTGTTCCCGTGTTGTTTCTAACCGGAATACTGACAAATGGACTGTGATGTGTAGATTCAACACTTATGGCATACCAACTCTATTACCTTGGAGTTAATGAACAATAAGTCCATTCTTAGTGTGTTGATGTTGAATCAACATTCTAACATTGGTCGTGCTACATAGTCCGAATTTTGGATGCATGTTTCGATTAATGTTTCATTGTGGATGTTCCCTCGGGCATACCTCATTCTATCATCTGGTTTTGTTCACTCAATCGTGGAGATCCTTCTTTGTGGGAATCTCGACGAATTGTTGCTGAGCCCATCAGCCACATCCTCTTCTCCCTCGTGGTTCATGATGAACATTGAAGCTAGTGTTTGAAACGTTGAAAGCATTATCTTTGTGCCTAGTTCATGAAGAATATGTTTAATAAAAGAAGTGATTTTCTATAAGTTCACGTGCATTCTGCCGTCGTGCTTATGGGAAAATTTTGTCTCGCTTCCTCTGGAATTGTTCCAATTCATTCATGCATGTACGAAGTATTCTATGGCTTGACAGATTTGCTACCTTCACCCCATATGTAATTCCTAGCACGCCAAGCCACTGATTGTTTTGATCGGGGAAAAGAAGATCCTCGTAAGAGCTAATCCAGACTTACACATGGAACTTTGATATCCTCTATGATGGTCCCCAACCAGAACTTGATTGCATTCCATGTGGGCACGAGTGTCTTGACCTTGTGTTCATATGTCTCGCAGTCGGACTAAAGATTCAAGGCTTGCTTCTGTTGATCATTCCCAGAGAATCTTGCCGCATCGTCTCATAGACGTGTGTTTCGTCCTTTTTCCTTCTCAGGCCTGCTGAGCCTGAGATGTCCTGACACCAACCCGATCTGAATCTCGGACAGATATGATGGTTGAGACATTATCAAGAATTATAACTTTGGTCTTTAATACTCGGTAAGGTGATGTTGTAGCTAGCACACCTGGCCGGATGACCTATTGTTATAATGCTTTGTTCAGCAAGGGTTGCCATCCTTCCATGGGGAAATTATAAGACTTATTTTATAAGTTGTTCCTACTGGATCCTTTGTGTATCCAAACTCCATCTTTTGCTCGAAACACCATATCATTGCTATCCCGAAGCATGGATGTGGTATATCGATCATCAAAAGGAATAATGTAAGCTCAATGCTAATTATTTCTTGATCAATTATCCAAACACCATTGTATGGGAATGTCATGAATTTCCCCGCCCCTTTTACCTAGATGGTTATCTACTTGCTATCCTGTCATGAAAATCATACTCTGTTTTTCCTTGGGAAAGATATACTCCTAAAACTTGAGTATAAACACATTTTCCTTTCCATTGGCCTGATTAATGTGATAAACACATTTTCCTTTCCATTGGTCTGATTAATGTGATAAACACATTTTCCTTTCCATTGTTTTGTTTAATGTGATGAACACATTTTCCTTTCCATTGGTCTGATTAATGTGATAAACACATTTTCCTTTCCATTGGTCTGTTTAATGTGATGAACACATTTTCCTTTCCATTGGTCTGTTTAACCTTTCTTGTAATCTAGCTTATCTGAACAGTGGTAATTCCCTGCTTAGGTAAACACCTCGGTGATCAATTATGTCAGTAAGGCCCTGTTACTATTGTTGATGACATTCCGGTAACCGCCGGTGGACGAGAACTTTGCCTATTGGTCCGTCTCGTTTCAACGAGCAGGAAAATGGTTCTATTCGTCCCCCGCCCTTGGTACCGACGTTGTTGCCAACATAACTGACAAGCTATCCTCTGACACGTCTTCTATCATGACCGTGCAAGATGTCACCGCTCTTCCTGCTCCTATCCCACATGGTGGTCCCATAACCCTCAGTTCCACAGGATCGAAACCTGACTCTCCGATACCTCTTTGATTCCAAAGTATCCTTTGCACATGGCTTCGTATGTAATTCCAGAGGCCGAGTAAGGGATGATCTATTCTTGTATCAGACGCAATATTTGTTCTCGTTGCTCTGAACCCCCTTTTGCCTTCTGATCAGGCATCGTTTGATTGAATGATTCTTGTCTTCTTCCCCGAGTTCGCCTTCAGGTGTCCAACCCTGTGTAGCTACGTCCTTCCAGAGTTTTCCCTCTTATCGCATTCGTAGGACGATGAAGTTCTCGAAGAAAGGATGACGATTTCATCAGGAGGACCTGAATCAGAGAAATGAAGACATCGACAAAAGGGATCAACTTCTTCGAGAAGGGCAACCAAGAACGAGAAGATCCGATAGAATTTCGTAACCTAACTTGCCCCCTTACCTCTACCTCTTAATTCTCGGGACGAGAATTCTTGTTAGTAGGGGAGAGTTGTGACGCCCTGGATTTGTACTACAGTAATCTCTGTAATTAAGCTACAGTAATCCCACGCTAATGATGCCACGTCACCACGATTACTGTTGATAAACTCGCGTTGGATCAAATCCAATTCAAATTCAAACTATAGTTGAGTAATTCAAACTCGCAAACATGTGAACTAAAATGTTCAACATGTGGCAAATATTCCCTGGATATTTGTCATGCAAAGTTCCAAGTTTAATTAATATAGTTAAAATGCCCAAACAATTAAAACAGTGGCCAATTCAATTATTAAATGGATTTTATAATTAAATTATAATTACAAAGCTATATTCTTTTTAGTTAAAACTTTTTGTATCAGTGGACAAAATGTTGCTGATAATTTGGTGTGTGGTCTTTCAATTTTACAACAGCTAAAACAATTGTGAAACAAATTAAAAACAGTAAAGAAAATAAATAAAAGAAAAATAAAAATCAAAAAGATAACAGAAAAGGCCCCAACACCCCCCCTCCCCATGGGCCTCGGCCCACCTAACCACCGGCCCACCCCCTGGCCTAGTAACCCCCCGAGCCCCCCCCCCACCGACACCCCCACTCGCCCCATTCCCCCCCCCCCACGTCGCTCTCTCCTCCCCCCTCTGCCCCTGATCTGGATCGGGGCAGGGGCTACCCCCGCCGCCGCGCGCCTGACCCGAGCCGGCCCCGCGTTTGCCCCCCCCGGCGACGCGTCGGCGCGCCCGCGCCCCTCCGCTCGCGCCCGCCGTTCGCCGCCCCGGTCTGCGGCCCGCGCCGCCCCTCCGCGCCGTCCGTCCCCGCCCGTCGATGGATCCGGCGCCCCTCGCCCGCGCCCGGTTCGCCCCCCCCCTGACGCTGCTCCGGCCTGCGCGGCGCCGCCGCCTCAGTCCACCTCCTCCTCGCCTCCTCGTCGCCGTCGCGCCTCCGCGTCTCCTCCCCCGAACCGCCACCGCGCCAACCATCGCCTTCGCCCCCTCACCACGCCCGCTGCCCCCTCCCTACAACCGCCGGTGAGGCTTCGGCCGGCCCCCCTGCTTTCCCCTAGCTCCGGCCCCCGCTCGCCCCTCGCTGCGCGCGCACGCGCCCAGCCCGCACGCTCGCGGTGACCGCACCGCGTCGCCCTCGGCCGTGCCCCCCTCCCTTGTCGCCATCGCCCCCGGCCGCCCGCTGACCGTCGCAGGCCGCTGCGCCCGCAGCTGCAGCCCCGCCGCCCGCCTCCGGCCATGCCGCCGGCGCCGGCGCGCCGAACCCCGTCGAGGCCCTGCCTCCCCTGGCCGTGGTGTGTGTGGCGTGGCCCTTGGCCACTGCCAAGTGGGGCCACCCACCCACCCCCCCTCCCCACCGAATGATAAAGGGGGCCCACGCCCCCTAAACTGTTTAAAAAATAAATAAATAAAAGACAAAAAAAAAGGAAATAGATAAATAAAAATAATAAATTAATTAATTAATAATTAAAATGTTTATATAAATAGATAATTAGTTTAATTAAGTAATTAGTTAATTAACTTAACTAAGGTTAATTATATTAATTAACCACTCTGATAATTAATTAAAACTGTTAATTAATTCTGTTAATTAATTAATCTAATCAGAGAATCACAGGTGGGTCCCACCCCCCTTTAATTAATTTGTTTTAATTAAATTTAAACTTAAATAAAACTGTGTCAATGACATGTGGGACCCACTGGTCAGTTTGACCAGTCAACTGAGACTGTTGACTGCTGATGTCAGCATGACATCATGCTGATGTCATAATTCTGATTATTGAATTAAAATAATCTATTTTAATTTCTGAATATTAATAAAACTTTAAAAATTAATATAAAATAAACCGTAACTCGGATGAAAATAATTTATACATGAAAGTTGATCAGAAAAATCCCACGGATCCGAATACGCAGTCCGTTAGTCTGTCACGTGCTCCTATCATAGCGAACGTGGAACTTTTCCATCGTTTTCGTCTGTCCGATAGTAGCCCTAGACCCGGAAAATATCGTCAGATATTCTTCCGACCCGTCTGTGACGTGTATTACTGCGTTAGTGCATGCCTAGTCCTGTATATTGCCATGTCATGCATCGTGTTGCATCTGTGCTATTATATTTATTGTTTCTTCCCCCCTCTTCTTACCGGTAGACCCCGAGACTGACGGTGCTGCCGGGTACGACTACACCGTTGACGATCAGGCCTTTTGGAGCAGAGCAGCAAGGCAAGCAAAACCCCCCTTGCTCATTCCGATATCGCCTATTCTTTCTCCCTCCTGCTTGCATTAGATTTTGCTATTGTATTTGATAGTACCTATTCTGATGAATAGCCTGTTTTTGATTATCACTATTACATTACCTGCTACCATAAAATGTTTAGTATAGGTATGGATAGTGTTACACTGTGCCCCCCACTTTTATTACTGTTGCCCCTGCTTCATCATCGACGTCATCGAGGACTTGAAGACAGAAGACTCAGTCGTCACGACTGACAAGCCGCTACTGACACATCACCTCACACCCCTTAAGTATGGCACTGCAGAGCTACTACCGAGTGCCGAGGGTGATACCTCACTTAGCACTCCCGGTGTTAATTCTGTAGCGTAGCTAATCGGTCGTGGGTATCGAGGGTGATTCCTCCTTCCCATTTAGCGATAGCGACTCTTGTCATACACATACCTCGAGTGGGATCCATCGAGGGTGATTCCTCGGATATCCACTTGGTGTATAAACACATAGTTACTTTAACTTGACATTATTTACATGTGAAAGACGGAACTGGAGGGACAGGCGGTACCACCCTGGTTGAGGTGGACCTGAGTTCCCGACAGTCTTGAGACGGGTCGGCCCCAAGGGTACCCGTGTGTAAGATGTGGTGGGATGCGCCGGTAAGGCATCCAAAGGGTTATGTTGAGGCGTGGACGGGCAGGAGAGGCCCTGGCCACACATCCTCGAGTCGGGGTGACGGGACCGTACTTCATGGGTCGCGCTCGCCCCGCATTAATAAAATGCTAATGGGTTGGGTATTTCATCTGAGTTGGGTCGTTGGCCTCTTTACGCACCAAACCATCGCGTGGGAGAATTATGGGTACTCAGCGTCGTTGTATCAGCCGAAGCTCTTCGGACGTCAGCAATGGAGCGGCGCGCGCCGGATTGGACTGGACGGTACAGCTCTTGGACTGGAGTGTGCTAGGTCTGCTTTCGGCCGCGTTCGCATCGTGCAGGAGTGCAAGGGCAAGTGGGCCCACGAACCTGCGTACTTAGGATTTAGACCGGCGGGCTGGCCTCTCTGTTGAGTCTAGGTGGGGAGACGACGTGCTGATATCCTGAGGTCGGGCATGACCCAGGAAAGTGTGTCCGGCCGGAGGTGATCAGGCGTGTTGGAAATGCGGTGCACCCCTGCAGGGATGAATAAACTATTCGAATAGCCGTGTCCACGGTAACAGGACGACTTGGAGTTGTACTTTGACCTACTACAACTATAACTGTGATTTAAATTTGAAATGAATGTTGGCTCCGAGATTGCTTCCTCGCAGGGAGTCGGGGAAGAATATCTAGGCGTGGTTACTTATTAAAATTTGCTACAATAATATTGCTATATATGAGATACCAGTCTACTCTCTTCTAATGCTGCAAGGTGCTGAAGATGCTAGTCTTCGATAGGACTAGACCTTCCCCCTATTCTTGCTTTCTGCAGTCAGTCCAGATATAACCCCATTCCTTGATACTGATGCATATTTAGCATAGTTCTGATGTCAGTCTTGCGAGTACTTTGGATGAGTACTCACCGCTGTTTTGTTTTCTCTTTCCCCCTCGATACGATTCTGCGTTCAGACGATGGAGCCCAGGAGATGGAGTACGCCGGAGAGGACTACTACACCACCGCTGGAGCCTACTACGTGGAGACTGCCGACGCTCAGGAGTAGTTCGGAGGTTCCCAGGCAGGAGGCCTCGCCTCTTTCGATCCGCTGCTTATGTTTGTGTTAGCCTTCTTAAGGCAAAACTTTTTTAACTTATGTCTGTACTCAGATATTATTTGCTTCCGCTGACTCGTGCTTGTCGAGCTTTGTATTCGAGCCCTCGAGGCCCCTGGCTTGTAATATGAAGCTGTATGACTTTAATTTGTGTCTAGTGTTGTGTTGTGATATTGATTAGTGAGTCCCTAATCTTGGTCGTACGCATTTGCGTGTATGATTAGCGTACGGTCAAATTGGGGGCGTCACACGGCCGGCCATAAGAAGAAGCACGTACGCCACCTCTTCTTCTTCTTCTTCTTCTTCGTTGCTGTTGAAATTAAGCTGACTCTGTGCTGCCTTGTAGCTGCTCTCGTCCTAGACATGGACGGCAAGAAGATACCAGGTCGTGTCAGGCTGGCCTGCGGATGGGTGCTCCTCAGCGCCTGTGCCGTAGCCTTGGGCCACTACCACCTCTCCTGCGACAAGGTGATTACCTCTTGGACCCTGTACATTCTGATCGAGTTTCGGACCGACTGATCGCCGGTCTTGTTCGTCGTCTGCCTGCAGGCCACGTCCGTTCTGGGGTGCGGGTGCGTCGAGCTGACGGACACCAAGGCCGCCTACTTCACCGTACTCTGGATCGGGACTCTGTGCTGCGCTGGATCCCAGGCAACCCTGGTGGCGCTGGCGCTGCTGCTCCCAGGCTGCCCCCGGTGGGCGTTGCAATACGTTCATGATTCGATTTTAGTGGGTTGCTTGAGTGACAGAAGCATAAACCCGAGTAGGGGGGTTGTTGCGTATGGGATAAAGGGGACTTGATGCTTTAATGCTATGGTTGGGTTTTACCTTAATGATCTTTAGTAGTTGCGGATGCTTGCTAGAGTTCCAATCATAAGTGCATATGATCCAAGTAGAGAAAGTATGTTAGCTTATGCCTCTCCCTCATATAAAATTGCAATAATGATTACCGATCTTGTTAACAATTGCCTAGGACAATTCCGCACACCGACTCATCATTATTCCACACTCGCTACTTGTAATATATTGTAATATATTCTAACTTTATGATAACAGCACCTATTTTTATATTTTAGTTCTCCGATATCATGCAAAGTTATTCTCTTCATACCCACAACGTAGTTTTATTTCTCGTTTCTAGTTGGAAGCAAACGTTCGGTGTACGTAGAGTCGTATCAGTGGCAGATAGGACTTGAGAGAATATTGATCTTACCTTTAGCTCCTTGTGGGTTCGACACTCCATACTTATCACTTCCATCTTTGGAAATTGCTACGATGATTCCTTGCACTTGGGGATTATCACGCGGGAAGGGACGTTCATTCCCGACAGAGAGAAGGACGAGCTGACAGAGGCCCTCGGGAATCCTGAACACCCTGGACGAACACGAGGCACATCAGGCTTCGTTCCGTGGGTGCATGAGTTTCCCGACAGCGGTGGTTATAGAAGCCGAGAGAGAAAGAGGAAACAGGAAGCAAGCGAAATTCAGAAGCTCAGTGCAAGATTAGCAAAACTATAGGAACTTGAGAGCCAGCGAGCTACCGGCCAACCATCTGAGCGCCACGAAGATCCTTCCTTCGACGCTGCCCCAGAAGCTACCCCACCATCTCAGCAGAGAAGCAGCATGGCTTCCACGAAGCTCGTTCAGCCTGATTTCACGGCTCCTCGCTACCCCGTGGATAGTATCACGGAGGATGAACATTGCGAGCTAATGACGAAATGCCAGAACCTGACCTTGAAGGCGGCGGTCGGCTCTGTTGTAACTCCTCGAGCTGAGGGAACTTTCCATTGCCGTCCGATTCCACATGGCTCTGCTGTTGTGACGGTGGATGAAGTAATGGATGGATTTGAGGGGCTGGAGCTTGACAACCCTACAGGTGAAGAGGATATTATTCTTCTGGAAAATGCTTTGAGGAGTACCTGTCTATGGAGAAAGGAGTACATCAAGCTTCCAAACTGGACGCCTCAGCAGACTCAGCCTCCTCCGGCGCGCCAGGGCACTCCGCCTCCTCCTCCGGCGCGTCAGGGCACTCCGCCTCCTCCTTCTCCTCCTCCGGCGCGTCAGGGCACTCCGCCTCCTCTTTCGCCTCCTCCGGCGCGTCAGGGCACTCCGCCTCCTCCTCCTCCTCCGGCGCGTCAGGGCACTCCGCCTCCTCCGGCGCGTCAGCAACGGCGGAAGAGATACGCCGCCGCTCCGGCGGCTAGCAGTACAATAGGCGGGAAGAAATACAAATTTGTTCCAAGCCTCAAGCCTCTTCCAAAGTTACCATATGAGAGGACTGACAAGGAAAGCGCTGAAATCAGTGAAGCCGAAGTGAAGGCCCATTTTGCACGGAAACCACCACCTCCGAAGGAAACGGTAGATCCGGTGAAAAGGAAACGCACTCTGAATGCCCTGAAGCGACCACCACCGCCTCCGCGGCAATCCAACTATGACCGCATTATTCATAAGACATATGATGAAGTGCTTCGGTCAGGAAGTACTTCCAGTGCTGCAAGAGAGAAAAACGAAGTAGTGGGAAAACAATTCCCCAGCTCGGCGAACAGGAGAAGCAATCGTGTCCCCCGCTCAAGGTGTCTAGCGATATTGCTAATCATCCGGTGCTACTGCCCGGTACCACTCTTGGTGATTACGTGGATGATGATGTACAGTTTGAAACGGCTGAGGTAGTAGTAGCAGAGGACTTTAGATACAAGCACGGGAAGCCTCTCGTCAAACCTGATCATCCTCCTCTAACAACGATGATGCAAAAATTGCATGAGTGGTACATGGAAACCAGCAGGAAGTCTGGGACCGACAGTTTGATGGTCGGAATTAAAAAAGAGCACGACTTCATTGGAGTCGACCTGATGCCTGTTGAATTTGTGGAGTTATTTCAGTTATTCAATCAAGAGGCCCTCGACAAACAACTCATGACTTGCTACTGTCTGTAAGTATTACTTCTATAATTAAGTCTCTAGCTCAGCTCGTTCATTAAATGTATATATCATTATCCTCACTATATTATGCAGATTGAAGATGGTCGAATGCAAAAAAGAACAAATCTATGACATTGGGTTCATAAGCCCAAATACCGTAAATGAATGGTCGGTACAAAAGGAAGCCAAAGATACTGAGGAGAACTTGATAGAATCGTTCCTTAGACATCAAAACAAAAGGGAAATACTCTTTCCTTACAACTTCAAGTGAGTGTTACAGTCTTGTGCATATTGGGTTTCGCTTACTCGAGGTTAAGTAATGTAATTGATGAGTTATGCGTGCGCAGGTTCCACTATATTCTGCTATCCATTAATCTTGATGGGGCATTAGTAACTGTCTTAGACTCGAGACGTAACGATCCCGAGTATTATGCGGACATGACTGTAATGCTCCAGAAGTAAGTTCAATCAATACCGGGACCATATCGGCAACTTTCGTTCATTTCCTGATATCAAGTAATCATTTTCTTTGCCGGGCAGGGTTTGGAAAAAGTTCACCACTATGGTTCCGGGTCTAAAGAAGGAGCTGCGATTTACACACCCCAAAGTAAGTAGTACTAGCTAGTTCCGCGCATCTCTTATTGATTCTAGTTTCATCAATACCATTATCATGCTTGCTTATCAGTTTGATTGAACTCTATTCTCGTAAAGTGCTTGTACCAGGCACCCGGGAATCATTTATGTGGATACTACGTATGCGAGTTCATTCGCCACTCGACCTCTGAGCGGGGATTCTCTGAGAAACAATTTGAAGTACGTAAACAATTAATACTCACAATTTTATTTTATATATTACCATCAATTGTGTTGAGTTTCATTCATATATATGTATTGACCCCCTTCTTTAAATTAGACCTGGCAGATGCGGGATGAACTCCTACCACATGATCGCATAAAAGCAATTCAAGAGGAATTGGCGGGATTCTTTCTTGACCACGTCATACCTGAACACGGAGAATACCATGTGGAATTGCAATGGTCTTAGGTAGATGATGTTAGGGATTGTAAGAGATGTTATATTGTACATATGTAGTAGCGTCGGATAGATATACGAAAACTTGTTGTTCGACCAAGCACGGAGAAAGAGATGTCACTTCTCTCTATATATGTTCATGGTGATCTTGTGTAATTAATAGTTTCCTTCATTTGCTTACTAGCTAGCGTCGAGTTCTCTCTATATGTATAGTAGCTAGCGTCGACCAAGCACGGAGAAAGAGAGGTCACTTCT
Organism: Elymus sibiricus; assembly: GCA_039707655.1. Classification (NCBI taxonomy): domain Eukaryota; kingdom Viridiplantae; phylum Streptophyta; class Magnoliopsida; order Poales; family Poaceae; genus Elymus; species Elymus sibiricus. The sequence goes on from CM077665.1 coordinate 508,307,815, forward strand.
CTCTATTAGCTAGCTAACACAATATGAAATCCCTAAATTAACCCTCCAAAACCCCTAAACCCCCCCTTCCAAAAAAAAACAAAAACCCCAGCGCCTGCGAGCTGCTGACGCGTGGCTGCTTTTTGGTCCCGGTTGGTGTTACCAACCGGGACTAAAGGTCCTCCTGCCTGGGCACCCCACAGCGGCCACGTGGAGCCCCTTTGGTCCCGGTTCGTAAGCAAACCGGGACTAAAGGTTTTGGGTATTAATCCCGTTTGTTTTGTCCCGGTTCCAGAACCGGGACTAAAGGCCCTCTGGAACCGGGACTAGTACCCTATTTTCTACTAGTGATAATGATAAGTTCATAATATCTAAATCTAAAACAACTAATCCTCCCATTTCCTTAGATCACGCTAGCTTTTTTTGGATGTTTCAAAGAATATTTGTCCTATTAGCTGTTACTACTCCAGGAAGCATGAATTTGTAATTTGGTTGGTCATGGAAGCAGAGGATTCAGAGCAAGCATTTATGCTTCGTTAACTGCACTACTGTACTTTGTTGGAGAACTCAATGCAATTAGTAGTATTTCAACAACATCATTTTAAACTCTGATTAGCTGGTATCATGACTAACGGTTGCAATGACTAATATAGGTTCCTTAATTGTTTTAGCTTGACAAATACGTATCATGTAGCCGTCATTGCCTTCCTCGCTTCCTCTCTCAAATTTCAGACTCGTCGACGACGTCTCGTCGGATTGATCGATGACCAACTCCTTCAGCATTCAGGTGCTTATCGAGTCCTTCTTTTCGATTAACTTCGGTTCCTACTAGTTAGTTCATTTTTTTGTGAGATATGACCCGATTTTTAGTTTTGAACAGGGCCCCGGATTTTGCCGGCCCGACCCTGATCCCACTTTAGTAGATGATACTTAACATCTTGCTCCTCTTGCCAAAACATTCTTTTCACATAGAAATTCATTTTCTTACTCTCACTTTGTTAAAGCAAGGAGCTCTATAATCATGATGCCTTTTTCTTCTTCTTTTCACACGTCCTTGAAGTAGATGGCAAGGGTCAAGGAAAACCGTGTTGGTCTTTGAGCCCCACCTTCCATTCTTGGCAAAGATAGAACATTATTACAGGGTACATGCTGACATGCAAGATCGAGCACAGTTACTGGGTTGCAACAAGGTGTGGTTCAGTAACATAATACCGGCATATACATCAGTTACTACAAACTATACCACTCTAACTTTTATTTTCCCGTGAAACTATACCAGTCTAACTACGTACCAGGCAAGGAGTTCAACACCAGGCCATCAAGACCCAAAATAAGCTGATGAATGGGTCTCAAGATTGTTTGTCAAAACCCAATCGATCAATATGAGGAGTCACCTCATATGCAATGTAACTTAAAATTATGGTTGTGCTGCCCTGTACATAACGGCTAACGACATCCAACGTAAAAACAGTCTCAAACAAACGGGTGTGTCTAGGACCCATCTAGATGTGACATAGTTATTGCACATCTAAGTGACTCAATCAAGCATAAAAAGAAAAAAACTAAAACTAAAATAGAAATAGTCACACGAATCTCCGCGTGAAATCAATAACATAGAACTTAGATGTGCAATACTTATGTCACATCTAGATGTGATCTAGCAAAACCGCAAACTAAAATATATGAAATTGTTGGATGGAGCACCGTACCAGTCGTCACCTCCAAGTGGACATGGGAGGTGCTGGGGGAAGCAACTAGTACTAGTACCGCAAATGGACTGGCCCCGGGTCCATAGCTGGGGTGAGTAGTGCACAAATCACGAGGGTTGCTACTGGAGTAGAAAATTACTTTGCAGTTAAAATGAGCTAAAGCACTGTAGCATTTTACTGTATGCATGTGCCTGTGTGTGTGCCATCACACGTCTGTACACCCCATTGCATGAAAGAAATTAACAAGACTAGTTTGCTACTGTCATTCTCATCACATGTCTGTGCACCCCATTGCATGAAAGAAATTAGCGTTGGCAATGGTGGTATACGCGCTCCACAGACGCAGCGTGCCGCAGTTTCCATCCGCCCAGCCCCATCGTCACTGCCATCCACTCATCGACACGTTGTGCGGGTGTTGGGGCCGGCACACCCCGCGTCGTCGCTTTCCATCGCTGGCTCGCAGCTGCTCTTAAACCGCTCCACCGTGAGCGTGGCCATTGTTCCCCGCCATTGCTGCTCCCTAGCTCCAACCGACCGGCCCTGAGAAGAAGCACGTACGCCACCTCTTGTTCTTCTTCTTCTTCTTCTTCTTCTTCTTCATTGCTGTTGAAATTAAGTTGACTCTGTGCTGCGTTGTAGCTGCTTTCGTCCTAGACATGGACGGCAAGAAGATACCAGGTCGTGTCAGGCTGGCCTGCGGATGGGTGCTCCTCAGCGCCTGCGCCGTAGCCTTGGGCCACTACCACCTCTCCTGCGACAAGGTGATTACCTCTCGGACCCTGTACATTCTGATAGAGTTTCGGACCGACTGATCGCCGGTCTTGTTCGTCGTCTGCCTGCAGGCCACGTCCGTTCTGGGGTACGGGTGCATCGAGCTGACGGACACCAAGGCCGCCTACTTCACCGTACTATGGATCGGGACTCTGTGCTGCGCTGGATCCCAGGCAACCCTGGCGGCGCTGGCGCTGCTGCTCCCAGGCTGCCCCCGGTGGGTCAGCCGTGAACTGGTCAACCTCGCAGTCGCTGTCGCCGGCGCTGGCCACTACATGTACCACCGTGCCATCTTCATCCTCCGCACAGAAGACTACTTCCTCGTGGCATCGCTCCTGTTCATGGTGGTCGACATCATTTGCGCCATGGCTCTCTACCTGGGAGGTGAAGAGTAGGGCAAGCAGCACGATTTTTTTTCAAAACTATGACGTATTTTATAGCAAATTTGAAAACTATAGGGCCGAACGCAAAAAATTCATAAATATGACCCCGTCGGCCTGCGGTGGGCCGAAGAGTGGCCCGTCGGCCTGCGGTGGGCCGAAGAGGGGCCCGTCGGCCTGCAGTAGGCCGAAGAGGTGCCCAGTCCAGAATTTTTATTAATTCACCAGAGAGTCAAAATCTTATGAATTTTTTACACATGATTGATATACAAATTTCCTAGGTTGTCCTAATTTTTCAGAATTTTTGGGGCTGCAGAAGTATGGTCATTGTTCAGATCATTACAGACTGTTCTGTTTTTGACAGAATCTGCCTTGTTTGCATAGTTTGCTTGTTTTGGCATTTCCATGGCTTATATTAGGTGATATAAATTGTGGAAATGATAAGTTACAGTATAAATTATGCGAGAACAATTATGGATCTTGTATTTGATAGTACTTAAGTGGATGGTTTGCTCTTTATCATACTAACCCATCTCACAAAGTTCCGTTAAGTTTTGTGTGATTGAAGTTTTCAAGTTTTGGGTGAGATATCGATATTAGGAGAATAAGGAGTGGCAAGACCCTAAGCTTGGGGATTCCCAAGGCACCCCAAGGTAATATTCAAGGAAGATCCAAGCAACTAAGCTTGGGGATGCCCCGGAAGGCATCCCCTCTTTCGTCTTCAAAATTATCGGTAACCTCACTTGGAGCTATATTTTTATTCGTCACATAATATGTGCTTTGCTTGGATCGTCATTATATTTTGTTATTTTCTGTTAGGTGTTATTCCTAATCTTGTTTTTCAATAAAAAGTTCCAAGAATTACCTTAGGATGCTTGCATTGCATGTTTGATGTGTGCTGTGTAAAAAACAGAAACTTTTGCTGTAGTGTTTGAATTTTCATATTTTACTGGAACGTGGAAAGTTTCTGAAAATTTTACACAGTATTGTCATATAAATTCCTTAGCATGTCCTAAATTTTCATAATTGTTTGAGTTACGGAATTACAGTGTTTTCATAAATTGCTACAGACTGTTCTGTTTGGACAGATTGCTGTCATAGTTTTGTTATCTACTTATCCTCTAGTGTCCATAGCCTATATTGGTAGATATAAATTGTGGAAACCATAGTAAACAGTAGATGATGTTTGAAAATTATAGTGCATCTTGTCTTGGCAGTACATGAAGTGTTGATTTATTCTTATGTGTACTAACCTATCTCACGAGTTCTTTTCGAGTTTTGTGTGGATGAAGTTTTTGAGAATAGGTGAAACCATGATATGAGAGGATTGAACGAGATACAAAAGCTCAAGCTTGGGGATGCCCAAGGCACCCCAAGTAAATATTTCAAGAAGTCTCAAGCATCTAAGCTTGGGGATGCTACACATCCCATCTCTCTTCCTCAACAATTATCGGTTAGCCTATGTTGAGCCTAATTTTTTATTCATTCACATGATGCGTGCTATTCTTGGAGTGCCATTTTTATTTTGTTTTGCTGTTTGAATAAAAGCATTGGATCTGAAATTCTGAATAAGAGAGAGAGTCCTCACATGGCTATTTAACTAATTGACTACGCATTGATCTTCACTTATATCTTTTTGGAGTAGTTTGTCATTCACTCTCGTGCTTCACTTATATCCTATGAGTAAATGGTTGAATGAATTGAATATCATAAATCTGAAATTAAATATGCTTCATATACTTATCCCATGGGGAGTAATTGTTGGGGAACGTTGCATGGGAAACAAAAAATTTCCTACGCACACACAAGATCTATCCATGGTGATGAGCATCTACGAGAGGGAGGGTGAATCTACATACCCTTGTAGATCGCTAAGCGGAAGCGTTAAGAAACGCGGTTGATGTAGTCGAACGTCTCCGCGATCCAAATCGCAAGTCGTCCCTCGATCCGATCGCGAACTAGTGCCGAACGGACGGCACCTCCACGTTCAACACACGTACGGCTTGATGACGCCTTCACCTCCTCGATCCAGCGAGCGATGATGAAGTAGTAGATGAGTTCCAGCAGCACGACGGCGTGGTGATGGTGGTGAGGAACAATCTCTGCAGGGCTTCGCCAAGCACTACGGAGATTATGACGGGAGAACTAGAGGTTTAGGGTTGCCAACACACGGCTTGGGAAATCTTAATGTGTCCCGTGTGCTAGCCCTTCCCCTCTATTTATATGTTGAGCCTTGGGGTCTAAACTTGGAGTAAAAGCCTCCTCCAGGTCGGTTTTGCCCGCACAAGGTCGGTTTGGCCCGCAGGGAAAGAGTCCAACTTGGATTCCAGCAGTATCGCGCACAAGCGGTAGTACCGCTCACGAGCGGTAGTACCGCTTACGCGGTAGTACTGCCTTACCAGCGGTAGTACCGCTTAAGGCAGCAGCAAAACTTCCTTTTGCACTTTCCAATACCTCGTGGGCTTTACCCCTTTGGCCTATATAAAGTGTTGCTGCACCCGAACACTTCGGTAAATATCCGGAACCTCTTTCGGTGAATTCCGGAACCCTTCCGGAGATCAGAACACTATTATCACATATATTAATCTTTACCTCCGGACTCTTCCGGAGACCCTCGTCATGTCCGGGATCTTATCCGGGACTCCGAACAACCTTCGGTCACCAACACAATAACTCAACTATACTAATCGTCACCAAACGTTAAGTGTGTAGACCCTGCGGGTTCGAGAACTATGTAGACATGACCGAGACACCTCTACGATCAATAACCAATAGCGGGACCTGGATGCCCATATTGGGTCCTACATATTCTACGAAGATCTTTATCGGTCGAACCTCTATGTCAAGGATTCAGTTAATCCCGTATGCTGTTCCCTTTGTTCTTCGGTATGTTACTTGCCCGAGATTCGATCGTCGGCATCTCTATACCTAGTTCAATCTCGTTACTGGCAGGTCTCTTTACTCGTTTCGTAATACAAGATCTCGTGGCTAACACTTTAGTCACATTGCTTGAAAGGCTCATTTTGATGTTGTATTACCGAGTGGGCCCTGAGATACCTCTCCGTCACACGGAGTAACAAATCCCAGTCTTGATCCATGCCAACCCAACAGACACACTCGGAGATACCTGTAGAGCACCTTTATAGTCACCCAGTTACGTTGCGACGTTTGATACACACAAGGTATTCCTCCGATGTCAGGGAGTTGCATGATCTCATGGTCATAGGAACAGATACTTGACATGCAGAAAACAATAGCAATAAACTGACACGATCATATGCTACGTTCGTAGTTTGGGTCTTGTCCATCACATCATTCTCCTAATGATGTGATCCCGTTATCAAATGACATCTCATGTCCATGGCTAGGAAACCTTCACCATCTTTTGATCAACGAGCTAGTCAACTAGAGGCTTACTAGGGACACAGTGTTGTCTATGTACCCACACATGTATTTGAGTTTCCAATCAATACAATTATAGCATGGATAATAAACGATTATCATGAACAAGGAAATATAATAATAACCAATTTATTATTGCCTCTAGGACATATTTCCAACAGTCTCCCACTTGCACTAGAGTCAATAATCTAGTTCACATCACTATGTGATTTACATTGTAATGAATCGAACACCCATGCAGTTTTGGTGTTGTTCATGTTTAGCCCTTGGAAGAGGTTTAGTCATCGGATCTGCAACATTCAGATCCGTGTGTACTTTGCAAATATTTATGTCGTCCTCCTTGATGTAATCGCGGATGGAATTGAAACGTCGCTTTATGTGTCTGGTCCTCTTGTGAAATCTTGGTTCCTTGGCTAGAGCAATGGCACCAGTATTATCACAAAACAGAGTCATTGTGTTAAGCGCACTAGGCACTACTCCAAGATCTGTCATGAACTCCTTCATCCAGACACCTTCCTTCGCCGCCTCCGAGGCAGCGATATACTCCGCCTCGCATGTAGAATCAGCTACCACGCTTTGCTTGGAACTGCACCAGCTAACCGCACCCCCATTAAGAATAAAAACGTATCCGGTCTGTGACTTAGAGTCATCCGGATCAGTGTCAAAGCTTGCATCGACGTAACCCTTTACGACGAGCTCTTGATCACCTCCATAAACGAGAAACATGTCCTTAGTCCTTTTCAGGTACTTCAGGATATTCTTGACCGCCGTCCAGTGTTCCATTCCTGGATCACTTTGAAACCTTCCGACCATACTTATGGCAAGGCTGACATCGGGTCTTGTGCACAACATTGCATACGTGATAGAGCCTATGGCTGATGCATAGGGGATGACACTCATCTTTTCTCTATCTTCTGCAGTCACTGGGCATTGAGTCTTACTCAACTTCACACCTTGCAATATAGGCAAGAACCCCTTCTTGGACTGATCCATTTTGAACTTCTTCAAAACTTTGTCAAGGTATGTGCTTTGTGAAAGTCCTATTAAGCGTCTCGATATATCTCTATAGATCTTGATGCCTAATATGAAAGCAGCTTCTCCTAGGTCCTTTATTGAAAAACTCTTGTTCAAATATTCCTTCACGCTTTCCAACATTTCTATATTGTTTCCAATCAGTAATATGTCATCCACATATAATATTAGAAACGCTATAGAGCTCCCACTCACTTTCTTGTAAATACAAGCTTCTCCGTAAACTTGTATAAACTCGAACGCTTTGATCACCTCATCAAAGCAAAGATTCCAACTCCGAGATGCTTGCACCAGTCCATAAATGGATCGCTGGAGTTTGCAAACTTTGTCAGCATTCTCTGGATCGACAAAACCTTCTGGTTGCATTATATACAACTCTTCCTTAAGGAAACCGTTAAGGAACGCTGTTTTGACATCCATTTGCCAAATTTCATAATCGAAAAAGGCAGCTATTGCTAACATGATTCTGACGGATTTAAGCATCGCTACGGGTGAGAAGGTCTCATCGTAGTCAACTCCTTGAACTTGTGAAAAACCCTTTGCCACAAGTCGAGCTTTATAGACGGTGACATTACCGTCCGCGTCCGCCTTCCTCTTAAAGATCCATTTGTTCTGAATGGCCTTACGCCCTTCAGGTAATACTTCCAAAGTCCATACTTTGTTTTCATACATGGATCCCATCTCGGATTTCATGGCCTCTAACCACTTCTCGGAATCCGGGCCCATCATCGCTTCTCCATAGCTCGTAGGTTCATCATTGTCCAACAACATGACCTCTAAGACAGGGTTGCCGTACCACTCAGGAGCAGTACGCGTCCTTGTCGACCTACGAGGTTTGATAGCAACTTGATCCAAAGCTTCATGATCATCATCATTAACTTCCTCTTCAGCTGATGTAGGCTCTACAGAAACATCTTTCTGCGCTGCGCTGCTTTCAGGTTGACGTAAAGGTTCAACAACCTCATCAAGTTCTATCTTCCTCCCACTCAATTCTTTCGAGAGAAACTCTTTCTCAAGAAACGTTCCGTTTTTAGCAACAAACACTTTGCCTTCGGATCTGAGGTAGAAGGTATACCCAACTGTCTCTTTTGGGTATCCTATGAAGACGCATTTCTCCGCTTTGGGTTCCAGCTTGTCAGGCTGAAGCTTTTTGACATAAGCATCACATCCCCAAACTTTAAGAAACGGCAGCTTTGGCTTCTTGCCAAACCAAAGTTCATATGGCGTCGTCTCAACGGATTTCGATGGTGCCCTATTTAAAGTGAATGCAGCTGTCTCTAATGCATAACCCCAAAACGATAGTGGCAAATCGGCAAGAGACATCATAGATCGCACCATATCCAATAAGGTTCGATTACGACGTTCGGACACACCATTACGCTGTGGTGTTCCAGGCGGTGTCAATTGTGAAACAATTCCACACTGTCTTAAGTGACTGCCAAACTCATAACTCAGATATTCTCCTCCTCGATCAGATCGTAGGAATTTAATCTTCTTGTTACGATGATTCTCAACTTCACTCTGAAATTGTTTGAACTTTTCAAATGTTTCAGACTTGTGTTTCATTAAGTAAATATACCCATATCTACTTAAGTCATCAGTGAAGGTGAGAAAGTAACGATAACCACCGCGCGCCTCAATACTCATCGGACCGCACACATCAGTATGTATGATTTCCAATAAGTCACTTGCCCGTTCCATTGTACCAGAGAACGGCGTTTTAGTCATCTTGCCCATGAGGCATGGCTCACATGTGTCAAGTGATTCAAAATCAAGTGACTCCAAAAGTCCATCAGCATGGAGCTTCCTCATGCGTTTTACGCCAATATGACCTAAACGGCAGTGCCACAAGAAAGTGGTATTATCATTATCAATTCTACATCTTTTGGCATCAATGTTATGAACAGGTGTATCATTACTATCGAGATTCAATAAGAATAAACCCCTCACATTGGGTGCATGACCATAAAAGATATTACTCATATAAATAGAACAACCATTATTCTCTGATTTAAATGAGTAACCGTCTCGCAATAAACAAGATCCAGATATAATGTTCATGCTTAACGCAGGCACTAAATAACAATTATTCAGGTTCATCACTAATCCCGATGGTAATCGAAGAGCGAGCGTGCCGACGGCGATCACATCAACCTTGGAACCATTTCCCACGCGCATCGTCACTTCGTCCTTTGCCAGCCTCCGTCTATTCCGCAGTTCCTGTTTTGAGTTGCAAATATGAGCAACCGCACCGGTATCAAATACCCAGGCACTACAACGAGAGATGGTAAGGTACACATCAATAACATGTATATCATATATACCTTGTTTGTTGTTGGCCGCCTTCTTGTCAGCCAAATACTTGGGCCAGTTCCGCTTCCAGTGTCCAGTTCCCTTGCAATGAAAGCACACAATTTCTGGTTTGGGTCCAGCCTTGGGTTTCTTCACGAGAGGTGCAACTGCTTTGCCACTCTTCTTGGAGTTACCCTTCTTACCCTTGCCATTTTTCTTGAAACTAGTGGTTTTATTGACCATCAACACTTGATGCTCCTTCTGAATTTCAGACTCAGCGGCTTTCAGCATCGCAAACAGCTCGGCGACTAACTTGTTCATCCCGTGCATGTTATAGTTCAACACGAAGCTCTTGTAGCTAGGTGGCAATGATTGAAGAACTCTGTCAGTGATAGCCTCTGGCGGAAGGGGCATCCCCAATTCAGCCAGATGGGTGGAGTACCCAGACATTCTGAGTACGTGATCACTGATAGACCCGTTCTCCTCCATCTTGCAAGCATAGAACTTATCGGAGATCTCATATCTCTCGATCCGGGCATTCTTCTGAAAGATAAACTTCAACTCCTGGAACATCTCATATGCTCCATGACGTTCAAAACGTCTTTGAAGTCCCGGTTCTAAGCCATACAATATTGCACATTGAACTATTGAGTAATCTTCAGAACGAGCCTGCCAGGCGTTCACAACGTCTAGAGACTCAACTGGAGCGGGTGGATCACCAAGCGGTGCATCAAGGACATAAGCCTTCTGGGAAGCCGTAAGGATAATCCTTAGATTACGGGCCCAGTCCACAAAGTTACTTCCATCATCTTTCAACTTAGCTTTCTCTAGGAACGCATTAAAATTCAGGGGTGCTACTGCGCGAGCCATGATCTACAACATAAATATAGCAAAGACAACTTAGACTATTGTTCTAGATAATGAGTTTAGTTAATCATATTACTTAAAAACTCCCACTCAAATTGACATCCCTCCGGTCATTCGAGTGTAACATGATCCAAATCCACCAACTCAAGTCCGATCATCACGTGAGTTGAGGTGGTTTCAATGGTGAACATCTTCATGTTGATCATATCTACTATATGACTCATGTTCGACCTTTCGGTCTCTTGTGTTCCGAGGCCATGTCTGTACATGCTAGGCTCGTCAAGTTTAAGCCGAGTGTTCCGCACGTGCAACACTGGCTTGCACCTGTTGTATGTGAACGTAGAGTCTATCACACCCGATCATCACGTGGTGTCTCGAAACGACGAACTTTCGCAATGGTGCACACTCGGGGAGAACACAATTTTATCTTGAAATTTAAGTGAGGGATCACCTTATAATGCTACCGTCGTCCTAAGCAAAATAAGATGCATAAAAGGATTAACATCACATGCAAATCATAAGTGACATGATATGGCCATGAACTTGTGCTTTTGATCTCCATCTCCAAAGCACCGGCATGATCTCCATCGTCACTGGCATGACACCATGATCTCCATCATCTTGATCTCCATCAACATGTCGCCATGAGGTTGTCGCGCCGACTGTTGCTTCCACGACTATAGCTAACTCATAGCGATAAAGTAAAGCAAAAACGGCAAAAATAATTAAAGACAACTCTAAGGCTCCTGCCAGTTGCCGTAGTCATCGACATGCAAGTCGTGATATTCTATACAACACATGATCATCTCATACATCACATATATCTCATCATGTACTTGGCCATATCACATCACAACATACCCTGCAAAAACAAGTTAGACGTCCTCTAATTGTTGTTGCAAGTTTTACGTGGCTGCTACGGGTTTGCAAGAACCGTTCTTACCTACGCAAAACCACAACGTGGTGTAGTGATTGCTTTTTGATCTTCTAAAAGAACCCTCTTCATTGAAATCGATTCAACTAAAGTGAGAGAGACAGACACCCGCTAGCCATCTTTATGCAACGAAGTTACATGTCAGTTGAAGGAACCGGTCTCTCGTAAGCGTACGAGTAATGTTGGTCCGGGCCGCTTCATCTCACAATACCGCCGAATCAAGTATCAACTAGTAACGGCAAGCAATATGTATACACCCACGCCCACAACTCGTTTGTGTTCTACTCGAGATCTCATCTACGCATAGACCTAGCTCAGATGCCACTGTTGGGGAACGTTGCATGGGAAACAAAAAATTTCCTACGCACACACAAGATCTATCCATAGTGATGAGCATCTACGAGAGGGAGAGTGAATCTACATACCCTTGTAGATCGCTAAGCGGAAGAGTTAAGAAACGCGGTTGATGTAGTCGAACGTCTCCGCGATCCAAGTCGCAAGTCGTCCCTCGATCCGATCACGAACTAGTGCCGAACGGACGGCACCTCCGCGTTCAACACACGTACGGCTTGATGACGCCTTCACCTCCTCGATCCAGCGAGCGATGATGAAGTAGTAGATGAGTTCCGGCAGCACGACGGCGTGGTGATGGTGGTGAGGAACAATCTCTGCAGGGCTTCGCCAAGCACTACGGAGATTATGACGGGAAAACTAGAGCGTTAGGGTTGCCGACACACGGCTTGGGATATCTTAATGTGTCCCGTGTGCTAGCCCTTCCCCTCTATTTATATGTTGAGCTTTGGGGTCTAAACTTGGAGTAAAAGCCTCCTCCAGGTCGGTTTTGCCCGCACAAGGTCGGTTTGGCCCGCAGGGAAAGAGTCCAACTCGGATTCCAGCAGTATCGCGCACAAGCGGTAGTACCGCTCACGAGCGGTAGTACCGCTTACGCGGTAGTACTGCCTTACCAGCGGTAGTACCGCTTAAGGCAGCTGCAAAACTTCCTTTTGCACTTTCGAATACCTCGTGGGCTTTACCCCTTTGGCCTATAAAAAGTGTTGCTGCACCCGAACACTTCGGTAAACATCCGGAACCTCTTCCGGTGAATTCCGGAACCCTTCCGGAGATCAAAACACTATTATCACATATATTAATCTTTACCTCCGGACTCTTCCGGAGACCCTCGTCATGTCCGGGATCTTATCCGGGACTCCGAACAACCTTCGGTCACCAACACAATAACTCAACTATACTAATCGTCACCAAACGTTAAGTGTGTAGACCCTGCGGGTTCGAGAACTATGTAGACATGACCGAGACACCTCTACGATCAATAACCAATAGCGGGACCTGGATGCCCATATTGGCTCCTACATATTCTACGAAGATCTTTATCGGTCGAACCTCTATGTCAAGGATTCAGTTAATCCCGTATGCTGTTCCCTTTGTTCTTCGGTATGCTACTTGCCCGAGATTCGATCGTCGGCATCTCTATACCTAGTTCAATCTCGTTACTGGCAAGTCTCTTTACTCGTTCCGTAATACAAGATCTCGTGGCTAACACTTTAGTCACATTGCTTGCAAGGCTCATTTTGATGTTGTATTACCGAGTGGGCCCTGAGATACCTCTCCGTCACACGGAGTAACAAATCCCAGTCTTGATCCATGCCAACCCAACAGAAACCCTCGGAGATACCTGTAGAGCACCTTTATAGTCACCCAGTTACGTTGCGACGTTTGATACACACAAGGTATTCCTCCGATGTCAGGGAGTTGCATGATCTCATGGTCATAGGAACAGATACTTGACATGCAGAAAACAATAGCAATAAACTGACACGATCATATGCTACGTTCGTAGTTTGGGTCTTGTCCATCACATCATTCTCCTAATGATGTGATCCCATTATCAAATGACATCTCATGTCCATGGCTAGGAAACCTTCACCATCTTTTGATCAACGAGCTAGTCAACTAGAGGCTTACTAGGGACACAGTGTTGTCTATGTACCCACACATGTATTTGAGTTTCCAATCAATACAATTATAGCATGGATAATAAATGATTATCATGAACAAGGAAATATAATAATAACCAATTTATTATTGCCTCTAGGGCATATTTCCAACAGTAATGACTTCACACATAATAAGTATAGGTGGTAAAATTTATTGAAAGTTAGCAAATACCGCATTGGTCACTTGAACAATTCATGAAAGAATATTGAAGGAAGAGAGATTCCACATATAAATATACTATATTGGACATCTTCTATGATTGTGAGCTCATTAATTATTTTCAAACTCGAGCAAATTAGTTGAAATTGGACAAGGAAGACAACTTAATGAGTTATGTTTGGGTATATTTGCATAGAAGTTATATTGTTATGGATCCTCTAACATGTCGTGCTTGTTTAGAACCTTTTGCTAGCCAAAACTTTGTACTAAGTAGAGATACTACTTGTGCATCCAAACCCTTGAGCCAAGTTTCTTCCATGAGTGTACACCATACCTACCTATATGCGGTATTTACCTGCCGTTCCAAGTAAATTTGCATGTGCCAAACTCTAAACCTTCAAATAATATTTTGTTTTGTATGCCCGAATCGCTCATGTAGCGATTGGGGGTGGTCAGTATCTTCCATGCTAGGTGGGTTATTCTCACGATATGTGTTGATTCACTATCATTCACGAGAAAGTGGCTGGTATTCGGGTGCCCAGTTCCATGCTCAAAAATCAAATCAAAATATAATGAAACAAAACTCCCCCAGGATTGTTGTTTGTATGGACGGTACCCGTGGATTCGGCTCGCCGTGGAGTGTGTTTGATTGGTGGAGGGGGAGTAAAAACTTTATCATTCTGTTTGGGAACCGCCTATAATGTATCTAGCATGGAAGATGGTGAAATCTCTTGGTTGTTATGTTGACAATGAAAGCATACCTCCCAAAATTATATTCATCTCTGTTTTAAACAATGAGTTCTGGCACATATGCAAATCCCTCCTTCCCTCTGCGAAGGTCCAATCTATTTACTTTCATGTTATTTACTATTCATGTTGAGTCAACTTCTTATTCAAACCTCAATCTATTAGTTGGCAAGCATCATGTGGTGGGGAAAGATCCAAACATATATATCCAGTCAAATATGTTTGATCATGAATTATTATTGTTGACAATTATCTATATGATAAATAAGTTGGGAGGCGAAACATTAAGCCCCTATCTTTCTCTGTGTTCGATGGATGCTATTTGTTCTAAAAATATGCTTTGAGTGTCAATAATCATGGAAGACTATATGATAGTTGAGTATGTGGAATTTTCTAAATCAAAGCTCTTACATAGACCCTTCCTGAAAATAAGATGAATTGCAATTGTTCGATGACTAGGAATATGGTTTGTTAGTTTTCAAGAAACTTTCTGGTCTATACTTTAACATGTGAATAGCTTGTTACTTGATCATGAGAAGTTTTATGAGATGAGCTACTGTTTATGGTTTATATTGATGCTAGAAAAGGTGATTGGAATTATCATTGATCAGACTTGTGCACTTGCTAGCATTCACACTTCATAAATTATTTCTTTTATCATTTACCTACTCGGGGACGAGCAGGAATTAAGCTTGGGGATGCTGATACGTCTCCAACGTATCTATAATTTATGAAGTATTCATGCCATGTTTACAATAATTTTATATGATTTTGGTATGATTTGATTAGAACTAACCCGGACTGACGCTGTTTTCAGCAGAGCTACCGTGGTGTTATTTTTGTGCAGAAATAAAAGTTCTCAGAATGGGCTGAAAAATTTACGAAGAATATTTTTGGAAAATATAAAAAATACTGGAGCAAAAAGATACCGGAGAGGAGTCCCGAGGCAGCCACAAGCCTAGGGGGCGCCGCCCCCCCCCTAGGGCACGCCCCCCTGGCTTGTGGGCCCGTCGAGCACCCCCCTGACTTGATTCCAACGCCAAGTAATCCTATAGATCGAGAAACCTCCAGAAAGAAACCTAGAACGGAAGTTTTGCCGCCGCAAGTCTCTGTAGCCACAAAAGATCAATCTTGGCCCTCTCCGGCACCCTGCCGGAGGGGGTCACCATCACCGGAGACCATGGAGGAGGAAGACGGAGGGGCCAACATCGCCATGGAGGCCAAGGACCAGAGGGAGAACCTTCCCCCATCTAGGGGGAGGCCATGGAGGAGGAAGCACATGGGGGAGACTCTCTCCCCCTCTCTCTCGGTGGCGCCGGAGTGCCACCGGGGGAACCATCGCCGCGGTGATCGTCTTCATCAACATCACCTTCTTCATCACCATCCTCATCTCCTTTCAGCGGTCCACTCTCCCGCACCCCGCTGTAATCCCCTACTTGAACATGGTGCTTTATGCCACATATTATGATCCAATGATGTGTTGCCATCCTATGATGTTTTGAGTAGATTTCTCTTGTCCTTTGGGTTAATTGATGATCTAGATTGGTTTGAGTTGTATGTTTTATTTTGGTGCTTTCCTATGGGGCCTTCCGTGCCGCGCACGCGTGAAGGATTCCCGTTATAGGTTGTTGCAATACATTCATGATTCGCTTATAGTGGGTTGCTTGAGTGACAGAAGCATAAACCCGAGTAGGGGGGTTGTTGCGTATGGGATAAAGGGGACTTGATGCTTTAATGCTATGGTTGGGTTTTACCTTAATGATCTTTAGTAGTTGCGGATGCTTGCTAGAGTTCCAATCATAAGTGCATACGATCCAAGTAGAGAAAGTATGTTAGATTATGCCTCACCCTGATATAAAATTGCAATAATGATTACTGATCTTGTTAACAATTGCCTAGGACAATTCCCCACACCGACTCATCATTATTCCACACTCGCTACTTGTAATATATTGTAATATATTCTAACTTTATGATAACAGCACCTATTTTTATATTTTAGTTCTCCGATATCATGCAAAGCTATTCTCTTCATACCCACAACGTAGTTTTATTTCTCGTTTCTAGTTGGAAGCAAACGTTCGGTGTACGTAGAGTCGTATCAGTGGCAGATAGGACTTGAGATAATATTGATCTTACCTTTAGCTCCTTGTGGGTTCGACACTCCATACTTATCACTTCCATCTTTGGAAATTGCTACGATGATTCCTTGCACTTGGGGATTATCACGCAGGAAGGGACGTTCATTCTCGACAGAGAGAAGGACGAGCTGACAGAGGCCCTCGGGTATCCTGAACACCCTGGACAAACACGAGGCACATCAGGCTCCGTTCCGTGGGTGCATGAGTTTCCCGACAGCGGTGGTTATAGAAGCCGAGAGAGAAAGAGGAAACAGGAAGCAAGCGAAATTCAGAAGCTCAGTGCAAGATTAGCAAAACTAGTGGAACTTGAGAGCCAGCGAGCTACCGGCCAACCATCTAAGCGGCACGAAGATCCTTCCTTCGACGCTGCCCCAGAAGCTACCCCACCATCTCAGCGGAGATGCAGCGTGGCTTCCACGGAGCTCGTTCAGCCTGATTTCACGTCTCCTTGCTACCCCGTGGATAGTATCACGGAGGATGAACATTGCGAGCTAATGACGAAATGCCAGAACCTGACCTTGAAGGCGGCGGTCGGCTCTGTTGTACCTCCTCGAGCTGAGGGAACTTTCCATTGTCGTCCGATTCCACATGGCTATGCTGTTGTGACGGTGGATGAAATAATGGATGGATTTGAGGGGCTGGAGCTTGACAACCCTACAGATGAAGAGGATATTATTCTTCTGGAAAATGCTTTGAGGAGTACCTGTGTATGGAGAAAGGAGTACATCAAGCTTCCAAACTGGACACCTCAGCAGACTCAGCCTCCTCCGGCATGCCAGGGCACTCCGCCTCCTCCTCCTCCTCCTCTGGCGCGTCAGGGCACTCCGCCTCCTCCTTCTCCTCCTCCGGCACGTCAGGGCACTCCGCCTCCTCCTTCGCCTCCTCCGGCGCGTCAGGGTACTCCGCCTCCTCCTCCACCTCCGGCGCATCAGGGCACTCCGCCTCCTCTGGCGCGTCAGCAACGGCGGAAGAGATACGCCGCCGCTCCGTCGGCTAGTAGTACAATAGGCGGGAAGAAATACAAATTTGGTCCAAGCCTCAAGCCTCTTCCAAAGTTACCATATGAGAGGACTGACAAGGAAAGCACTGAAATCAGTGAAGCCGAAGTGAAGGCCCATTTTGCACGGAAACCACCACCTCCGAAGGAAACGGTAGATCCGGTGAAAAGGAAACGCACTCTGAATGCCCTGAAGCGACCACCACCGCCTCCGCGGCAATCCAACTATGACCGCATTATTCATAAGACATATGAAGAAGCGCTGCGGTCGGGAAGTACTTCCAGTGCTGCAAGAGAAAAAAAACGAAGAAGTGGGAAAACAATTCCCCAGCTCGGCGAACAGGAGAAGCAATCGTGCCCCCCGCTCAAGGTGTCTTGCGATATCGCTAATCATCCGGTGCTACTGCCCGGTACCACTCTTGGTGATTACATGGACGATGATGTACACTTTGAAACGGCTGAGGTAGTAGTAGCAGAGGACTTTAGATATGAGCACGGGAAGCCTCTCGTCAAACCTGATCATCCTCCTCTAACAACGATGATGCAAAAATTGCATGAGTGGTACATGGAAACATGCAGGAAGTCTGGGACCGACAGTTTGATGGTCGGAATTAAAAAAGAGCACAACTTCATTGGAGTCAACCTGATGCCTGTTGAATTTGTGGAGTTATTTCAGTTATTCAATCAAGAGGCCCTCGACAAACAACTCATGACTTGCTACTGTCTGTAAGTATTACTTCTATAATTAAGTCTCTAGCTCAGCTCGTTCATTGCATGTATATATAATTATACTCACTATATTATGCAGATATAAGATGGTCGAATGCAAAAAAGAACAAATCTATGACATTGGGTTCATTAGCCCAAATACCGTAAATGAATGGTCGGTACAAAAGGTAGCCAAAGATACTGAGGATAACTTGATAGAATCGTTCCTTAGACATCAAAACAAAAGGGAAATACTCTTTCCTTACAACTTCAAGTGAGTGTTACAGTCTTGTGCATATTCGGTTTCGCTTACTCGAGGTTAAGTAATGTAATTGATGAGTTATGCGTGCGCAGGTTCCACTATATACTGCTATCCATTAATCTTGACGGGGCATTAGTAACTGTCTTAGACTCGAGACGTAAAGATCCCGAGTATTATGCGGACATGACTGCAATGCTCCAGAAGTAAGTTCAATCAATACCGGGACCATATCGGCAACTTTCGTTCATTTCCTGATATCAAGTAATCATTTTCTTTGCCGGGCAGGGTTTGGAAAAAGTTCACCACTATGGTTCCGTGTCTAAAGAAGGAGCTGCGATTTACACACCCCAAAGTAAGTAGTACTAGCTAGTTCCGCGCATTTCTTATTGATTCTAGTTTCATCAATACCATTATCATGCTTGCTTATCAGTTTGATTGAACTCTATTCTCGTAAAGTGCTTGTACCAGGCACCCGGGAATCATTCATGTGGATACTACGTATGCGTGTTCATTAGCCACTCGACCTCTGAGCGGGGATTCTCTGAGAAACAATTTAAAGTACGTAAACAATTAATATTCACAATTTTATTTTATATATTACCATCAATTGTGTTGAGTTTCATTCATATATATGTATTGGCCCCCTTCTTTAAATTAGACCTGGCAGATGCGGGATGAACTCCTACCACATGATCGCATAAAAGCAATTCAAGAGGAATTGGCGGGATTCTTTCTTGACCACGTCATACCTGAACACGAAGAATACCATGTGGAATTGCA
Organism: Elymus sibiricus; assembly: GCA_039707655.1. NCBI lineage: Eukaryota > Viridiplantae > Streptophyta > Magnoliopsida > Poales > Poaceae > Elymus > Elymus sibiricus. The sequence continues at coordinate 508,326,991 of CM077665.1, forward strand.
ATGGTCTTAGGTAGATGATGTTAGGGATTGTAAGAGATGTTATATTGTACATATGTAGTAGCGTCGGATAGATATACGAAAACTTGTTGTTCGACCAAGCACGGAGAAAGAGATGTCACTTCTCTCTATATATGTTCATGACGATCTTGTGTAATTAATGGTTTCCTTCATTTGCTTACTAGCTTGCATCGAGTTCTCTCTATATGTATAGTAGCTAGCGTCGACCAAGCACGGAGAAAGAGAGGTCACTTCTCTCTATTAGCTAGCTAACACAATATGAAACCCCTAAATTAACCCTCCAAAACCCCTAAACCCCCCCCCCTTCCAAAAAAAAATAACCCCAGCGCCTGCGAGCTGCTGACGCGTGGCTGCTTTTTGGTCCCGGTTGGTGTTACCAACCGGGACTAAAGGTCATCCTGCCTGGGCGCCCCGCAGCGGCCACGTGGAGCCCCTTTGGACCCGGTTCATAAGCAAACCGGGACTAAAGGTTTTGGGTATTAGTCCCGTTTGTTTTGTCCCGGTTCCAGAACCGGGACTAAAGGCCCTCTGGAACCGGGACTAGTACCCTGTTTTCTACTAGTGATAATGATAAGTTCATAATATCTAAATCTAAAACAACTAATCCTCCCATTTCCTTAGATCACGCTAGCTTTTTTTGGATGTTTCAAAGAATATTTGTCCTGTTAGCTGTTACTACTCCAGGAAGCATGAATTTGCAATTTGGTTGGTCATGGAAGCAGAGTATTCAGAGCAAGCATTTATGCTTCGTTAACTGCACTACTGTACTTTGTTGGTGAACTCAATGCAATTAGTAGTATTTCAACAACATCATTTTAAACTCTGATTAGCTGGTATCATGACTAACGGTTGCAATGACTAATATAGGTTCCTTAATTGTTTTAGCTTGACAAATGCGTATCATGTAGCCGTCATTGCCTTCCTTGCCTCCTCTCTCAAATTTCAGACTCATCGACGTCGTCTCGTCGGATTGATCGATGACCAACTCCTTCAGCATTCAGGTGCTTATCGAGTCCTTCTTTTCGATTAACTTCGGTTCCTACTAGTTAGTTCATTTTTTGGTGAGATAGGGCCCCAATTTTTAGTTTTGCACAGGGCCCCGGATTTTGCCGGCCCGGCCCTGCTCCCACTTCAGTAGATGATACTTAACATCTTGCTCCTCTTGCCAAAACATTCTTTTCACATAGAAATTCATTTTCTTACTCTCACTTTGTTAAAGCAAGTAGCTCTAGAATCATGATGCCTTTTTCTTCTTCTTTTCATACGTCCTTGAAGTAGATGGCAAGGGTCAAGGAAAACCGTGTTGGTCTTTGAGCCCCACCTTCCATTCTTGGCAAAGATAGAACATTATTCCAGGGTACATGCTGACATGCAAGATCGAGTACAGTTACTGGGTTGCAACAAGGTGTGGTTCAGTAACATAATACCGGCATATACATCAGTTACTACAAACTATACCACTCTAACTTTTATTTTCCCGTGAAACTATACCAGTCTAACTACGTACCAGGCAAGGAGTTCAACACCAGGCCATCAAGACCCAAAATAAGCTGATGAATGGGTCTCAAGATTGATTGTCAAAACCCAATCGATCGATATGAGGAGTCACCTCATATGCAATGTAACTTAAAATTATGGTTGTGCTGCCTTGTACATACCGGCTAACGACATCCAACGTAAAAACAGTCTCAAACAAATGGGTGTGTCTAGGACCCATCTAGATGTGACATAGTTATTGCACATCTAAGTGACTCAATCAAGCATAAAAAGAAAAAAACTAAAACTAAAATAGAAATAGTCACACGAATCTCCGCGTGAAATCAATAACATAGAACTTAGATGTGCAATACTTATGTGACATCTAGATGTGATCTAGCAAAACCGCAAACTAAAATATATGAAATTGTTGGATGGAGCACCGTACCAGTCGTCACCTCCAAGTGGACATGGGAGGTGCTGGGGGAAGCAACTAGTACTAGTACCGCAAATGGACTGGCCCCGGGTCCATAGCTGGGGTGAGTAGTGCACAAAGCACGCGGGTTGCTACTGGAGTAGAAAATTACTTTGCAGTTAAAATGAGCTAAAGCACTATAGCATTTTACTGTATGCATGTGCCTGTGTGTGTGCCATCACACGTCTGTACACCCCATTGCATGAAAGAAATTAACAAGACTAGTTTGCTACTGTCATTCTCAACACATGTCTGTACACCCCATTGCATGAAAGAAATTAGCATTGGCAATGGTGGTATACGCGCTCCACGGACGCAGCGTGCCGCAGTTTCTTTCCGCCTAGCCCCATCGTCACTGCCATCCACTCATCGACACGTTGTGCGGGTGTTGGGGCCGGCACACCCCGCATCGTCGCTTTCCATCGCTGGCTCGCAGCTGCTCTTAAACCGCTCCACCATGAGTGTGGCCATTGTGCCCCGCCATTGCTGCTCCCTAGCTCCAACCGACCGGCCCTGAGAAGAAGCACGTACGCCACCTCTTCTTCTTCTTCTTCTTCTTCTTCTTCTTCGTTGCTGTTGAAATTAAGCTGACTCTGTGCTGTGTTGTAGCTGCTCTCGTCCTAGACATGGACGGCAAGAAGATACCAGGTCGTGTCAGGCTGGCCTGCGGATGGGTGCTCCTCAGCGCCTGAGCCGTAACCTTGGGCCACTACCACCTCTCCTGCGACAAGGTGATTACCTCTTGGACCCTGTACATTCCGATCGAGTTTCGGACCGACTGATCGCCGGTCTTGTTCGTCGTCTGCCTGCAGGCCACGTTCGTTCTGGGGTGCGGGTGCGTCGAGCTGATGGACACCAAGGCCGCCTACTTCACCATACTCTGGATCGGGACTCTGTGCTGTGCTGGATCCCAGGCAACCCTGGCGGCGCTGGCGCTGCTGCTCCCAGGCTGCCCTCGGTGGGTCAGCCGTGAACTGGTCAACCTCGCGGTCGCGGTCGCCGGTGCTGGCCACTACATGTACCACCGCGCCATCTTCATCCTCTACCCAGAAGACTACTTCCTCGTGGCATCGCTCCTGTTCATGGTGGTCGACATCATCTGCGCCATGGCTCTCTACCTGGGAGGTGAAGAGTAGGGCAAGCAGCATGATTTTTTTTCAAAACTATGACGTATTTTATAGCAAATTTGAAAACTATAGGTCCGAACGCAAAAAATTCAGAAATATGACCCCGTCGGCCTGTGGTGGGCCGAAGAGTGGCCCGCCGGCCTGCGGTGGGCCGAAGAGGGGCCCGTCGGCCTGCAGTAGGCCGAAGAGGTGCCCAGTCCAGAATTTTTATAAATTCACCAGAGAGTCAAAAGATTATGACTTTTTTACACATGATTTATATACAAATTTCCTAGGTTGTCCTAATTTTTCAGAATTTTTGGGGCTGCAGAAGTATGGTCATTGTTCAGATCATTACAGACTGTTCTGTTTTTGACAGAATCTGCCTTGTTTGCATAGTTTGCTTGTTTTGGCATTTCCATGGCTTATGTTAGGTGATATAAATTTTGGAAATGATAAGTTACAGTATACATTATGAGATAACAATTATGGATCTTGTATTTGAAAGTACTTAAGTGGATGGTTTGCTCTTTATCATACTAACCCATCTCACGAAGTTCCGTTAAGTTTTGTGTGATTGAAGTTTTCAAGTTTTGGGTGAGATATCGATATGAGGAGAATAAGGAGTGGCAAGACCCTAAGCTTGGGGATGCCCAAGGCACCCCAAGGTAATATTCAAGGAAGATCCAAGCAACTAAGCTTGGGGATGCCCCGGAAGGCATCCCCTCTTTCGTCTTCAAAATTATCGGTAACCTCACTTGGAGCTATATTTTTATTCGTCACATAATATGTGCTTTGCTTGGATCATCATTATATTTTGTTATTTTCTGTTAGGTGTTATTCATAATCTTGTTTTTCAATAAAAATTTCCAAGAATTGCCTTAGGATGCTTGCATTGCATGTTTGATGTGTGCTGTGTAAAAAACAGAAACTTTTGCTGTAGTGTTTGAATTTTCATATTTTACTGGAACGTGGAAAGTTTCTGAAATTTTTACACAGTATTTTCATATAAATTCCTTAGCATGTCCTAAATTTTCATAATTGTTTGAGTTACGGAAGTAGACTGTTTTCATAAATTGGTACAGACTGTTCTGTGTGGACAGATTGCTGTCATAGTTTTGTTATCTACTTATCCTCTAGTGTCCATAGCCTATATTGGTAGATATAAATTGTGGAAACCATAGTAAACAGTAGATGATGTTTGAAAATTATTGTGCAACTTGTCTTGGCAGGACATGAAGTGTTGATTTATTCTTATGTGTACTAACCTATCTCACGAGTTCTTTTTGAGTTTTGTGTGGATGAAGTTTTTCAGAATAGGTGAAACCATGATATGAGAGGATTGAACGAGATACAAAAGCTCAAGCTTGGGGATGCCCAAGGGACCCCAAGTAAATATTTCAAGAAGTCTCAAGCATCTAATCTTGGGGATGCTACGCATCCCATCTCTCTTCATCAACATTTATCGGTTAGCCTATGTTGAGCCTAAATTTTTATTCATTCACATGATGCGTGCTATTCTTGGAGTGCCATTTTTATTTTGTTTTGCTGTTTGAATAAAAGCATTGGATCTGAAATTCTGAATAAGAGAGAGAGTCCTCACATGGCTATTTAACTAATTGACTACGCATTGATGTTCACTTATATCTTTCTGGAGTAGTTTGTCATTCACTCTCGTGCTTCACTTATATCCTATGAGTAAATGGTTGAATGAATTGAATATCATAAATCTGAAATTAAATATGCTTCATATACTTATCCCATGGGGAGTAATGACTTCACACATAATAAGTATAGGTGGTAAAATTTATTGAAAGTTAGCAAATACCGCATTGGTCACTTGAACAATTCATGAAAGAATATTGAAGGAAGAGAGATTCCACATATAAATATACTATATTGGACATCTTCTATGATTGTGAGCTCATTAATTATTTTCAAACTCGAGCAAATTAGTTGAAATTGGACAAGGAAGACAACTTAATGAGTTATGTTTGGGTATATTTGCATAGAAGTTATATTGTTATGGATCCTCTAACATGTGGTGCTTGTTTAGAACCTTTTGCTAGCCAAAACTTTGTACTAAGTAGAGATACTACTTGTGCATCCAAACCCTTGAGCCAAGTTTCTTCCATGAGTGTACACCATACCTACCTATATGCGGTATTTACCTGCCGTTCCAAGTAAATTTGCATGTGCCAAACTCTAAACCTTCAAATAATATTTTGTTTTGTATGCCCGAATCGCTCATGTAGCGATTGGGGGTGGTCAGTATCTTCCATGCTAGGTGGGTTATTCTCACGATATGTGTTGATTCACTATCATTCACGAGAAAGTGGCTGGTATTCGGGTGCCCAGTTCCATGCTCAAAAATCAAATCAAAATATAATGAAACAAAACTCCCCCAGGATTGTTGTTTGTATGGACGGTACCCGTGGATTCGGCTCGCCGTGGAGTGTGTTTGGTTGGTGGAGGGGGAGTAAAAACTTTATCATTCTGTTTGGGAACCGCCTATAATGTATCTAGCATGGAAGATGGTGAAATCTCTTGGTTGTTATGTTGACAATGAAAGCATACCTCCCAAAATTATATTCATCTCTGTTTTAAACAATGAGTTCTGGCACATATGCAAATCCCTCCTTCCCTCTGCGAAGGTCCAATCTATTTACTTTCATGTTATTTACTATTCATGTTGAGTCAACTTCTTATTCCAACCTCAATCTATTAGTTGGCAAGCATCATGTGGTGGGGAAAGATCCAAACATATATATCCAGTCAAATATATTTGATCATGAATTATTATTGTTGACAATTATCTATATGATAAATAAGTTGGGAGGCGAAACATTAAGCCCCTATCTTTCTCTGTGTTCGATGGATGCTATTTGTTCTAAAAATATGCTTTGAGTGTCAATAATCATGGAAGACTATATGATAGTTGAGTATGTGGAATTTGCTAAATCAAAGCTCTTACATAGACCCTTCCTAAAAATAAGATGAATTGCAATTGTTCGATGACTAGGAATATGGTTTGTTAGTTTTCAAGAAACTTTCTGGTCTATACTTTAACATGTGAATAGCTTGTTACTTGATCATGAGAAGTTTTATGAGATGAGCTACTGTTTATGGTTTATATTGATGCTAGAAAAGGTGATTGGAATTATCATTGATCAGACTTGTGCACTTGCTAGCATTCACACTTCATAAATTATTTCTTTTATCATTTACCTACTCGGGGACGAGCAGGAATTAAGCTTGGGGATGCTGATACGTCTCCAACGTATCTATAATTTATGAAGTATTCATGCCATGTTTACAATAATTTTATATGATTTTGGTATGATTTGATTAGAACTAACCCGGAATGACGCTGTTTTCAGCAGAGCTACCGTTGTGTTGTTTTTGTGCAGAAATAAAAGTTCTCGGAATGGGCTGAAAAATTTACGGAGAATATTTTTGGAAAATATAAAAAATACTGGAGCAAAAAGATACCGGAGAGGAGTCCCGAGGCAGCCACAAGCCTAGGGGGCGCCCCCCCCTAGGGCGCGCCCCCTGGCTTGTGGGCCCCTCGAGCACCCCCCTGACTTGATTCCAACGCCGAGTACTCCTATAAATCGAGAAACCTCCAGAAAGAAACCTAGATCGGAAGTTCCGCCGCCGCAAGTCTCTGTAGCCATGAAAGATCAATCTTGGCCCTCTCCGGCACCCTGCCGGAGGGGGTCACCATCACCGGAGACCATGGAGGAGGAAGACGGAGGGGCCAACATCGCCATGGAGGCCAAGGACCAGAGGGAGAACCTTCCCCCATCTAGGGGGGAGGCCATGGAGGAGGAAGCACATGGGGGAGACTCTCTCCCCCTCTCTCTCGGTGGCGCCGGAGTGCCACCGGGGGAACCATCTCCGCGGTGATCGTCTTCATCAACATCACCTTCTTCATCACCATCCTCATCTCCTTTCAGCGGTCCACTCTCCCGCACCCCGCTGTAATCCCCTACTTGAACATGGTGCTTTATGCCACATATTATGATCCAATGATGTGTTGCCATCCTATGATGTTTTGAGTAGATTTCTCTTGTCCTTTGGGTTGATTGATGATCTAGATTGGTTTGAGTTGTATGTTTTATTTTGGTGCTGTCCTATGGTGCCTTCCGTGCCGCGCACACGTGAAGGATTCCCATTGTAGGGTGTTGCAATACGTTCATGATTCGCTTATAGTGGGTTGCTTGAGTGACAGAAGCATAAACCCGAGTAGGGGGTTGTTGCGTATGGGATAAAAAGGACTTGATGCTTTAATGCTATGGTTGGGTTTTACCTTAATGATCTTTAGTAGTTGCGGATGCTTGGTAGAGCTCCAATCATAAGTGCATATGATCCAAGTAGAGAAAGAATGTTAGCTTATGCCTCACCCTCATATAAAATTGCAATAATGATTACCGATCTTGTTAACAATTGCCTAGGACAATTCCCCACACCGACTCATCATTATTCCACACTCGCTACTTGTAATATATTGTAATATATTATAACTTTATGATAATAGCACCTATTTTTTTATTTTAGTTCTCCGATATCATGAAAAGCTATTCTCTTGATACCCACAACGTAGTTTTATTTCTCGTTTCTAGTTGGAAGCAAACGTTCGGCGTACGTAGAGTCGTATCAGTGGCAGATAGGACTTGAGAGAATATTGATCTTACCTTTAGCTCCTTGTGGGTTCGACACTCCATACTTATCACTTCCATCTTTGGAAATTGCTACGATGATTCCTTGCACTTGGGGATTATCACGCAGGAAGGGACGTTCATTCCCGACAGAGAGAAGGACGAGCTGACAGAGGCCCTCGGGAATCATGAACACCCTGGACGAACACGAGGCACATCAGGCTCCGTTCCGTGGGTGCATGGGTTTCCCGACAGCGGTGGTTATGGAAGCCGAGAGAGAAAGAGGAAACAGGAAGCAAGCGAAATGCAGAAGCTGAGTGCAAGATTAGCAAAACTAGAGGAACTTGAGAGCCAGCGAGCTACCGGCCAACCATCTGAGCGGCACGAAGATCCTTCCTTCGACGCTGCCCCAGAAGCTACCCCACCATCTCAGCGGAGAAGCAGCGTGGCTTCCACGGAGCTCGTTCAGCCTGATTTCACGGCTCCTCGCTACCCCGTGGATAGTATCACGGAGGATGAACATTGCGAGCTAATGACGAAATGCCAGAACCTGACCTTGAAGGCGGCGGTCGGCTCTGTTGTACCTCCTCGAGCTAAGGGAACTTTCCATTGCCATCCGATTCCACATGGCTATGCTGTTGTGACGGTGAATGAAGTAATGGATGGATTTGAGGGGCTGGAGCTTGACAACCCTACAGGTGAAGAGGATATTATTCTTCTGGAAAATGCTTTGAGGAGTACCTGTCTATGGAGAAAGGAGTACATCAAGCTTCCAAACTGGACGCCTCAGCAGACTCAGCCTCCTCCGGCGCGCCAGGGCACTCCGCCTCCTCCTCCTCCTCCGGCGCGTCAGGGCACTCCGCCTCCTCCTTCTCCTCCTCCGGCGCATCAGGGCACTCCGCCTCCTCCTTCGCCTCCTCCGATGCGTCAGGGCACTCCGCCTCCTCCTCCTCCTCCTCCCGCGCGTCAGGGCACTCCGCCTCCTCCGGCGCGTCAGCAACGACGGAAGAGATACGCCGCCGCTCCGGTGGCTAGCAGTACAATAGGTGGGAAGAAATACAAATTTGGTCCAAACCTCAAGCCTCTTCCAAAGTTACCATATGAGAGGACTGACAAGGAAAGCGCTGAAATCAGTGAAGCCGAAGTGAAGGCCCATTTTGCACGGAAACCACCACCTCCGAAGAAAACGGTAGATCTAGTGAAAAGGAAGCGCACTCTGAATGCCTTGAAGCGACCACCACCGCCTCCGCGGCAATCCAACTATGACCGCATTATTCATAAGACATATGATGAAGCACTGCGGTCGGGAAGTACTTCCAGTGCTGCAAGAGAAAAAAATGAAGAAGTGGGAAAACAATTCCCCAGCTCGGTGAACAGGAGAAGCAATCGTGCCCCCCGCTCAAGGTGTCTAGCAATATCGCTAATCATCCGATGCTACTGCCCGGTACCACTCTTGGTGATTACGTGGACGATGATGTACAGTCTGAAACCGCTGAGGTAGTAGTAGCAGAGGACTTAAGATACGAGCACGGGAAGCCTCTCGTCAAACCTGATCATCCTCCTCTAACAACGATGATGGAAAAATTGCATGAGTGGTACATGGAAACCTGCAGGAAGTCTGGGACCGACAGTTTGATGGTCGGAATTAAAAAAGAGCACGACTTCATTGGAGTCGACCTGATGCCTGTTGAATTTGTGGAGTTATTTCAGTTATTCAATCAAGAGGCCCTCGACAAACAACTCATGACTTGCTACCGTCTGTAAGTATTACTTCTATAATTAAGTCTCTAGCTCAGCTCGTTCATTGCATGTATATATAATTATCATCACTATATTATGCAGATTGAAGATGGTCGAATGCAAAAAAGAACAAATCTATGACATAGGGTTCATTAGCCCAAATACCGTAAATGAATGGTCGGTACAAAAGGAAGCCAAATATACTGAGGAGAACTTGATAGAATCGTTCCTTAGACATCAAAACAAAAGGGAAATACTCTTTCCTTACAACGTCAAGTGAGTGTTACAGTCTTGTGCATATTCGGTTTCACTTACTCGAGCTTAAGTAATGTAATTGATGAGTTATGCGTGCGCAGGTTCCACTATATTCTGCTATCCATTAATCTAGACGGGGCATTAGTAACTGTCTTAGACTCGAGACGTAAAGATCCCGAATATTATACGGACATGACTGCAATGCTCCAGAAGTAAGTTCAATCAATACTGGGACCATATCGGCAACTTTCGTTCATTTCCTGATATCAAGTAATCATTTTCTTTGCCGGGCAGGGTTTGGAAAAAGTTCACCACTATGGTTCCGGGTCTGAAGAAGGAGCTGCGATTTACACACTCCAAAGTAAGTAGTACTAGCTAGTTCCGCGCATCTCTCACTAATTCTAGTTTCATCAATACCATTATCATGCTTGCTTATCAGTTTGATTGAACCCTATTCTCGTAAAGTGCTTGTACCAGGCACCCGGGAATCATTTATGTGGATACTACGTATGCGAGTTCATTCGCCACTCGACCTCTGAGCGGGGATTCTCTGAGAAACAATTTGAAGTACGTAAACAATTAATATTCACAATTTTATTTTATATATTACCATCAATTGTGTTGAGTTTCATTCATATATATGTATTGACCCCCTTCTTTAAATTAGACCTGGCAGATGCGGGATGAACTCCTACCACATGATTGCATAAAAGCAATTCAAGAGGAATTGGCGGGATTCTTTCTTGACCACGTCATACCTGAACACGGAGAATACCATGTGGAATTGCAATGGTCTTAGGTAGATGATGTTAGGGATTGTAAGAGATGTTATATTGTACATATGTAGTAGCGTCGGATAGATATACAAAAACTTGTTGTTCGACCAAGCACGGAGAAAGAGATGTCACTTCTCTCTATATATGTTCATGACGATCTTGTGTAATTAATGGTTTCCTTCATTTGCTTACTAGCTAGCGTCGAGTTCTCTCTATATGTATAGTAGCTAGCGTCGACCAAGCACGGAGAAAGAGAGGTCACTTCTCTCTATTAGCTAGCTAACACAATATGAAACCCCTAAATTAACCCTCCAAAACCCCTAAACCCCCCCTTCCAAAAAACAAACAAAACCCCCAGCGCCTGCGAGCTGCTGACGCATGGCTGCTTTTTGGTCCCGGTTGGTGTTATCAACCGGGACAAAAGGTCCTCTTGCCTGGGCGCCCCGCAGCGGCCACATGGAGCCCCTTTGGTCCCGGTTCGTAAGCAAACCGGGACTAAAGGTTTTGGGTATTAGTCCCGTTTGTTTTCTCCCGATTCCAGAACCGGGACTAAAGGCCCTCTGGAACCAGGACTAGTACCCTGTTTTCTACTAGTGATAATGATAAGTTCATAATATCTAAATCTAAAACAACTAATCCTCCCATTTCCTTAGATCACGATAGCTTTTTTTGGATGTTTCAAAGAATATTTGTCCTGTTAGCTGTTACTACTCCAGGAAGCATGAATTTGCAATTTGGTTGGTCATGGAAGCAGAGGATTCAGAGCAAGCATTTATGCTTCGTTAACTGCACTACTGTACTTTGTTGGAGAACTCAATGCAATTAGTAGTATTTCAACAACATCATTTTAAACTCTGATTAGCTGGTATCATGACTAACGGTTGCAATGACTAATATAGGTTCCTTAATTGTTTTAGCTTGACAAATACGTATCATGTAGCCGTCATTGCCTTCCTCGCCTCCTCTCTCAAATTTCAGACTCGTCGACGTCGTCTCGTCGGATTGATCGATGACCAACTCCTTCAGCATTCAGGTGCTTATCGAGTCCTTCTTTTCGATTAACTTCGGTTCCTACTAGTTAGTTCATTTTTTTGTGAGATAGGGCCCCGTTTTTTAGTTTTGCACAGGGCCCCGGATTTTGCCGGCCCGGCCCTGCTCCCACTTCAGTAGATGATACTTAACATCTTGCTCCTCTTGCCAAAACATTCTTTTCACATAGAAATTCATTTTCTTACTCTCACTTTGTTAAAGCAAGTAGCTCTAGAATCATGACGCCTTTTTCTTCTTCTTTTCACACGTCCTTGAAGTAGATGGCAAGGGTCAAGGAAAACCGTGTTGGTCTTTGAGCCCCACCTTCCATTCTTGGCAAAGATAGAACATTATTACAGGGTACATGCTGACATGCAAGATCGAGCACAGTTACTGGGTTGCAACAAGGTGTGGTTCAGTAACATAATACCGGCATATACATCAGTTACTACAAACTATACCACTCTAAGTTTTATTTTCCCGTGAAACTATACCAGTCTAACTACGTACCAGGCAAGGAGTTCAACACCAGGCCATCAAGACCCAAAATAAGCTGATGAATGGGTCTCAAGATTGATTGTCAAAACCCAATCGATCGATATGAGGAGTCACCTCATATGCAATGTAACTTAAAGTTATGGTTGTGCTGCCTAGTACATACCGGCTAACGACATCCAACGTAAAAACAGTCTCAAACAAACGGGTGTGTCTAGGACCCATCTAGATGTGACATAGTTATTGCACATCTAAGTGACTCAATCAAGCATAAAAAGAAAAAAACTAAAACTAAAATAGAAATAGTCACACGAATCTCCACGTGAAATCAATAACATAGAACTTAGATGTGCAATACTTATGTCACATCTAGATGTGATCAAGCAAAACCGCAAACTAAAATATATGAAATTGTTGGATGGAGCACCGTACCAGTCGTCACCTCGAAGTGGACATGGGAGGTGCTGGGGGAAGCAACTAGTACTAGTACCGCAAATGGACTGGCCCCGGGTCCATAGCTGGGGTGAGTAGTGCACAAAGCACGCGGGTTGCTACTGGAGTTGAAAATTACCTTGCAGTTAAAATGAGCTAAGCCACTGTAGCATTTTACTGTATGCATGTGCCTGTGTGTGTGCCATCACACGTCTTTACACCCCATTGCATGAAAGAAATTAACAAGACTAGTTTTCTACTGTCATTCTCATCACATGTCTGTACACCCCATTGCATGAAAGAAATTAGCGTTGGCAATGGTGGTATACGCGCTCCACAGACGCAGCGTGCCGCAGTTTCCTTCCGCCCAGCCCCATCGTCACTGCCATCCACGCATCGACACGTTGTGCGGGTGTTGGGGCCGGCACACCCCGCGTCGTCGCTTTCCATCGCTGGCTCGCAGCTGCTCTTAAACCGCTCCACCGTGAGCGTGGCCATTGTGCCCCGCCATTGCTGCTCCCTAGCTCCAACCGGCCAGCCCTGAGAAGAAGCACGTACGCCACCTCTTCGTCTTCTTCTTCTTCTTCCTCGTTGCTGTTGAAATTAAGCTGACTCTGTGCTGCATTGTAGCTGCTCTCATCCTAGACATGGACGGCAAGAAGATACCAGGTCGTGTCAGGCTGGCATGCAGATGGGTGCTCCTCAGCGCCTGCGCCGTAGCCTTGGGCCACTACCACCTCTCCTGCGACAAGGTGATTACCTCTTGGACCCTGTACATTCCGATCGAGTTTCGGACCGACTGATCGCCGGTCTTGTTCGTCGTCTGCCTGCAGGCCACGTCCGTTCTGGGGTGTGGGTGCGTCGAGCTGAAGGACACCAAGGCCGCCTACTTCACCGTACTCTGGATCGGGACTCTGTGCTGCACTGGATCCCAGGCAACCCTGGCGGCGCTGGTGCTGCTCCTCCCAGGCTGCCCCCGGTGGGTCAGCCGTGAACTGGTCAACCTCGCGGTCGCGGTCGCCGGCGGTGGCCACTACATGTACCACCGCGCCATCTTCATCCTCTGCCCAGAAGACTACTTCCTCGTGGCATCGCGCCTTTTCATGGTGGTCGACATCATCTGCGCCATGGCTCTCTACCTGGGAGGTGAAGAGTAGGGAAAGCAGCACGATTTTTTTTCAAAACTATGACGTATTTTATAGCAAATTTGAAAACTATAGGGCCGAACGCAAAAAATTCAGAAATATGACCCCGTCGGCCTGCGGTGGGCCGAAGAGTGGCCCGTCGGCCTGCGGTGGGCCGAAGAGGGGCCCGTCGGCCTGCAGTAGGCCGAAGAGGTGCCCAGTCCAGAATTTTTATAAATTCACCAGAGAGTCAAAAGCTTATGAATTTTTTTAAACATGATTGATATACAAATTTCCTAGGTTGTCCTAATTTTTCAGAATTTTTGGGGCTGCAGAAGTATGGTCATTGTTCAGATCATTACAGGCTGTTCTGTTTTTGACAGAATCTGCCTTGTTTGCATAGTTTGCTTGTTTTGGCATTTCCATGGCTTATATTAGGTGATATAAATTGTGGAAATGATAAGTTACAGTAGACATTATGCGAGAACAATTATGGATCTTGTATTTGACAGTACTTAAGTGGATGGTTTGCTCTTTATCATACTAACCCATCTCATGAAGTTCCGTTAAGTTTTGTGTGATTGAAGTTTTCAAGTTTTGGGTGAGATATCGATATGAGGAGAATAAGGAGTGGCAAGACCCTAAGCTTGGGGATGCCCAAGGCACCCCAAGGTAATATTCAAGGAAGATCCAAGCAACTAAGCTTGGGGATGCCCCGGAAGGCATCCCCTCTTTCGTCTTCAAAATTATCGGTAACCTCACTTGGAGCTATATTTTTATTCGTCACATAATATGTGCTTTGCTTGGATCATCATTATATTTTGTTATTTTCTGTTAGGTGTTATTCATAATCTTGTTTTTCAATAAAAAGTTCCAAGAATTGCCTTAGGATGCTTGCATTGCATGTTTGATGTGTGCTGTGTAAAAAACAGAAACTTTTGCTGTAGTGTTTGAATTTTCATATTTTACTGGAACGTGGAAAGTTTCTGAAATTTTTACACAGTATTGTCATATAAATTCCTTAGAATGTCCTAAATTGTCATAATTGTTTGAGTTACGGAAGTACACTGATTTCATAAATTGCTACAGACTGTTCTGTTTGGACAGATTGCTGTCATAGTTTTGTTATCTACTTATCCTCTAGTGTCCATAGCCTATATTGGTAGATATAAATTGTGGAAACCATAGTAAACAGTAGATGATATTTGAAAATTATTGTGCAACTTGTCTTGGCACTACATGAAGTGTTGATTTATTCTTATGTGTACTAACCTATCTCACGAGTTCTTTTCGAGTTTTGTGTGGATGAAGTTTTTGAGAATAGGTGAAACCATGATATGAGAGGATTGAACGAGATACAAAAGCTCAAGCTTGGGGATGCCCAAGGCACCCCAAGTAAATATTTCAGGAAGTCTCAAGCATCTAAGCTTGGGGATGCTACGCATCCCATCTCTCTTCATCAACAATTATCGGTTAGCCTATGTTGAGCCTAAATTTTTATTCATTCACATGATGCGTGCTATTCTTGGAGTGCCATTTTTATTTTGTTTTGCTGTTTGAATAAAAGCATTGGATCTGAAATTCTGAATAAGAGAGAGAGTCCTCACATGGCTATTTAACTAATTGACTACGCATTGATCTTCACTTATATCTTTCTGGAGTAGTTTGTCATTCACTCTCGTGCTTCACTTATATCCTATGAGTAAATGGTTGAATGAATTGAATATCATAAATCTGAAATTAAATATGCTTCATATACTTATCCCTTGGGGAGTAATGACTTCACACATAATAAGTATAGGTGGTAAAATTTATTGAAAGTTAGCAAATACCGCATTGGTCACTTGAACAATTCATGAAAGAATATTGAAGGAAGAGAGATTCCACATATAAATATACTATCTTGGACATCTTCTATGATTGTGAGCTCATTAATTATTTTCAAACTCGAGCAAATTAGTTGAAATTGGACAAGGAAGACAACTTAATGAGTTATGTTTGGGTATATTTGCATAGAAGTTATATTGTTATGGATCCTCTAACATGTGGTGCTTGTTTAGAACCTTTTGCTAGCCAAAACTTCGTACTAAGTAGAGATACTACTTGTGCATCCAAACCCTTGAGCCAAGTTTCTTCCATGAGTGTCCACCATACCTACCTATATGCGGTATTTACCTGCCGTTCCAAGTAAATTTGCATGTGCCAAACTCTAAACCTTCAAATAATATTCTGTTTTGTATGCCCGAATCGCTCATGTAGCGACTGGGGGCGGTCAGTATCTTCCATGCTAGGTGGGTTATTCTCACGATATGTGTTGATTCACTATCATTCACGAGAAAGTGGCTGGTATTCGGGATGCCCAGTTCCATGCTCAAAAATCAAATCAAAATATAATGAAACAAAACTCCCCCAGGATTGTTGTTTGTATGGACGGTACCCGTGGATTCGGCTCGCCGTGGATTGTGTTTGATTGGTGGAGGGGGAGTAAAAACTTTATCATTCTGTTTGGGAACCGCCTATAATGTATCTAGCATGGAAGATGGTGAAATCTCTTGGTTGTTATGTTGACAATGAAAGCATACCTCCCAAAATTATATGCATCTCTGTTTTAAACAATGAGTTCTGGCACATATGCAAATCCCTACTTCCCTCTGCGAAGGGCAATCTATTTACTTTCATGTTATTTACTATTCATGTTGAGTCAACTTCTTATTCCAACCTCAATCTATTAGTTGGCAAGCATCATGTGGTGGGGAAAGATCCAAACATATATATCCAGTCAAATATATTTGATCATGAATTATTATTGTTGACAATTATCTATATGATAAATATGCTTTGAGTGTCAATAATCATGGAAGACTATATGATAGTTGAGTATGTGGAATTTGCTAAATCAAAGCTCTTACATAGACCCTTCCTGAAAATAAGATGAATTGCAATTGTTCGATGACTAGGAATATGGTTTGTTAGTTTTCAAGAAACTTTCTGGTCTATACTTTAACATGTGAATAGCTTGTTACTTGATCATGAGAAGTTTTATGAGATGAGCTACTGTTTATGGTTTATATTGATGCTAGAAAAGGTGATTGGAATTATCATTGATCAGACTTGTGCACTTGCTAGCATTCACACTTCATAAATTATTTCTTTTATCATTTACCTACTCGGGGACGAGCAGGAATTAAGCTTGGGGATGCTGATACGTCTCCAACGTATCTATAATTTATGAAGTATTCATGCCATGTTTACAATAATTTTATATGATTTTGGTATGATTTGATTAGAACTAACCCGGACTGACGCTGTTTTCAGCAGAGCTACCGTGGTGTTGTTTTTGTGCAGAAATAAAAGTTCTCGGAATGGGCTGAAAAATTTACGGAGAATATTTTTGGAAAATATAAAAAATACAGGAGCAAAAAGATACCGGAGAGGAGTCCCAAGGCAGCCACAAGCCTAGGGGGCGCCCCCCCTAGGGCGCGCCCCCTGGCTTGTGGGCCCCTCGAGCACCCCCCTGACTTGATTCCAACGCCAAGTACTCCTATAAATCGAGAAACCTCCAGAAAGAAACCTAGATCAGAAGTTCCACCGCAGCAAGTCTCTGTAGCCACGAAAGATCAATCTTGGCCCTCTCCGGCACCCTGCCGGAGGGGGTCACCATCACCGGAGACCATGGAGGAGGAAGACGGAGGGGCCAACATCGCCATGGAGTCCAAGGACCAGAGGGAGAACCTTCCCCCATCTAGGGGGGAGGCCATGGAGGAGGAAGCACATGGGGGAGACTCTCTCCCCCTCTCTCTTGGTGGCGCCGGAGTGCCACCGGGGGAACCATCGCCGCGGTGATCGTCTTCATCAACATCACCTTCTTCATCACCATCCTCATCTCCTTTCAGCGGTCCACTCTCCCGCACCCCGCCATAATCCCCTACTTGAACATGGTGCTTTATGCCACATATTATGATCCAATGATGTGTTGCCATCCTATGATGTTTTGAGTAGATTTCTCTTGTCCTTTGGGTTGATTGATGATCTAGATTGGTTTGAGTTGTATGTTTTATTTTGGTGTTGTCCTATGGTGCCTTCCGTGCCGCGCACACGTGAAGGATTCCCGTTGTAGGGTGTTGCAATACGTTCATGATTCGCTTATAGTGGGTTGCTTGAGTGACAGAAGCATAAACCCGAGTAGGGGGTTGTTGCGTATGGGATAAAGGGGACTTGATGCTTTAATGCTATGGTTGGGTTTTACCTTAATGATCTTTAGTAGTTGCGGATGCTTGCTAGAGTTCCAATCATAAGTGCATATGATCCAAGTAGAGAAAGTATGTTAGCTTATGCCTCTCCCTCATATAAAATTGCAATAATGATTACCGATCTAGTTAACAATTGCCTAGGACAATTCCGCACACCGACTCATCATTATTCCACACTCGCTACTTGTAATATATTGTAACATATTCTAACTTTATGATAACAGCACCTATTTTTATATTTTAGTTCTCCGATATCATGCAAAGCTATTCTCTTCATACCCACAATGTAGTTTTATTTCTCGTTTCTAGTTGGAAGCAAACGTTCGGCGTACGTAGACTCGTATCAGTGGCAGATAGGACTTGAGAGAATATTGATCTTACCTTTAGCTCCTTGTGGGTTCGACACTCCATACTTATCACTTCCATCTTTGGAGATTTCTACGATGATTCCTTGCACTTGGGGATTATCACGCAGGAAGGGACGTTCATTCCCGACAGAGAGAAGGACGAGCTGACAGAGGCCCTCGGGAATCCTGAACACCCTGGACGAACACGAGGCACATCAGGCTTCGTTCCGTGGGTGCATGGGTTTCCCGACAGCTGTGGTTATAGAAGCCGAGAGAGAGAGGAAACAGGAAGCAAGCGAAATGCAGAAGCTCAGTGCAAGATTAGCAAAACTAGAGGAACTTCAGAGCCAGCAAGCTACCGGCCAACCATCTTAGCGGCACGAAGATCCTTCCTTCGACGCTGCCCCAGAAGCTACCCCACCATCTCAGCGGAGAAGCAGCATGGCTTCCACGGAGCTCGTTCAGCCTGATTTCACGGCTCCTCGCTACCCCGTGGATAGTATCACGGAGGATGAACATTGCGAGCTAATGACGAAATGCCAGAACCTGACCTTGAAGGCGGCGGTCGGCTCTGTTGTACCTCCTCGAGCTGAGGGAACTTTCCATTGCCGTCCGATTCCACATGGCTATGCTGTTGTGACGGTGGATGAAGTAATGGATGGATTTGAGGGGCTGGAGCTTGACAACCCTACAGGTGAAGAGGATATTATTCTTCTGGAAAATGCTTTGAGGAGTACCTGTCTATGGAGAAAGGAGTACATCAAGCTTCCAAACTGGACGCCTCAGCAGACTCAGCCTCCTCCGGCACGCCAGGGCACTCCGCCTCCTCCTCCTCCTCCTCCGGCGCGTTAGGGCACTCCGCCTCCTCCTTCTCCTCCTCCGGCGCGTCAGGGCACTCTGCCTCCTCCTTCGCCTCCTCCGGCGCGTCAGGGTACTCCGCCTCCTCCTCCTCCTCCTCCGGCGCGTCAGGGCACTCCGCCTCCTCCGGCGCATCAGCAACGGCGGAAGAGATACGCCGCCGCTCCGGCGGCTAGCAGTACAATAGGCGGGAAGAAATACAAATTTGGTCCAAGCCTCAAGCCTCTTCCAAAGTTACCATATGAGAGGACTGACAAGGAAAGCACTGAAATCAGTGAAGCCGAAGTGAAGGCCCATTTTGCACGGAAACCACCACCTCCGAAGGAAACGGTAGATCCGGTGAAAAGGAAACGCACTCTGAATGCCCTGAAGCGACCACCACCGCCTCCGCGGCAATCCAACTATGACCGCATTATTCATAAGACATATGTGAAGCGCTGTGGTCGGGAAGTACTTCCAGTGCTGCAGGAGAAAAAAAACGAAGAAGTGGGAAAACAATTCCCCAGCTCGGCGAACAGGAGAAGCAATCGTGCCCCCCGCTCAAGGTGTGTAGCGATATCGCTAATCATCCGGTGCTACTGCCCGGTACCACTCTTGGTGATTACGTGGACGATGATGTACAGTTTGAAACGGCTGAGGTAGTAGTAGCAGAGGACTTTAGATACGAGCACAGGAAGCCTCTCGTCAAACCTGATCATCCTCCTCTAACAACGATGATGCAAAAATTGCATGAGTGGTACATGGAAACCTGCAGGAAGTCTGGGACCGACAGTTTCATGGTCGGAATTAAAAAAGAGCACGACTTCATTGGAGTTGACCTGATGCCTGTTGAATTTGTGGAGTTATTTCAGTTATTCAATCAAGAGGCCCTCGACAAACAACTCATGACTTGCTACTGTCTGTAAGTATTACTTCTATAATTAAGTCTCTAGCTCAGCTCGTTCATTGCATGTATATATAATTATCATCACTATATTATGCAGATTGAAGATGGTCGAATGCAAAAAATAACAAATCTATGACATAGGGTTCATTAGCCCAAATACCGTAAATGAATGGTCTGTACAAAAGGAAGCCAAAGATACTGAGGAGAACTTGATAGAATCGTTCCTTAGACATCAAAACAAAAGGGAAATACTCTTTCCTTACAACGTCAAGTGAGTGTTACAGTCTTGTGCATATTGGGTTTCGCTTACTCGAGGTTAAGTAATGTAATTGATGAGTTATGCGTGCGCAGGTTCCACTATATTCTGCTATCCATTAATCTTGACGGGGCATTAGTAACTGTCTTAGACTCGAGACGTAAAGATCCCGAGTATTATGCGGACATGACTGCAATGCTCCAGAAGTAAGTTCAATCAATACCGGGACCATATCGGCAACTTTCATTCATTTCCTGATATCAAGTAATCATTTTCTTTGCCGGGTAGGGTTTGGAAAAAGTTCACCACTATGGTTCCGGGTCTGAAGAAGGAGCTGCGATTTACACACCCCAAAGTAAGTAGTACTAGCTAGTTCCGCGCATCTGTCATTGATTCTAGTTTCATCAATACCATTATCATGCTTGCTTATCTGTTTGATTGAACTCTATTCTCGTAAAGTGCTTGTACCAGGCACCCGGGAATCATTTATGTGGATACTACGTATGCGAGTTCATTCGCCACTTGACCTCTAAGCGGGGATTCTCTGAGAAACAATTTGAAGTACGTAAACAATTAATATTCACAATTTTATTTTATATATTACCATCAATTGTGTTGAGTTTCATTCATATATATGTATTGACCCCCTTCTTTAAATTAGACCTGGCAGATGCGGGATGAACTCCTACCACATGATCGCATAAAAGCAATTCAAGAGGAATTGGCGGGATTCTTTCTTGACCACGTCATACCTGAACACGGAGAATACCATGTGGAATTGCAATGGTCTTAGGTAGATGATGTTAGGGATTGTAAGAGATGTTATATTTTACATATGTAGTCGCGTCGGATAGATATACGAAAACTTGTTGTTCGACCAAGCACGGAGAAAGAGATGTCACTTCTCTCTATATATGTTCATGACGATCTTGTGTAATTAATGGTTTCCTTCATTTGCTTACTAGCTAGCGTCGAGTTCTCTCTATATGTATAGTAGCTAGCGTCGACCAAGCACGGAGAAAGAGAGGTCACTTCTCTCTATTAGCTAGCTAACACAATATGAAACCCCTAAATTAACCCTCCAAAACCCCTAAACCCCCCTTCCAAAAAACTAACAAAACCCCCAGCGCCTGCGAGCTGCTGATGCGTGGCTGCTTTTTGGTCCCGGTTGGTGTTACCAACCGGGACTAAAGGTCCTCCTCCCTGGGCGCCCCGCAGCAGCCACGTGGAGCCCCTTTGGTCCCGGTTCGTAAGCAAACCGGGACTAAAGGTTTTGGGTATTAGTCCCGTTTGTTTTGTCCCGGTTCCAGAACCGGGACTAAAGGCCCTCTTGAACCGGGACTAGTACCCTGTTTCTACTAGTGATAATGATAAGTTCATAATATCTAAATCTAAAACAACTAATCCTCCCATTTCCTTAGATCACGCTAGCTTTTTTTGGATGTTTCAAAGAATATTTGTCCTGTTAGCTGTTACTACTCCAGGAAGAATGAATTTGCAATTTGGTTGGTCATGGAAGCAGAGGATTCAGAGCAAGCATTTATGCTTCGTTAACTGCACTACTGTACTTTGTTGGAGAACTCAATGCAATTAGTAGTATTTCAACAACATCATTTTAAACTCTGATTAGCTGGTATCATGACTAACGGTTGCAATGACTAATATAGGTTCCTTAATTGTTTTAGCTTGACAAATACGTATCATGTAGCCGTCATTGCCTTCCTCGCCTCCTCTCTCAAATTTTAGACTCGTCGACGTCGTCTCATCGGATTGATCGATGACCAACTCCTTCAGCATTCAGGTGCTTATCGAGTCCTTCTTTTCGATTAACTTCGGTTCCTACTAGTTAGTTCATTTTTTTGTGAGATAGGGCCCCGTTTTTTAGTTTTGCACAGGGCCCCGGATTTTGCCGGCCCGGCCCTGCTCCCACTTCAGTAGATGATACTTAACATCTTGCTCCTCTTGCCAAAACATTCTTTTCACATAGAAATTCATTTTATTACTCTCACTTTGTCAAAGCAAGTAGCTCTAGAATCATGATGCCTTTTTCTTCTTCTTTTCACACGTCCTTGAAGTAGATGGCAAGAGTCAAGGAAAACCGTGTTGGTCTTTGAGCCCCACCTTCCATTCTTGGCAAAGATAGAACATTATTACAGGGTACATGCTGACATGCAAGATCGAGCACAGTTACTGGGTTGCAACAAGGTGTGGTTCAGTAACATAATACCGGCATATACATCAGTTACTACAAACTATACCACTCTAACTTTTATTTTCCCGTGAAACTATACCAGTCTAACTACGTACCAGGCAAGGAGTTCAACACCAGGCCATCAAGACCCAAAATAAGCTGATGAATGGGTCTCAAGATTGATTGTCAAAACCCAATCGATCGATATGAGGAGTCACCTCATATGCAATGTAACTTAAAATTATGGTTGTGCTGCCTTGTACATACCGGCTAACGACATCCAACGTAAAAACAGTCTCAAACAAACGGGTGTGTCTAGGACCCATCTAGATGTGACATAGTTATTGCACATCTAAGTGACTCAATCAAGCATAAAAAGAAAAAAACTAAAACTAAAATAGAAATAGTCACACGAATCTCCGCGTGAAATCAATAACATAGAACTTAGATGTGCAATACTTATGTCACATCTAGATGTGATCTAGCAAAACCGCAAACTAAAATATATGAAATTGTTGGATGGAGCACCGTACCAGTCGTCACCTCCAAGTGGACATGGGAGGTGCTGGGGGAAGCAACTAGTACTAGTACCGCAAATGGACTGGCCCCGGGTCCATAGCTGGGGTGAGTAGTGCACAAAGCACGCGGGTTGCTACTGGAGTAGAAAATTACTTTGCAGTTAAAATGAGCTAAAGCCACTGTAGCATTTTACTGTATGCATGTGCCTGTGTGTGTGCCATCACACGTCTGTACACCCCATTGCATGAAAGAAATTAACAAGACTAGTTTGCTACTGTCATTCTCATCACATGTCTGTACACCCCATTGCATGAAAGAAATTAGCGTTGGCAATGGTGGTATACGCGCTCCACAGACGCAGTGTGCCGCAGTTTCCTTCCGCCCAGCCCCATCGTCACTGCCATCCACTCATCGACACGTTGTGCGGGTGTTGGGGCCGGCACACCCCGCGTCGTCGCTTTCCATCGCTGGCTCGCAGCTGCTCTTAAACCGCTCCACCATGAGCATGGCCATTGTGCCCCGCCATTGCTGCTCCCTAGCTCCAACCGGCCGGCCCTGAGAAGAAGCACGTACGCCACCTCTTCTTCTTCTTCTTCTTCTTCTTCTTCTTCTTCTTCTTCGTTGCTGTTGAAATTAAGCTGACTCTGTGCTGCGTTGTAGCTGCTCTCGTCCTAGACATGGACGGCAAGAAGATACCAGGTCGTGTCAGGCTGGCCTGCGGATGGGTGCTCCTCAGCGCCTGCGCCGTAGCCTTGGGCCACTACCACCTCTCCTGCGACAAGGTGATTACCTCTTGGACCCTGTACATTCCGATCGAGTTTCGGACCGACTGATCGCCGGTCTTGTTCGTCGTCTGCCTGCAGGCCACGTCCGTTCTGGGGTGCGGGTGCGTCGAGCTGACGGACACCAAGGCCGCCTACTTCACCGTACTCTGGATCGGGACTCTGTGCTGCGCTGGATCCCAGGCAACCCTGGCGGCGCTGGCGCTGCTGCTCCCAGGCTACCCCCGGTGGGTCAGCCGTGAACTGGTTAACCTCGCGGTCGCGGTCACCGGCGCTGGCCACTACATGTACCACCGCGCCATCTTCATCCTCCGCCCAGAAGACTACTTCCTCGTGGCATCGCTTCTGTTCATGGTGGTCGACATCATCTGCGCCATGGCTCTCTACCTGGGAGGTGAAGAGTAGGGCAAGCAGCACGATTTTTTTTCAAAACTATGACGTATTTTATAGCAAATTTGAAAACTATAGGGCCGAACGCAAAAAATTCAGAAATATGACCCCGTCGGCCTGCGGTGGGCCGAAGAGTGGCCCGTCGGCCTGCGGTGGGCCGAAGAGGGGCCCGTCGGCCTGCAGTAGGCCGAAGAGGGGCCCGTCGGCCTCCGGGCGACCGAAGAGCGCCCGTCGGCCTCCCGTTGGCCGAAGAGTGTCAGGGGCACAAAACGTAACTAAGATGGCCTCAAATGAAAAAGTTATCAACATGAAAAATCTTCGTCTCGTCGAAATGGTTGATTTTGATATAAAAATCGTCTTAATCTGAGGTCGTATGCAACCTGTAGAGCCAAAACAAGGTCAGGGGCAGAAGCTGCACCGAGTGAACGTGACCAAACTTGTGTACTCTTCTGTATTCCACACGGTCTCACCGAGTGCACCGGGTGCCCCGTGACAAATTTTCTGACATCCATTCGGTCTGTCCGAAGTCTCACCGAGTGCACCGGGTGCCCCGTGACAAATTTTCTGACATCCATTCGGTCTGTCCGAAGTAACTGTGCAGCTTCTGTCCCTGACCTTGTTTTGACTCTACAGGTTGCATACGACCTCGGATTTAGACGATTTTTATATCAAAATCAATCGTTTCGACGAGACGAAGATTTTTCATGTTGATAACTTTTTCATTTGAGGCCATCCTAATTACGTTTTGTGCCCCTAACACTCTTCGGCCAACGGGAGGCCGGCGGGCGCTCTTCGGTCGCCTGGAGGCCGACGGGCCCCTCTTCGGCCTACTGCAGGCCGACGGGCCTCTCTTCGGCCCACCGCAGGCCGACGGGCCACTCTTCGGCCCACCGCAGGCCGACGGGCTCATATTTCTGAATTTTTTGCGTTCGGCCCTATAGTTTTCAAATTTGCTATAAAATACGTCATAGTTTTGAAAAAAAATCCACGCCCACCACGGAGCCACGCTTAGTTGAGCCAGCTGCATGAGATTGTGTGATTATGTCCATGGATCAGCTCATGTGAGAGACTGAGAGGTACTGATCGATGAGTGGTTATAGCTAAGAAAGAATAAACCTATAGTATGCACGCAGTATGCTGCCAGGAGAGGACCTATTGATGGAGTGTCGTATGTATGTCTGAATCTATACTAGTCTCCGTGATTTATGTTCATGAACTCATATGGTGTTTCTCGTGTTGATCATTGTTTTCCATTCAACCACCTGCATGCAACTGCTGGCGTATCCATCCGGGTTCAGCTGTGTCGCCGGTTTGGTCCGGATTTTTCGTTGCGGAGTACGAGTACCTTACGTGACCCTCTCGGGCTCTTGGCTGGGGCTGCGCGCGTCGTGGCTCCGTTGAGATCGTGTTGACGTCTTGGCTCCGTTTTGTATGGACTTGACTCGACGACGGGTACCTACTTGCGGGGTTTCAGATAGCTAGGTTGGGTGCATGGTCGAACGAGCGGTGCATATCCATCGTGGCCGCGCCGGGTACATATGACGGACGTGCTTCGGCATTGCCGCAACGATGCAAGGTCGTATGACACACAGCACAGGCCGCGTTGGTCCACACCCCAAATGATGCACGCTTCTCGTTCAACGCAGGGCCGGAGAGCCAGCGAGGCCACTCGTTCGGATCCAGCCTCGATTATTTTCTTCGAAATGGGGGCAAAAACTGAGCTGGCCCGCACGATAAATTGGTGGCTGTCGCGGTCATCCTTCATCCGTAACTATAGCGAGCGACCGTGTCCTCCTCCTCCTCCTTCTCAGAAACAAAGCAAAAAAATGCTCCATGCATGCATACATGCACGCGTGGCATGGTGGTCTGCGACTTTTCGTCAGTATAACTTGTTACTCGCTCTCCTGCCAAAGGTGGCCGAGCCTAGTTCTATGTCAGACTACCGCCCCATAAGTCTGCTACACAGCGCCATGAAGCTCTTCACCAAAGTGCTCGCCACCAGATTGGCTAGACATATTGATCAGCTCATCTCGCCGGTGCAGAGTGCATTCATAAAAGGACGGTGCATCCAAGATAACTTTCTGTTCGTCCAGGGCATGGCTCGGCACTTCCATCGTACCCGGAAGCATATGCTGCTGATCAAGCTAGACATTGCAAAGGCCTTCGACACGGTGGCATGGACGTTCCTGCTTGACATGCTGCGCGCGCGCGGCTTCGGACAACGGTGGTGTGACTGGATTGCCTTATGCCTCGCGTCGGCCTCCTCCCGTGTCCTGATCAACGGAGTTGCCGGCAGGGTCATACGCCATCAACGAGGGCTTCGACAAGGAGATCCGCTCTCTCCGTTCTTGTTCATCCTGGCGATGGAGCCGCTGCAGCAGCTGCTGGTCAAGGCGGTCGAGCATGGCGCGCTCTCTCGCCTCCGAGGGCGGATTCCAGCGTTCCGCACGTCCATGTTTGCGGATGACGTCGCGATCTTCATCAACCCAGTTAGAGAGGAGGTGCAAGCACTGCAGCGAATACTACACTCTTTCGGGGAGGCCACCGGCCTACGGGTGAACTTCCAAAAGAGCACGATCTTGCCTATCCACGACTCGCTGTTCGACGTCGAGCATGTCACGCAGCCTCTCGGGGCCCCTGTGGCCGCGTTTCCATGTAAGTTCCTGGGGCTTCCACTCTCGATCCGCAAGCTGCGCAAGGTGGACCTGCAACCGCTGATAGACAAGATCCTGGCACGCCTTGCCTGTTGGAAGTTCAAACTGTTTGCTGCGGCAGGCAGGTTACTGCTCCTCAATGCGGTGCTCACGGCGTTTAACACCTATTGGCCGTCGGTGCATATCATGCCTGCCTGGGTCCGCCGCCAGATAGACAAAATTTGCCGAGCATGGCTCTGGAGAGGCCAGGAAGTTTGCCATGGCGGCCACTGCAAGGTCGCCTGGAGCAGGATATGTAGGCCAAAGGACCTGGGCGGACTCGGTACCATCGACCTCGAGCGTTTCGGCCGGGCTCTCCGGCTGCGGTGGCTATGGCTGGAGCGAACGTCGACCAGTAAACCGTGGTTGGGGCTGCCGGCACCGTGCGACCATGGGGACCATGTCATGTTCGCGGCTGCTTCTGTGACGCGAATTGGTGATGGCAGAACGGCATCCTTCTGGTACGATAGCTGGATGAACGGCGAAGCTCCATGCTTGGTGGCGCCAGAAATCTTCAAGATCACCAGACGGAAGAACAAGTCAGTTAGGGCAGCACTTGCAGGAAGTAGCTGGGTGCGGAATGTGCAAGGACGTGTCACCATGCAGCTCCTCCCGGAGTTTGTGAACCTTTGGAACAAGGTCGCCGCCGGCGGGCTGCTCTCGGACGCCAGGGACGAGTTCGTCTGGAAGCTAACGAACACCGGGCTGTTCACGGTGCAATCGGCGTACCGGCTGCAGTTTCTAGGATCAACGGACTCGCCGATCATGCTGGCAGTATGGAAGGCGTGGGCACCGGCAAAGATCAAGATTTTTGCCTGGCTGATGTCCATCAACAGGTTGCTCACGGCAGATAGGCTGATGGCGAGGCAGTGGCCCAACTGCTACTTCTGCCCGCTTTGCATCCGAAACCTCGAGACTAACGACCACCTATTCAAGGAATGTACCTGGTCGCACGAGCTATGGGCCGGGGTGGCCACCCGATGCCAGCTACCGTCCTTGCATCCGTGCAACTGGGACCAACGGACAGGCACGGCGGAGTGGCTTGCAGACTTGGCCAACACTCAGATGCAGATCAAGAAAGCCAGGTCAATCGCCTTGCTTACAGCTTGGACGATCTGGGGAGAAAGAAACAACAGGATTTTCCGTAGTCAAGAGCGACCGGTTCTACGTGCGCTAGATAGCATCAGTGAGGAGCTAGCTCTTTGGCAGCTCGCGGGTGGGAGACATCTGATGCCGCGAGAGTAGAGCTACATGTCCTAGTTCCTTTTCTTTTCTTTTCTTTTGTTCTTCTGTTTCGCGAGGCTTTCTCGCTGTACAGTTGGCGCTCTTTCGCCGTCTTCCTCTCATAATGAAATCGCAGTTCGCCTGCGCTTCGTCAAAAACTTGTTACTCGTCGCGTGCACAGCCTATAACTCACGGCTCAATCGCATGCATCCATTGCTTTCTCCCTAGCCTGTACGTGCACTCATATATAAAACTAGCCGCGCCGCGTCGTGTCAAGCCTTGTTTAGATATTGGATAAATACTTTATTTTTATTTTTATTGCATGCAGGTCTTTTTTGCATATTTTGTTGGTTGGACTCGTTTTGTTTTGTTTGGATTTTACAGAAAGGAAAGGAGGTGTAGGTTCGTTTTAGTAAAGTTCATTGGTGGTGAGTACGACCTTGCATCGTTGTGGCAATGCCGAAGCACGTCCGTCATGTGCACGCGGCGCGGCCATGATGGATCCGCAGCGGCTGCTCGTACTAGCCAGGGCCATGCCCATCCACCATAGACCCAACCTAGCCATCTGAAATCCCGGAAGTAGGTACTCGTCGTCGAGTCCACACCAAACGGAGCCAAGAGCCCAAGACGTCAACACGATCTCAACGGAGCCGAGACCGCGAGAGGGTCAGGTAAGGTACTCCGCAACAAAAACCCGGACCAAATCGACGACACAGCTGAACCCAGATGGATACATACGCCAGCAGTTGCAGGTTGAATGGAAAACAACGATGCTCAACACGAGAAACAACATATGAGTTCATGAACATAAATCGGACACTAGTAGATTCACAAAATACGTACGGCACTCGATCGATCCTTGTGGCATACTGCATGCATAATTGCATACTACTAGTATGTGTTTATTCTTCCATAGCTAGAACCCCCCCCCCCCCCCCCCCCCGCGACCCCCGCGTCGCCTCCCCCGGCGGCGGCGGGGGAAACCCTAGCCGCGCCGCCGCGACCCCCTCCCCACCTCGCCCCACCTCCTCGCCGCCACCGGAGGAGCGGCCGGCGAAGCCGCGCCGGCTCCC
Organism: Elymus sibiricus; assembly: GCA_039707655.1. Classification (NCBI taxonomy): domain Eukaryota; kingdom Viridiplantae; phylum Streptophyta; class Magnoliopsida; order Poales; family Poaceae; genus Elymus; species Elymus sibiricus. Next base: position 508,356,047 of record CM077665.1, read on the forward strand.
AGGAAGGTGGCGGCGGGGCGCCTCGGCTGGCCTTCGCTGTGCCACCTCCACCCCTTTCCCCGTCGACCTCCGCCGCGCACTGGCGCCGGCGTGCCTCCGGCGGCTCCCCCCCTCCCCCCCGCCCTCGCTCGCCCCCTCCCCTGTCGGGCTCCGGTTGCTCCTGGACTTCGCCGGCGCGACCTCCCCCCTCCCCACCTTCTGCGCCAGATCCATGGCGGCCGCCAGCACCCCTGCTGCTGCCGGCGCCGGATCCCAGGAGGACGGGGCCGGGGCTTTGGCCGGGCTGGCCGGCCCTAGGGGCGTCGCGGTGGCGCTCTTCCACCCCACGGGTTGCGGCCATGCTTCCGGGGCGGTGGTTCATCTCGTTGGTTGCGGTGGTTGCCCGGCGGCGGCTGCCTCCTGCAGCGCGCTGGCCGGGTGTGTGGCACGTCTGCGAGCTCCCTTCGCCCTCCCCATACCCTGCAGGTGCGGCCTCGGCCCTGGCGGCCATGGACCTGCGCCCTTCTCCGGTGTCCATGGTTGGCCAGTGCGGCTCCAGATCCGGCGCTCCCCGCGTCCGAGCTGCGTCAACTTCCGGCTCATCCGGCTTGTCGGTGTCTCGGCAGCTCCGCAAACACCCCCTGCAGGCGTCCGTGGTTGGCCGACATCCACCCCGGTGCGGCTTCGACTCCGGCGTGCCTCTGGAGCTGCGCCCCCTTCCAGCTCCTTCGGCTTGCCGGGCGTCCCTGCTGCTCCAATCCCGACAGTCCGGATCTGCGCTCCTCTCCGGATCTTGGCTTATTCGGGTCTTCGGCCACCGTCGCACCCTTCCACCCTTCTGCCCGGCTGCCCAACCCCACCCACCTCCGTGCTCCGTCCTCCCTTCCGCATGTTCGCTAGCTCGTTCTTCCGGCAACGCCCGATGCCTTCCTCGTCGGCAGGTGTTGCTCCCCTTCCTGCGATGGCGGTTCCGGCCTCCGACTCGACTTCCTCCTCCTCGACTTTTGCTCCGACGGCTTGGGACTGCTCAGACTCGGCCAGGGCGAAATCCTTGCTCGACCTTTCGATGCTGGCAGCGGCGACACCCGCGGGTGCCGTTTCCTTCTTGGAGGCGCTGCCATGGCCGCTTTCTGTGCCCCTCTTCGAGCATCAGGGGAAACCCTAGGTCTTGCTTTGCAGATCGGACGGCGACGGCGCCCTGGCGTCGTTTCCCTTCTTGAAGGCGTCGTCTTGTATGCTCGCGGTGTCCTCGGTGGCAGTTTCGATGATGTTGGTCGTCATGTTGGTCTGGTTTGGGCTGCGTCCCAGGGTGGCGAGTTTAGCCGTGTTACTTTTCTGTTTGGGCTGAGCATCCCACGTCCCTCTGCTCCGGTAGCCATGTTCATGCCTTATGCGTTTGTGTCATGCGTTGTACCACCCCCTGTACTCATTCTTATCTTCTTCTATCAATGAAATGATACGCAAGCTTTGCGTATTCGCGAAAAAAAAAAAAAGAACCACTCATCAGTACCTCGATCGATCATGAGCGCGGTTAGCTCGACTAAGCGTGGCTGCGTGATGCTTGGAGTAAATTGCAGAAAACCACCACTTTGAAGGCTAGGTTTGCAGAAAACACTACGTTACATTTTTTTCGACAGAAAACACCACGTCTTGCGTAATCTTTTTGCAAAAAACACTGATCGGCGGATTTGGCTGGATTGAGCATGTTTATGACAGATTGGGCCCGCTAGTCAGACTGACGTGGCACCGCCTAAGTAACGGCGACGTTGACTAACGGTATCATCATGTGTGGCCCTGTGGGCTCCACCTGTCATTGAAAGAAAAAAGAGAAAAAGAAATCTGGTGCTCGTCAACCTCCTGCCGCTGCACAATTCGTCCAGATCCGCGGCTGCTCGCCGCGTCTGCTCGCGGCGCCCGCTGCTGCCGCGCCTCGCTGCTCGCCGCGCCCGCCGCTCACCGCGCCCGCTGCTGCTCGCCGCGTCCGCCGCGCCCGCCGCTCGCCGCGTCCGCCGCGCGCCACGCCCACTGCTATCGTGCCTCGCCGCTCGCCGCGCCCGCTGCTGCTCGCCGCGTCCGCCACGCGCCGCGCCCGCTTGCTATCGCGCATCGCTGCTCGCCGCGCCCGCCGCTACCGCGCCTCGCTGCTCGCCGTGCTCGTCGCTGCCGCGCCTCGCTGCTCGCCGCGCCCGCCGCGCCTGCTGCTCGCCGCGCGTGCTGCTGTTGCGGCTCGAGCCGCCATGGCCTCTTCCCGCCCCTGGCCGAGGCAGAGGCCGCCGCCGGCCCCGCCCCCGGCCGAGCCTGCCGCGCCCGCTGCCTACTGCTCGCCGGCCCTGCTGCTCACTGCCGCTGCTCGCCGCGCGTGCTGCTGCTGCTGCTGCTCGAGGCCGCCATGGCCTCGTCCTGCCCCTGGCCGAGGCAGAGGCCGCCGCCCCGCCCAGCCCCCGGCCGAGGCAGAGAAGCCCCAACCTGGCACCGTTGACCTGTGTGTTGCGCGCCAGTTGCTTGATGAAATGCTTAAGAGAGAGTGTTACACTGACAAACGGGGCCATGTGGAGCAAAACGATTCAGTGTAACGGTGTGAAAATTTTGTGTCACGTCAGCCTGACTGGCGGCCCCATCTGTCATAATCTCACTTAACAGAGGCAGATCCGTCGATCAGTGGTTTTTGCAAAACGATTACACAAGACGTGGTGTTTTCTGTAAAAGAAATGTAACGTAGTGTTTTCTGCAAACCTAGCCTTCAAAGTGGTGGTTTCGTGCAATTTACTCTGCTGCTTGCCCTACTCCTCACCCCCCAGGTAGAAAGCCAGGGAGCAGATGATGTCGCCCACCACGAACACGAGCGAGGCCACGGCGAAGTAGCCTCCTGGGCGGAGGATGTGCATGGCGCCGTGGTACATGCTGTGGCCGGCGCAGGCGACCGCGGCCGCGAGGTGGGCCAGTTGACGGCTGACCCAGCGGGGGCGGCCTGGGAGCAGCAGCGCCAGCGCCGCCGCGGTTGCCTGGGAACCAGCGCACCACAACGTCCCGAATCCAGAGGGCGGAAGTAGGCGGCCTCGGTGTCCGTCAGCTCAACGCACCCGCACCCCAGAACGGACGTGGCCGCATGC